>CM046457.1:26714110-27123677 GCA_025506515.1 Flaveria trinervia
TCTTCGGTACTTTCGCAGTTCTTATTGCGAAAGTATCGATAGTCCAGCAAAACTGAACAAAAGTTCAAAGCTTTTTTAGCGAAACTATGTAGTCATGTTTTCCGAGCGAACTTAACAGTTTCGCTAATCATATTTCAGTTTCATTGGACTGAATTTATAGTTTCGACAAGCCGAATCTATTGCATTGTCTTGCCAAAACTACTTTATAATAGTTGCCGAAATAACATTTTCACTTGCCGAAAACTAATGTTTCGGCTAGCGAAACTATAATTTCGCATAGCGAATTTAAATTGAATTTTATTCTTTTTTATTATTTTTATTATTTTTCTTTAATATTAATTTTTCATATACCATTCTAATGCGTTTCATCTATTTTTCAAATTTCATGGCTAATCTTAAATTCGACGAGAGGAATAACATTACAACTCTTCTGGATGACACTCATCCCAAAGCAGCGGGTTTTAGAGATTGAATCCATTGACTACAGAGATCTCCTATTGCCTATGCGATATCACATTCTTCTACTATATATGATTTACACATTAGAGATTTTTGGCATACCGCATAGTGTGACACCAGAGCCAATCCTCAGAGGATTGTGGCAAGAGTACTGGAGAATGATCTGATTATTATGACTGAGGTTATCTCAAGGTGTTGAGACTCAATAAGGATACTGGAAAGGAGTTCATGCTCTCTGATCAGGAGGTTATTGAGGCTTTTAGGTCTATGGGATACGAGGACCTCCGTTTGGTACGAGAAGGAAATCAAAATTTTTTTATCTCCAAGGAGTGGAGATATGTAGCCCAGGTGTTTATTATGTGCTTAGATCACTGAAAAGGTGGATCAGACGGGTTAAACCTAGACTAGGCTAAAGCTATGGTTATTTGTTGTAGAGAGTGTGAATCCAAGGATCGCGAACAGGAATTATCAATGTCGGTCGATTGACAAGTCAACGTTTGCGGAAACAACGTTGATTTGGTTTAATTGTTTTGCAATAACTTTAAATATCAATAAATTTCAAGAACACATGTAGCAAAACACAATTAATGATTAATATGTATTTCATTAGAACATGTTAATGATTACAAATATAATGAATGAATGATATCAAAGTATGTTATGATGTGACGGCTGCTAGGGTTTGATTGAGAGACTTTGAAGTGATTGTTATAATGCTTGTTGCTGTGGTCGCTCAATCAATCATCTAAAACAACCTCTTTTGAATCGAAACCTAGGATCCATATATATAGACAATGATGTTTCTGTTATAGGAAACACCAGATCTCTTAGGATTTGATTTGTGTCAGTTAAGGAATCATCGGATTTCTTGGGATTCGCATAACTGCCTTGTTGACTTGTAACACTTGCATTATACAAGTGTTTGGACTCCGTAGGAATAGTGTCTTCCATAGGAATTTGTTCTTCCGCATAAGAATTGTTCTTCCACAGAAGTCTCGTTCTTCCGAAGCAATCTTGTTCTTCCGAAGTAATCTTGTTCTTCCGAAGCAATCTTGTTCTTCAATTCTGGTTGTTCATCCCCAGAGGATCTTCGGATGAATAGTTACTTGTAAGAATATATCTACGGAAGAACAAAATGTTCATCCAGATGTTTCTTACACTTGGTCAATTTCATAAGTTGACCGAGTATAATGTTTGTACCTGCAACCATACATAAATCAACACATAAAAAATGGGTTAACCTATATATGTAATGCATACACAATAATGAATTAAAAACATTCATTACATATATTAATTCAAGTACTAAGCCTATACATAATGAACTAGATCTACTGAACCTAGACCTAACAATACTCCCCCTTAGGCTTAAGATACTTGCAATCAGTTCTTCAACACTAAAAGTTCCTTGACTCTGGCAATGATCTTATTGTAGAAGTAAGACACAACAGTCTTCTGATCATCATACTTGTAGTTGATCTTCATCTTGCTGAACTTCTTCAGAGTCTCAAAGCTTATCCCCAAAACATCTTCCTTCGTAGTAAGTGTGTCTAACACATTGTTGTTATTCATCACTTCTAACTCATCTTGCTCTAAAATTCTAAGTTCAGTTACTTCATCAAAAGTTGTTCCCTTTAGTAGTCCAGCATTGTATCTTCTTCTTTTGTAGGCTTTGGCATGTAATTTGTCAATCACTTGGATCACATGGACATGCAGGAACAAATCATTCTGTGCTTTTTCATTGGCCAACTTAGGAAAGAATTTGTCATTAAGGTATGAGGTGTAGCTGGGATGAAGTAGTTTGATTTCCACAGGATCAAAGATCCTGATACAGTCTTTCTTGTTTTCAGCATTTCTTAACAACACCAACTCCTTTGTTTTCTCAACATAACCCCATTCAGTTATAGGGTATGTGAATTGAGTCCCTTCAATACATTTGATTGCTGCTGTAGTTCTACTTTTGTATACAACCCTCTTCAAGAATTCATCATCTACAGATTCTGAGGCATTGGACTTGAATCTTTTAAGCCCTTTGATTCTCTTCTGATGCTCTACATCTTCTCTTTTAGCTTCACTTAGGACATCATCTTTAAACTTAGTCTTGAGCTTTCCCACTAGAGTTGAGAAGTCTCTTCCTCTAGGTGAATTGGATAATTGCAGATGATCAGGCTTTGAAGATCTTTGATGTCATTCTCTGGTAGACTCACCATTGAAAATACATCATGGAAGTATTCAACTCTTCGATGTTCTTTTAATAATAGTACAATCCCAGTCTGGATCATATTTCCAAGCCATGATCCTGTTTTCTTCCATAGAACTGGGAGTCGTGAGGTGGTCTATTAGTTGTATCATAGTGGATTTCTGTTCAGTTATCTCCCTCACTGTAGTGCCCAGTGGCCATACTTTGCCGGGAGTTACTTCTCTTGGCTCTCTGATCAGTTTATTCTTCCCTTTGTGCTGATCTTTAGGTTCAACTGTTATAGGTTCAGCAGGAAGTTTACTTTGTTGCTCATAAGATGGATGAGGAGCTTCAGTTCTGAATTTTACACCAGTATCCAGCTCAACTTCATCACATGCTCCATCATCCTTCTAAGTTCTCCTATTGACCTTCCCTTAAGCTCATGTGGTTTGTAGTTATGGCCTTGTAACCAACAAGTCATGTTATATCTACTCAGCTTAGCTGTGTCACAATGACCCAACTCCTTCTTTATCTTCTAGATGGATTGAAGGTGCTGAAAGCTTCATAGTCACAATTTGGAAGCATAAGGCTTGAAAGTTCAAACTCCTTCAATGTGTTCTTCATCTCAGACATATTCATCCTTTCAACCATGTGATATGGAAATCCATGGTTGATCAGGGTCATAAACATAGTAGATTCAGGCCTCTCTTCCATGATGTCTTTTGATGTAAGAAGAACATTTGTCTTTGATTCTTCTTGAGCTTTGTCAGGTCTATCTTCAATCAACTCTTTCCATTCAGCATCACTCACAGATTCATCAATAGCAGCTTGCATTGATGTTAAATTTTCCATAGAAGGAGTGTGCTCAGAAGAGGTATGTCTTGATCGTTTAGGAGAGTCTTCAACATTGATTACTTGAATCTTTGTTGGGCCCAAATACTTCCTCTTCCTTGAGTATTGAATGAGATGCTTAGAAGATTCAGCAGGTTTCTTTTGTTGGTTTGATTCAAGAGCACATAACTTCATTTTCAGTTCATCAATCTCTTCTTCTTTTCTTCTCAACAGAGCTGATTGATCATAGAGAGTGTCATTGATTAGATCAATTTTCACTATTAGCTTCTTATTTTCTTCTCTCTCTTTCTTTACTTCTTCTTTGAGTTCAGAGTCTTGTTGAAGAAGAGCATCAATCACTTCATTATTGCACACAACATCTTCTCTCAATCTTTTTATTCTAGCTTCTTGCTTCATCAACTCTTCATCCTTTTCTCTGATCACTCCCTTCAACTCCTATATTCTTTGCTTTTTTTTATTTGATTTCAGCACCAGCTTGTTGTACTCAGCAACCAGATAACTCTTGCTGACAAGGATATCAGCATCACTTAGATCCTCTTCAAATATACTATTACATCAACATGTTTGCTTCTTCTTCTCCTTCCTGATGTTAAGAAGCAATCTCTATCATCTTTTACTTCTTTCTAGGCTTCACCTGCTGAGCTTGAACTGATTTCAAAGCTTGAACTTTCGGTTCTTGATGTGATTGTTGTTGTTGCTGATTATCAGTGACTGGAGATACTTGTTCAGTTTCATTTGAGAGTACTGGGGATTTAGTCTTGGATAATGGCAGTTCAACTGTATTTGCTTGTGAGACTAACTCTGTCTCCCTAGTGTAAAGACTGTTTGGTGAGTGGGGTTGGATGGGAGAGATTGGTTTTGTATTTTGGCTGGCTGGAGATTGTGGTTGAGGTGTTTGTTCTTGATTTGGTGATGGATGGTGGATGGGAGAGATTGGTTCAGTATTCTGGCTGGTTGGAGATTATTGATGTATGGTGATGTATCTGGTGAGAAAGTGTCTTGAACAGACTTGGATGAGAGTTCTCTTGTTCATCTTTCCACACAAGCTCTTGAGGGATATTTGCAACAGCATCAATCAGATGTGCAAACATGTCCATATCACCTCCTTCATATTTCCTAGAAATTTTGTTCAGAACAGATCTGCCAAGGTGTGCTTGACTAAACACACCACCATCCATAGAAGTTCCAGGTAGATCAGCATTAATGATCAGTTGCAGGAACCTTGGAAACATGTACATCTTATTAGCCTTCTACACTTTGATGTGATCACTTAAGCAGTTGAAGATGTACTTGGAATAATTGTAGGTTCTTCCCTCAAAAACACCAATAATCCCAGAGGAAATGTGCCTTGAGAATCTAGCAAGACCAGATTTTCTGTTTGACATGCACTGAAGATAATGTGACAGAGAAATCTATGCGACTTGCAAAGTCTTCCTTTCGTGATTTCTCCTTTGTTGAAATCACCATCATATCCTATCAGTAGAAATACTTTTTCTATGTATTCATCTTCGAACACATCAGGATGACCAGCTTCGACTTCTCCCAACTCAAGAACCCTTCTTATTGCCTGTTCATTGACTCTCAGTCGTCAATTCTTCACAATGGCCACAATAGCTTCACCGTCTTCGTCTATGCATGCAAAGTTCTAGAAATCAGTGATATGTGATTGATAAATCACAGGCTCTGCTGATAAGGCATAGAACAGCCTTGATCTTCTTAGATATCTGATAAGTTCTTGACACCCTTCTGAGACAGGATCATCAGGGTTTAAGAAGGCACACACATTGTGTTCTTTCACAAATCGATTATCCATCTGTTCATAAGAAAAAGACTTCGTTAAGATCACATTATTGATATGAGAATATGAACAGTTGTGAGATAAAACAAGAATCAAATGGTTCATTCTTGAATATTACACCATGTTTTACCTTAATAACAGCGGATTAAGAACACAAATATATGTTTGTTTAATATTTTGATTTGGTGAAATTTGAATGCTGAGGAAGTGGGAAAACGTTTGTTGAGAGTGGGTTTTTCTAGGTCTGAAAAGTGAGCTAAAAAAGTGAATAATGAATTTGAGAGGTCAAACCACATTATTTATACTCTCAGACACATTAATTTATCTCATTTATTAAGTGGGACCCTCAATGTATCCGCAGAACATCTATGGATCGACAACATCTGCTGATGATGTTTCTTCCGCTGATTACCACATTAAATTTCATTTGTTGATCTTTATTCATTCGTAGTTCACCAATCTACGGATAAACATAAAAGATTTCCTCATTGAAGCTTCTGTTGATGCTAAAACTAACAAAATGCAAAGAGATATTTTTGTATGTATGGTCCAAGTCCATTGGTTAGAACCATTTATTGCTTTAGGACCTTATTGGCTTTGTATACATGGCAATTTAGCACAAGAAAGTTTAAAAAGATTTTTATTAAAATTTTCATGTATCCAGCAGCTAAGATGATGCTTAGATTCCAATTCCTTCAAATTGATAATGAGATAGATATTTCTGCTGATTGAGTAACACAACTTCATGTATTCTACTCCCCCTAAATTTGTGATTAATGGTGAAGTTAAGCATTTATCAGAAATTTCTTTAAGAGGAATAACATGATTTGTAACTGTATGAAAATGATCAGACATATATACACATATGATGGGATCATACTATAATACTAAGCCTCATCCTGATGAGTTATATTGTTGAATTGATACCTGAACAAAATTCTAATTGCAAGTATATTGTCCACTTAAATCCATACAAGAGCTCATGTATCAACTAGGCATGCTGATTATCATGTTTTCATGTTGATTTGTAAATAACCATCATGGGCTTCACATTCAATTCACAAAGATTTTGTCCTCCCTTTGCAAGACAAATCATCACTTTTTCACACTTAAGAACTATGTACTTTAAGTTAAGATCTATCTTGAGATGCAATTGGAATCTCATTAATGCAATGATGTAAAGCTCAAGATTAATATACAGTTGATTACATAGGATTCTTTTGAGAGCTTAGATATGATCATCAGGTCACCAGGTCTTTACTCACGTAAAACAAGGTGCCGTTAACCCAGGTCTTTGTTGACACAAACAGAGGGACGATGAGGATCATGATCTTTTCACCTTTTGTGACTGATATTCAGTATGGTGACTATACACCCAGGTCTTTGTTCACACAAAACAAAGGGAGTATGGTTTGCAAGATAGATATTATAAGTGTTTTACATAGTGTGTTTAAATGAGTGATTTGGTCACATTAGAATAAGACTTTCTTTGTATTCTCAAAATGAAGTTTCCCACAAACAATCATTTAGCATTATGTTTGGCATCCACTCAGTTCAGTTTCCACTCTAGATGAATCTACTCACATATCAAGAAACTTGCTGAGATTTATTGTTATTTATGTATTCAGGAATAAGCAAAGCTATAGTGTACTATCATTTCCCATACATATGTCATGCTGAAGCATCATTACACACAGCATTGTTTTGTTTAGACTTGATTAATCTAAGTTAATCATGCCCGAGACTCAACCAAAAAGTTAATCTGATTGAATCAAAGGCTTTAGTGAATAAATCAGCAAGCTGATTTGATGTATCCACTTTGACTAACTTAATCAAACCCTTTTCTGAACAATCTCTCAAAAAATGATATCTTATTTCAATGTGTTTTGTTTTACTATGTTGCATAGGATTAGCAGTTATAAACATAACAGCATAATTGTCTATATAAATTGAAGTTTGAAGGAAGTTGTAACCATAGTCAAGTAATTGGTTTTGCAACCAAAGAACTTGAGAACATCCGGCTGAAGCAGCAATGTACTCGGCCTCAGCTGTGGATACAAAAACATTGGTTTGTTTCTTGCACTGCCATGATACTAGCCTTGGTCCAATAAATTGACATTCACTGGTTGTTGATTTCTGTTACTGTTACATCCACCATAGTCACTGTTTGAGTATGAGTAGAGTGTAAAGTCGCCATCCTTTGGATACAAAGACCAGTCCTGGTTTTCCTTTGAGGTATTTGAAAATTCTTTTTAACCGCATTGAGATGAGACTCCTTGGATCAGATTAGTACCTAGCACATACACACACAACAACATAATATCAGGTCTACTGGCAGTTAAATACATAAGAGAACCTATCATTGATCTATATAGTTTTTTATCAATAGATTTTCCAGAAAGATCAGGAGCAATCTTATCAATTGTTGATGCTGGTGTTTTGCATGAGGATACTTCAGCAAGATTGTATTTCTTTAGAATTTGATGTATGTATTTTTCTTGATTGATGAATGTCCCATCTGATTTTTGATAAATTTGAAGGCCAAAAAAGAAGGTTAATTCACCCATTGAGCTCATCTAAAATTCAGATTTCATCAGCTCTTCAAAATTCACACACAATCTCTTATTAGTTGAACCAAATATAATATCATAACATATATTTGAACTACTAGGAGATCTTGATGTTCTTGTTGAGGAAGAGAGTCTGATCAATAGTTCCTCTTTTGTAGCCATGCTTGAGCAAGAAAGATGATAGTGTTTCATACCATTTTCTGGTGCTTGATGAAGACCATATAGGGCTTTATCTAGTTTGTATACCCTATGGGGATAATGAGGATCTTCAAAACCAGGGGGTAGATACATAAACTTCCTCATCAATCTTCCCATATAAGAATGCACACTTGACATCCATCTGATACACAGTAAACTTCTTATATGATGCATAAGCCAGAAACACTCTTATGGCCTAATTCTTGCAACTGGTGCAAAAACTTCATCATAGTCAATTCCTTTTCTTGAGTGTATCTTGTGCAATCAACCTTGATTTGTTTCTTACAATAATCCCTCTACATCTAGTTTGTTTTTGTATGGCCATCTTGTTCCTATAAGATGTGACCTTCAGGAAAATCAACAAGAGACCACACTTTTGCTTTCTGAACTACTAAGCTCTTCTTGCATAGCTTCAATCCAGCTATTGTCTTTTAAAGCAGCAGTGATATTTGGAGGCGCCACTTGAGAAAGAAAACAACTGAAAAGACAAAGTTTGTTGTACCACTTTGACTCCTTGTAGTTCTCTTTTCAGGAGTTCCAATGATGTTGACAATTGGATGATCTTATGGATCCTCATTGAAGGAGTTGATTCAACTGGTATAGATATCCCAGGTTAGTCTTTCCATGTCTCACACTGATTCACCTCACTTGTGAGTTGGAAATAATCAAAATGTTCAACAGAGAAGAATGATCATGAGAGTCTCTTTGGTATGGGCTGCAGGAGTACTCCATGTTGTTTTGTTCTTCCGTAGGAACTTCTCAGCAAGATTTGCTTTCCGTAGGAACTTCTCAGACACATTTGCTCTTCCGTAGGAACTCTGCAAGCATTTTGCTCTTCCGTACAAGTTTCTCCTGGATTATAATGAGGACATGATCATTTCCAAGATTTATTGCATCACTTGAGAGCCTGGTTCTGTTGAAGGCACAACATTCATATCTCCCTGATGGATCATGTTTTTCCAAATGGAGTATCTACATCTACTGAAGTTGTTTATCCGAGTATAGGGTATCCTTGGAGATCAGAAGATAAGGTTACTTCAGTCATAAGGTTGGAACAATGGATACCACACTTCATCAAATTCCTCATTGTTCACATAATCATAGATAAATGATTTGCTAAAGCATCTATGTCAAAACAACCATGATGAAACCTTTAACTGAATTTGTAATACAGATTTCATCAAAAGACACATTAGGAGTCCTCCTTCCAATAATGTTTAAGTTGTGGAATATAAATAACCCTATTGATTTCGATGTTGACGATTTTAAGGATCGTTCAAGGGCTTGAACACAATTACAACACAACACAATGAGAAGATTAACTAAACTTTAATCAAACAGTGAACTAGGTAACCAAAGTGATACAAGAACACAAGTAAAGCAAGAGACAGAACAAGAGATATAGTTTTCAAGGGAGCAGTATATTGCTTTCTCAAGTTCTTTTACAAGTGTTACAAAGCATAAAGAAAGATACAAGAACTTGGAATACTTATACTACAACCTACAGCCGGCTATACTATGAAAGCCAGCTGGATACAATGACTAGACACTAACAAAATCAATTGTAGAATCAAAAGGCATATCTGCCTTTTGACCTTGTGACTATGACATGCCATAGCTCACATCCTTATACATTACAAAAAGATAAAGTACATAAAGTGGAAAGTTTCAGACTCAAGACCTCAATGTACAGTTACCAAAAGCATGGACCTTTTCACCAACTCTTGTAAGTTGGTGACTTATCAGAGACGCAGCGGAAAAGGTGCTTTATGGAACAGTACATCAGATAAAGCATGTGTACTAAAAGTCTTCGGAAGAAATCTGTCTTCATAGGTGAAGCTTCGGAAGACTTTGTCTCTTGAAGCTTCGGAAGACTTCATGTTTGGCTTCGGAAGATATTGGTCTTGGCTTCGGAAGATATTACACTTAGAGTATTTTCTAATGCTTTGTGTAATTCTTCCGAAGCATTCTTCACTTCAGTACTTAGTGCATGTTGCTGAAACACTTAGGCAGTTTTGGGTTGCATCAGACTTCAGGAATCCTTACAAACTCCCCCTAGGCTGATGCTACCAAAACACTTAGAAGATCTTTAAATGTTTGTAGTCTTCAGTACAATCAAGACCATTCCTTTCTTCATTTGATGGTCAGGATCATCAAGACTCTCATAGTATCTTCTCATTTCAAAGAGATCATGCAGAGGTAAGTTGATTATGTCTTGCCATGAGTAGACATTTTCAACACCTTGATCTCTGATAACATTCCATCTTTCTGGATTGGAAGTAAGTCCAGGATAAGATGGGTGTCTCAGTTGCTAGAGGAGCCACTTGCATAGGAGTTGATTGGGCTGCCTCATCATGCACTTCCTCAGGTTGATCTGATTCAGCCTGGGTGTAGAGGTAGATGACTTTGGCTTCTTCTTTTAGTCTTTGGTTTAGAAGCCATTTTCTTCTTCCTCTTTAATGTCTTTAACTGAGAAGACTGGTCTGCAGCACCATGTTGATCATCAGTGTCTTTCTCAGTTGGGTGTTCCTCCCTCACAGGTTCAGAAGGAGAGGGAGTTTGACCCTGTCTTGGATCAGAAGATGAAGTTTGCTGAGGCTCAGCTGGAGGTTCTGGTTCAGGTGTCTCTGGTTGTTCAAACTTGACCTCCACTTCAGGTGGGACTTGACTTGGAAGAGAGTGCAAGTCAATGATTCACCACTTTTAATCTTCTGCTTGATCACCCTTATATGCTCATCCATTGTAGATAGAGACATGGGACCAAGTCTCCTTCCGGAGAATCCATATGACTTCAAGAAGCTCATCATTCTTTGTCTGTCAGCAGACTTCTTTGCATTCTTTTGAATGATGGCTCTTGACTTTGCAGCTTCTTCCCTTAGCTTCCTTTTGGTTGTTTTTCTTTCTTTGACTAGCTCAAGCTCAAGTTGCTTTAAGTACTCGAACTCAATGAAGTCATAGGACAGGGGAAGAAGTGTATTTGCCTGATAGAAGCCTGTGGCACTCAGGTAGTTTATCATTTTGATTCTATCCTCTTCTTTATCTACCTGAGGTTCTTGTGGAGCCACATCTTCCTGTGCAGGACTTTCTTGAACTGGAGAGAGAGTGGAGTATGCTTGTGAAGTCTTTTCTGTCTCCTCTCCTCTTTGAATTGGAGAAGTAACCTTGCATCCTCTTTCTCCTTTTTATCTCTCTTGACACTTCCATGTCAGCCAGTTCATTCAACTCTTCTAAGGGGAGGGAGATGATTTCATCAACATCATAGTTCCTGGTCTGTAAATAATAATCCTGACTGCCCTTTGTTCATCATTTTGAGTATTTGGTCTGGGGGCAGCCCTGATTGCAGCTTGCATGAATTTAGATGACCCAGAAGAACTTTCTCCCCTTAGCCTCCTTTTCCTCTCTCTCTCTTCCTCCTCAATTTCCTCAGGAGTCATTATCCTTTTCCCTTTGTCACCAACAGACCTTTGTGACTCAGGTGGATTGAGGCTTGGCCTTCATTGCTTGGTGTAGCTTCCATGCTCTGGCCAGAGAGAGGCTGAGAAACACCTTCACCAGCAGGTGTCTCAGATGGAGTTTGGACCTCTGCAGCAGTTGTTGATGGTGAGACAGGGTCTCAGGTTCTGCCACTGGGCCTTCAGCCAAGGTTTCCCCTATGAAACTAATCTTAGGGTCCACCTCAACATCCAGTTGACCGATGACATTGCCTGATTGCCTAAGTCTCCTTCTTAGAGAGAACTCTGCAAGGATCCTGTCTTGGATTCTTTGAGCCAGCCTGTCAGCTTGTCTAGATTTGCTTGGATTGACAAGTGGCATGTTGACTAAATCCAGTCCTTCATAGAAGCTCAGGCTTTGGAACTGAAAGACTTCTTGTGGCCTTGAACTCTGTGAAGTATGAGGGCTCTTCTGTCATCATCATACCTCCATCTGATGATGTAGTTGCCAGTTCCATGTGGTGGAGATGAGACAGCCCTTGGTATACCTTCCTCAAAGAGACTCCTGATGAGAGAGTCTATAGAGTCCACATTAATGTGAACTTGAGGAAGTTGCTGAGAATGCACAACAGCAAGTGAGGATGGTGAGTCCTCTATGTCCATTCTCTTTGAAGAACTCCCAGGTTCTGTGGTTGTGATAACTTTCTCCCCCTTTTTGGTAGCATCACCCACTTGCATAGGTGAGCTGGAGGATAAATCAGTCACTTCCACAGGTTCTTGTGTTCCTGGTTGAGCTCTCCTTAAAGGTCTCTCAGCTAGTTTCTCCTGCAGATATGAAATCTGGAGTTGCTGATCATTGACCCTGTTTTGCAGGGTAGTCACCTGAGATTCCAAGTGACTAACCTTAGAGACTAGATAGGTGCATGTTTGTGACAATTTGTGTACCTTTAGTCTCAAATTCCCCTCATCTTCATCAGAAGAATCACTGGGGGATGAGAGGATTGGACCAAAGTCCTCTCTCTCACCACCAGCTTGAGTTTCTTGGCTGCTGGTTTTCCTCTGCTCACTGGCAACCTCAGTTAAGATGCCAATGGGCTGAGTTGCCATGGTTGAGGTCTTAATGATGTAATCACTTTCAAAAGTGAGAGCCTCTTCCATATGGACATCCTGAACAGGTTCAGATGTGTCCACCTCAGTAATAGGTGACTGATGAGGTAGACTGAGGAGAGTCAGAGGTACTCATCTCTCTTTGAGTAGGGGAGGAGAAGAGAGACTCATGGTACTCACTGAATCCTAAGTCTTCATCAGTGTAAAAGGATAGGTTGGGAATTGGTTGGTTTAGATCCAAAGGCTGGGGATGGTAGCTGTCCCCTGAAGGTTGTTCACTTGAGTGTTGAGACTCAGAGTGAAGGCTTACAGTTGTTGGGCTAATGAGCTCATCAGGTTGAGCTTGAGGAACCTCAGCCCTGATAGGTAAAGTAATGGGAGTGGTTTGCTCCTCAGGAGAAGTGGGAGCTCTGGAGTCCACTTCTTCCTGTAAGGTTGAGTATTTGGGGGCCTGCACAGACTCAATAGCCTGAGCAGGGTTCGTTGGGATTTTCTTTGTAGGTGATGAATATTTGAGGTTGTGAAGAGGGTAGGAGAGCAGTAGGTGTGGGTTCAACACTAGCTTGGACTGCTATGTTGTCACCTTGAGCAATGAGCTCTAACATTTTTGGGACTAGGGCTGTTTCTACCCCTGAGAAGCCTACAGTTGGCTTCTTCATAATTTTAAAGATGCCGGGCTTCATCTGTCCCAGTTTAAGAATATTGCCTGTTTCCCTCAACTGTGAGCCCAGTTCACAGTTGAGAATGTGTTGAACATATCTAGGAAACATGTAATACTCTAAGGAGTCTAAGTTTGCAAGTAAATTAGTATAAACAAATTGTGAATACCTGAACTTGACCCCCTGAACCATCCCATGAACTATAAAGGAGAGATCCTCAGGAATCTGGTCCCATCCACCATGCTTGTTTGATAAGCTGTGGATAACCACATGGAGCAGGTATTTCCACTGGGATGAGACCTTCCCTTTCCTGAAGGTCTTTACAGAGAAATCTCCTTCATAGCCCATCTGCTCGAAGGAATGATTAACCGCTTCTTTTGGGAAGAACACTTCACCTGCTTCATCATCCAGCTGAAGATGTCGGTTGATGATGGCCGGAGTGATGAAAATTGTTCTCCCCTGCACTGTGGCAGACAGTGCCTTCTCCCCATCCATAATGACCTCTTGGCAGGTCTTCCAGAATTCAAGCAAATGATCCTCATATAGAGGAGGATCAATGGTTAGGGAGGTGAAGTAGTGAGACAAAGACAAGAAACGGCAAACCTCTGAGAATGAGGATCTTTGTCAGAGCATAACAGAGCAACCTGATTGTGTTGTCTGTGTAGCTGCATGGCAAAGTGAGGATCATTTCTGTGTGTAAGGTCAGCCATTGTGAGGTAGCTCAGAGATGAAGAGAAAAAAATGGGAAGGAAATTTCAGAGAGAAAGCTTTGGGTTTTAGGTATGGAAGAAAAGCAGATGATAGAAGAGGGGGAAACCGTTGGTTTATATGAGAGAGAAGGATTTCAGATAAAGTTTAATGAAAGAGGATAAACTTTGAAATCCGTATGTCGGTCCCACCTCTGAAAAGTAGTTTACCTTTTTGCTCAAAAAGTAGTTTTCTTGGAATTCGAAAAGCTTCCGAAAGTAATTTGTCTTCGGAAGTTTTGATTGAAAAAGCTTCCGAAGCTAAAGTGACTTCGGAAGAATTTTCCTGAGAGTCTTAAAGATTTATGCTTCGGAAGAGAAATAAACTTTTGGATGCTTTGTATAAGAATGAACAAAGCTTCCGAAAGTATTTTTGCTTCGGAAGGAAAAAGTCCTTAAAAATGAATAAGTGTCTAAGTTAAGAATTTTAAGCTTCGGAAGATAAATTTTGACTTCTTCCGAAGGTAAAATTTCTTAGACAGTCATTTATTTTGAAGACATATTTTTCTTCCGAAGGTAAAACGTTATCTTCCGAAGTATCAGAAATTTTCAAGAATCTAAGGAAAGTCTTCAAAAAGAGTTTTTCATTCAAAGAAAACATGAGCTTATGAAAGTGATGAACTAGACAACTTAGGACACACATATTTTTAAGAAGAAATAATTAGAATTAGTTTTAAGAAAAAGTCTACTCAAAGTTAATCATCCCAATAGCTGATATCAGATACTTAAATCTCTGTTCATCAAAAGCTTTTGTGAACAGATCAGCATATTGTTCATCTGTGTGAACTTTGACTAGTTTAATTAACCCCTTTTCATAGTTATCTCTTATTAAATGATACCTGATGTTGATGTGTTTGGTCCTTGAGTGCTGCACAGGGTTCTCAGTGATAGAGATAGCACTGTTGTTGTCTATGTGGATAGGAGTCTCTTTGAAGTTAAATCCGTAGTCTAGCATCTGATTTTGAATCCAAAGCACTTGAGCACAGCAGCTTGCAGCAGCAATGTATTCAGCCTCAGCAGTTGATGCAGACACACAGGTTTGTTTCTTGCATTGCCATGAGACAACCCTTCCACCAAGGAATTGACATCCCCCAGATGTAGACTTTGCAGTCATGTTGCAGCACCAAATCATATCATCCTGTATGCATATCAGATTTAAATTAGAATTCTTTGGATACCATAAACCAAGTGTTGAAGCACCTTTGAGGTATCTTAAAATCCTTTTCACAGTGATTAAGTGAGACATCTTAGGATTGGCTTGATATCTTGCACAAATACATGTAGCAAACATGATATCAGGCCTGCTAGCTGTAAGATACATAAGAGACCCAATCATAGCCCTGTATAAGTGCTCATCTACACACTCCCCCTCAAGATCTGGACCAGGGAGTGGTTTCTGGCTATGGGTGTCTTAGCAGTCTTACAATCAGTCATGTTGAACCTCTTGAGTATATCTTGAACATACTTTGACTGACTTATGAAAATGCCATCTTCAACCTGCTTCACTTGAATTCCCAGAAAGAAATTAAGTTCTCCCATTGAACTCATTTCAAATCTATCTTTCATCAGCTTTTCAAAGTCTTTGCAGAGCCTTGAATTGGTTGAGCCAAAGATGATGTCATCCACATATACTTGAACTAGCAGAATGTCGTTTCCTTGTCCTTTGATGAAGAGAGTTCCATCTATAGTACCTCTCCTGTAACCATGTTTACAGAGATACTCAGACAGTGTCTCATACCACTTCCTGGGTGCCTGATGCAGCCCATAGAGAGCTTTGTCAAGCTTGCAGACATAATCAGGATGATCAGGATCTACAAAACCAGGTGGTTGTTTGACATAAACCTCCTCATCAATCACTCCATATAAGAAAGCACACTTTACATCAAGTTGGTAGACCTTGAAGTTCTTGGATGCAGCAAATGCCAGGAATATCCTAACAGCTTCTAGTCTAGCTACAGGAGCAAAGACATCAGTGTAGTCAATCCCTTCTTCTTGTGTGTATCCTTGAACAACTAGTCTAGCCTTGTTCTTGATGATGATTCCTCTATCATCCTTTTTATTCCTAAAAACCCATTTGGTTCCAATGGTAGTCTTCCCATGAGGAAGAGGACAAAGGTTCCAAACTTTCTGTCTTTTGAATTGAAGCAGCTCTTGTTGCATAGCTTCAACCCAACTTCCATCCTTTAGAGCCTCCTCAACTTTCTTTGGCTCTAACTGGGATAGAAAACAAGAGTGAAGACAAACATTTGCTTCATGGGTTTGCCCTCTTGTCTTTACCCCGGAGATAACATCTCCAATGATGTTTGTGGTAGGATGAGACTTGTGGATCCTTAGCTGAGGGATCACAGCAAGTTGCTGAGATAGATCCAAATTTGAGAAATTTAGATCTGGTCTTGAAGATTGATCCTCCACATTATCACACTTATCAAGATTAACTTGATCCAATGAGTGTGTGACATCATTGATGTTATCATCTATGGTATGGTTATTAGCATCAAGAAATTCTTGATCACTATCACCATCACCATTGTGTCTTCTGCAATTGAGATGTCTTTATCTGGTTGAGAGCCTCTGAACTGGAATTTGAAGGCATGCCAGATGTATCAGCTGGATTTGTCATTGTTGTGCTGATAGAAACCTCATTTGCTGAAGTAGTTTCAACTGGAGCTGAAGGTCTTCCTAGCTCAAATCTTGGATCAGGATCACCTGTATTTAAATTTTCTGCAGATCCTGAAACATGCTCACAAGATTTATTAAAACAGTTGGTAACTAAATCAAGATCAAATAGCCAATCCGGACCAGAACCAGCCACACTGGGAGTGTGCTCATTGAAAGTCACATTGGCTGACTCCTCAATGATTCTAGTTCTGAGATTGTATACTCTATAAGCTTTAGCTTGAGAAGAGTATCCAATGAAGTGTCCATCGTCTGATTTCTCAGCAAACTTGGCAACTTGATCTTTGGTATTCAAGATGGTGCAGGGACATCCAAATGACCTGAGAAAACCAATGAAAGGTTTCCTCTTGTGCCAAAGTTCATAAGGAGTCTTACCATGTGTCTTAACTACTAAACTCTGTTTTGCACATAGCAAGCAGTATTAACTGCCTCTGCCCAGAAGGTGATAGGCAGTTTAGAGTCAGACAACATAGTTCTTGCAGCTTCAATAAGTGTCCTGTTTCTCCTCTCAGCAACTCCGTTTTGCTGAGGAGTCCTGGGAGCACTGTATTGTCTTGTAATACCCTTTTCATCACAAAATGTATCAAGGATTTGGTTCTTGAATTCAGTTCCTTGATCACATCTTATGGTTTTGACCTTGTGATCACATTGATTCTCAATCTTTAAGATGAAATTCTTTAGAATCTCAGGAGTCTCATCTTTAGTTCTAAGAAAGAAAACCCAAGTGAATCTTGTAAAATCATCTGTGATCACTAGACAGTATAAGGTCCTTCCTAAACTCATTACACTGGTGGGCCAAAGAGATCCATATGTAATAAGTGTAGGGGAGTAGTGATGGAGTTCTTTTCCTTAGGCTTGTGAGATACCTTGTGTTGCTTCCCTTTCAGGCATGCAACACAATGATCATCACTTGTAAACTCTTTCTTTGGCATTCCAGTTACCAGATCATGTTTGATTAATTTATTCATATTCTTAAAGTTTACATGGCACATTCTTTTATGCCATAGGAAAGACTCATCACTATTTGCTTTAGATAGAAAGCATGAAACTTCTCCAGAGGGAGATGTTTCTTGCAAATCCATCTTGTACATGTTCCCTTTCCTGGGGGCTCTGAGCAGATATGCTCATGAGGAATGACCACTCCAGGCTTGAGAACAATGCACTCATGCTCAGTGAAGAGCATGTTATGACTCTGATCACAAAATTGGATACACTCAGAAGATTGTACCCAAGCTCCTTAACAAAGTTTACCTTCTCAATGCTGAGCTTACCATTTGTGACCTTGCCCCTTCCATAAATGTAACCACCTTCATTTCCTCCAAAAGCAACTGGTCCTCCATCAATTCTCTCAAAATTATGAAGTAAAGACCTATCGCCTGTCATGTGCCTGGAACAGCCACTGTCAATTATCCAGACATTCTTGTTTGTCTTGAGCTGTTCCTGCACAAAGAAAATGATTAGTTACATTTGGAAACCCAAGCCTTACTTGTCTTGGGTTCAGTAAGTGTAATAGAAGGTAATGCAACAGTAATAGATCCTATGGTTGTACAGAGGGGATCTTCAGCTGTTGTTGATGGAGAAACCTCAGTCATTTGGTCTTTCTTAGACTTCCACACCACCTTTGGAGTCTTGGACTTGACCTTCAAAACCTTAGAAGCTTTTGGAGCTTCACAAGTTTTAATGACTGATACTTCGGAAGAATCTACAGTCACTGCAGCAGACTTTAGTACTTCGGAAGAACTCCTTTCTTCCGAGACCAACTTTGCTTCCGAAGGTAATTTTCCATTTACCTTCTTCTTTGATTTGGAGCTTCCGAAGGAAACAGACTTTCCTTCCGAAGCTTGAGACTTCTTGAGATTCTTTGAAGTCTTTGTATTGGTCATGTGGATAGTACTTTTAGGATTGTATGGACAATCCTTGGCAATATGAGAAGTACTTTCACACATAACACACAACATTTTCTTCTTCAAAGAAATCTCCTTTTGAGAGCAAGACTGGCTTTGGTCACATCCCTTTTTCACCTTCATCTTGGTAGATGCAGATACAGTTCCCTTGGGCTGTGAACTGTTCTTGGAATTTGATGGTCCAGGCTGTGCAGCAGTGGTACACAGCAGCTCAGTCTTCTTCTTTGTACTGAGATGATTTGAACATGAACCAGAACTCTTGATAAGAGGCTTTGGTGGATGTCTTCAGTCCTTATTGCTTTGAAACCTGCAGAGATAAACACTTGTTTCTGCTTAGCATCAAAGGTAGCCTTGATTTCTTGAGCCTTCTTTGCTTTCCTTTTGCTCTTCCTGATCAAGTTCTTTCTCTTGGACTTGGTCATCACAGTTAATTTCTTCTCCTCAGAAGGATAGTGGCCCTTGGAGGAATCCTCTTCTTCACTCTTCTCAGAGGGATTCCTCACTATCACTTCTTCATCATCCTCACTTATTGGATCTATGAGAGGAAGCTCATCTTCACAAGTTCCACACCTAGGAGATCTTACAGACAAGATTGTGTGTGGAGGAGCTATCTCATTTGATCCCAGTCCCTGTCTTTTTGATAACAAACCTTATTGTGTAGGGATGAGGATATCATGTTCTTGAAGGTCTCTTCTTCAAGAACACTTTTCTCTGCCAGGGCTTTGCTGATCACAAGCTCAGCCTGGCACTTAGTCAACTTAGTGATGAGATCTTGGATCTGAGTTCTAAAATCTGTATGTTCATGTTTTAGTACTGAAATGGTTTTCTCCAAGTCTTCTATCTTTAACTTGTAATCATTTTCAGACTTTCTAAAATCAGATTTTAATATGTTTAATGACTCAAGATCAGATCTCATCTCTAGGTTGTAGGACCTGTATCTATTTACTTTAGCAATGCATTCAGGGGAGCAAAGATGTTCTAATACCTTGGCTTCATCATGTCAGCCATCAATGCTTGGTTTGGAGAAGCATCCTCCACCTGAAAACTCCAGTCAAATCCTCCCTCTTCAACAGCAACCGCAGCATGTTGCTTTGTCTTCTCAGCCTGAGGGGTATTGTTGGTGTAGTTTGGTCTGAGTTGTGTTTGACCCCCATTTGCTCTAGGTGCCTTACACTCCCTGGCAAAGTGACCCATAAGGTTACAATTGTAACACTTAACTTTGCTTTTATCCAGCCCAAACTTACCACTGGTAGCATTGCTTGGAAATCTTCTTCCTGTCCTCTTGTAGAACTTCTTGGCTCTGTGAGTGAGAAGAGCCATCTGCTGAACTATCTCCATGTATTCCAGGTCATCTGGATGGATACAGTCTAGGTCTTCAAGAGTGAAGAGATAATTTCCACAGCTTTCATCTGCAGACACAAAGGCTTGAGAAGAACTTGTCTCTTGGAATGGGCTTCCTTGAGTAAAGTTCTCCCTTGGTGTCTCCGGGAAGGTGATGAAAGGACCCTTTTGTGAGTTGTCAGGGTAGCATAGGAGATGATGTTGGGGTTCTATGCTGTCCCTTTCAACCACATGAAGGGCTGAACCCATTTGATTGTTAGAGTTGCCAGATGAACCTTGTAAGTTCATCTCCATCTGGTATCCACTGAGAATCCCATATAACTCTGTCAGAGTAAGAGTTTTAAGGTTCTCAGTCCTCTTGATTACCACACAATAGTGTGTCCATTGCCTAGGAAGTGAGGACATGAACTTCCTTACAATGTCTCTGTTCTCAAGAGGAACTCCTCCATCCACAAGGGTATCCACAATCTCAACATACCTGAAGTATTGTTGGGTCATGGTTTCACCTGCTTTAAAGGTGAAATTTTCAAACTGCTGCTTCAGAAGATCTTTCTTGTTCTCCTTGGCTTCAGAGGAGCCTTCATACATCAGCTTCAGTGCATCCCACAGCTGTTTAGCTGTCTTGCACTTCTTAAAACCTCTGTACACAGAGTTTGGGATAGCAGTCTGAAGAGCAGTCATGGCCTTCCTGTCAATCTCTACTCTTTTCCTATCTTCATCTGAGTAGTTGGCCACATCTTTAGGAATCATACCAGCACCGGTAGCAGAGGGGGTGCTGGGTATGAAAGGTCCATATTCAACAGATTCCCACATTCTTGAGTCAAGAGACCTGATGAAGCCTTCCATCCTCATGCACCAGGTGTCAAGTCATCAAGAGTGATCAATGGGGATTTGTTCATGGTTCCAGTCTCCATATCAGTCTTTGAGATGGAAGCCATTTGAAAAGTTTAGTTTTTGTGTGTGTGAGGGATCTTAAGATGGTTAGATCTTATATCACGAGCCTGAATGCTCTGATACCAATTGCAGGATCGTTCAAGGGCTTGAACACAATTACAACACAACAACACAATGAGAAGATTAACTAAACTTTAATCAAACAGTGAACTAGGTAACCAAAGGTGATACAGAGAACACAAGTAAAGCAAGAGACAGAACAAGAGAGTATAGTTTTCAAGGGAGCAGTATATTGCTTTCTCAAGTTCTTTTACAAGTGTTACAAAGCATAAAGAAAGATACAAGAACTTGGAATACTTATACTACAACCTACAGCCGGCTATACTATGAAAGCCAGCTGGATACAATTGACTAGACACTAACAAAATCAATTGTAGGATCAAAAGGCATATCTGCCTTTTGACCTTGTGACTATGACATGCCATAGCTCACATCCTTATACATTACAAAAAGGATAAAGTACATAAAGTGGAAAGTTTCAGACTCAAGACCTCAATGTACAGTTACCAAAAGCATGGACCTTTTCACCAACTCTTGTAAGTTGGTGACTTATCAGAGACGTAGCGGAAAAGGTGCTTTATGGAACAGTACATCAGATAAAGCATGTGTACTAAAAGTCTTCGGAAGAAATCTGTCTTCATAGGTGAAGCTTCGGAAGACTTTGTCTCTTCAAGCTTCGGAAGACTTCATGTTAGGCTTCGGAAGATATTGGTCTTGGCTTCGGAAGATATTACACTTAGAGTATTTTCTAATGCTTTGTGTAATTCTTCCGAAGCATTCTTCACTTCAGTACTTAGTGCATGTTGCTGAAACGCTTAGGCAGTTTTGGGTTGCATCAGACTTCAGGAATCCTTACAAGTATCCAACAAAGAAACCATCATATGCTTTTTCTGAAAAATTTTCTAATGACTCTATCATGTTTAAAATAGTTACATGACATCCAAATACTTTTAGATATCCTATGTATGGTTTTCTTTTAAATAAGAGCTCATAGGGAGTTTTGTTATGTTCTTTGACAATTAATGTTTTGTTTTGAACATTGCATGCAGTATTCACAGCCTCAGCCCAAAAAATGATAGGTAATTGTGAATCAGCTAGCATTGTTCTGGCAGCTTCAATGAGAGTTATGTTTCTTCTTTCAGCTACTCCATTTTGTTGTGGAGTTCTTGGTGCACTGAATTGTCTTGCAATACCTTTGCTCCTGCAAAAGGAATCCAGTTCAAAATTGACAAATTCAGTACCATTGTCACTCCTAAAAATTTTAACTTTTGAATCAAGTTGATTCTCAATCTTGATCACAAAGTCCATTAATGTTTCTGATGTTTCATTCTTTTGTTTTAAGAAAAAGACCCATGTGAATCTTGTGAAATCATCAACTATCACCAAACAATATTGCCTTTTTCCAATGCTCATCACATTGATAGGACCAAACAGATCCATGTGAAGCAATTTGAGTGGTGTAGTATTTGAATTGATAGTTTGTATTTATGTGACACTCTATGTTGTTTTCCTTTGTAACATGAAGAACAGTGAGTTGAGCAATGAAACTCTTTGTTTGGCAATCCAATGACCAGATCATTGTTCACCAATTTATTCATGTTCTTCATCTTAGAATGGACAAGCCTTCTGTGCCATAATTGAGACAAATCTTCTGATAGTTTAGATATAAGGCATCTTTCATGTTTTGAGAGAGAAGTGTTGTTCATATCCAAAACATAAGTGTTTCCTTTTCTTGCTGCCTTGAGGAGGATCCATCTTCTAGAACAGTAAATCCTGCTTAAGAATGTAACAATTAGTATTATCAAATAATGTGGTATAATTTTGATCATAGATTTGAGACATACTAAGTAGATTATACTGTAAGTTTTTACAATAATTTACTTTCTCAAATTTGAGCACAAAATTTGTTATCATCCCTTCACCAACAATTTTACCTCCCATTTTATCCCCACCAAATGCCACATAAGAAGCATTTTTATATTTGAAATCATGGAGAAGTGAACAGTTTCCTGTCATATGCCTAGAACAACCACTGTCAACATACCACTTGTTGTCAGCTCTCCAATATTGTTCATGCATTCAAAAATAAATCAGTTAGAAGTGGCAACCTAAGTCTGAATGATCTTCGGTTAGTCAACAGTGTCTAAAATCTTTACTCCTTCATGACTTAATCTTGAAGTTTCAGTATTAATTTCATATCTAGTTAATTCATTTTGATTTGATGATGGTGAGGATGATTCTGTTGAATCTGATGCAGAAGCTTTGGAGTCTTCTTTCTTCATTGATTCTTCCTTCACCCTATCTTTCTTTGGTTGATAATTTGATTTAGAAGATGAACCTACACTTTTGAAGGTTTCATCATCTTTTGCTTTTGATTGAGACACATGTGATCCCTTTTCAAAATGATCAAAGAAATTATCATTGATGATTGACTTCTTCTCAGCCAAGTCCACCTTTTTGTGAGGTGTTTTGGATTGGCTTAATGTTTTCTTCATAGATTTAGCATCTACAGAAGATTGCTACTTTGGTTTTGCCTTTTGCTTTTGATTTACCTTCTTTTGCTTTGAATCATCCTGACTTTCAGCAGATTGAGAGTCTGATTCTGTCAAATCAGTTTTTGACTTCTTTGTGCTTTTGTTTTTGTTCCTTTTGTTAAAATAGCATTCCTGAGTTGAATGATTATTTTTGTTGCTTGAAGTAACACTCTGAAGTCATATGATTGTTCATATTGCATATGGAGCAGTAACTGCTGAAGTAGCAGTCTTTTGTATTGTGATTAGTCATAACACACCACTTGCAATACATTTCTTCAGATTCGTCTTCATGCTCATCTTTCTTCTTTTTTTCTTGTTCAGTTTGGAGCTTTTGTTTCCTCTTTGAAGAGCTTGATTTGTTCTTATTGTTCCTAGGGATATCAGCAATCGAATCGTTCTTGTCCTTTGATGACTTTTGTTGCTTCAGATTCAACATCTTTTGATTGTTAACATCTACTCTTTTTGATACCTCATTCGTAGATTCGGCTTTCTTTTCCATAGAAGTTCTACGGATTCAGCAGACTTTGCTTTCAACAGTTCTTCTACTGAAGAGTTTTTCTTTTGCTTAGTTGATACTTGTTTCTTCTTACCTTTATCTGCATGAGATAAAAGTACTTCTTCAGTTGGTCCGCGCTATCAACTTCTTTTTGAAGATTCAGTTCTTGGAGTCCTTCATTGAGTTCAGCAATCCTCTTGCACATAGTCTTCAGCATGTTTCTCTGCTTTGGAGGATATTGAAGCTTTGATTCTTCAAGCACTCTTCGAATACCAGTTTTAATGTGAACATTCTTACCAATGGTCCTTTGATCAACATCAGGTTCATCAGAATCATCCAAGTCATCACAATTATCATAATCAAATTCTGAATCATTTTGATACAAAGCATCTGATTCAGAGGATTCAGTTTCACACACCTCAGCTTTATTGTTAATGCTGATTTGAGTTGATTTTGTTTCAAACTTGGTGCTAGGCACAAAATGATTTGACAGAGTATTGGTCATTATTGTAGGTAAAGATGTATAATTATCATTTATAGGTGGTGGAACAACATTATAACCCAACCCAGACCTTTTCTTTGATTCAATATGAGAATTTAGTAATTCTCATATTGCTGAGATGATAATTGAAACTTCTGAATTTTCACTTCAGTTGATGCATGATCAGCCATGGATTTTGTTAAGGAAGTGGTCAAATGCTCAACTTGGGCTTTTAGGCTATAGTTTTCAGAAACAAATTTTTCTAAATCCTTTTGCAAAGAGTTAATTTTGATTTGATACAATTTATGTTCTCTAACATGGGATTCATTCAAAATCATAGTTTCTTTTACTTTGTCAGCCAATTGTTGAGCATGGACTTTATAACGTTCAACTTCTTCAACACATGTTGATGAACACAACCTTTCTTTTACCTCTCTTGCCATTGGTGGAACTGTTTGATCCATATGAGCCATCAATGCTTGATTCTCTTCCAAGACTTCTTTTTCATACACACTCCAGGCACACGTTCCATCTTGAAGTATGATCAGTCCTGACTCCTTTGAGTTACTAGGTCCAGCTGATTCATTGGTGGCTGGTGAGGATGCATTGATCAGTTAAGATTGTCTGTGCATAGGTCTTTGAGAATTTGGTTGTTGATGAGGTGGAATCTGATGTTGTTGATGTTGCTGATGTTGTCTCATCTCTGGATATGACTGTTGATTGCATTCCCTGGAGAAATGTCCATAGAGATTGCATTTGAAGCATCTTACCTTTGACTTGTCAACACCAATCTTTGATGTTTTACTTGCTGATGCCAAGTTCTTATTTCTAATGAGATATTGCTTTGCTCTATAAGCAATCATGTCCATCTTCCATGGTAGGTCCATCTCTTCCACTACATCAAGAGGTAGTTCTTCTAAATCTTGTTGGCAGATATTTGCTGACGTTAGAGAGCTTCCCAGATATGCTTGGAAACTGGAACTAAAAGCTGCAAAAGCTGCTTTTTGTTCTTCAGAGTCCAATATCATAGTAATTGGTTCTGACGGATTGGTTGAATATGAAGACTTAGTTGTTGCTGTAGTTGTATCTTCACGATCAGCAGTTCTTCCTTTATTCTTTCGTTTCTTATCTTGAGATGATTTCTTTGAGGGTTTAGAAGCATAAAAGCTAACTTCCTCCTCATCATCACTCCTAGCACAAGAGTTATCACTTTCATTATTGAAATAAATGCACTTCCAACATTATTGTTTCTTTGAAGTGATAGGGTGAGACATGAGTTCTCACACTCTTGTTTCTTGATTTTTTGTCCATTTCAAGAGCTTCCACTTTTGCAACCAGAGTATCTAGACCAGTTGATTTCAGATCTATTGTATTCTTGAACATGGACACGGTTTGCTTCCAACTTTCTGGTAAAGTATGGAGCATTTTCTTGTTTAATTCCTCATTGGTATATTTCAACTCCAGAATGTTCATCTCAGTTACCACTGCATGAATCTATGAAGGTTGAGGAATTGATTCACCCTCAATATGATGAAATGTTTCATATTGCGACCTGAGGGTGTCTCTCCTTATGCTTCTTATCTCATCAATCCCTTCACAGAGAGTGTGGAGTATCTTCCATAAGGAGTGTGTTGTTTTGTAGTTCTCACACCTGATCAATATCTCTTCAGTAAAGCCATACTAAGCAAACTGTATGCTTTGATATCAACTTTAACCTTTTTGACATCATCGGGTGATAGATCTTTGGTACTGAGTGGTTGTTTTTTGTCGTTATAATCCAGCCCAAGTGTGGATGGAATATAAGGACCTTTAGTGATGGATACCAACAAGTCAGAATCAGTATAGTTTACATGATTCCTAAACTTGATTTTCCATGACTTGAAGTCTGCTTTTGTTTCCAACTTTGGTGGCTGGTAAGATGATCCACTGAAGTTGCTCATGATGTTAATTGATGAGAAAGATTAACAAGTCTGCTATTCATTGATTTGAATATAGTTACAAGTTAATCAAAATCTATGAATTAAGAACTGACAAATTAAAATCAATTAACACAACTGACACTGATAGATCAATCGATCTAGATCAATGAGCACTTGGCTCTGATGTGAATCCAAGGATCGTGAACAGGAATTATCAATGTCGGTCGATTGACAAGTCAACGTTTGCGGAAACAATGTTGATTTGGTTTAATTGTTTTGCAATAACTTTAAATATCAATAAATGTTCAAGAACACATGTAGCAAAACACAATTAATGATTAATATGTATTTTATTAGAACATGTTAATGATTACAAATATAATGAATGAATGATATCAAAGTATGTTATGATGTGACGGCTGCTAGGGTTTGATTGAGAGACTTTGAAGTGATTGTTATAATGCTTGTTGCTGTTGTCGCTCAATCAATCGTCTAAAACAACCTCTTTTGAATCGAAACCTAGGATCCATATATATAGACAATGATGTTTCTGTTACAGGAAACACCGGATCTCTTCAGATTTGATTTGTGTCAGTTAAGGAATCATCGGATTTCTTGGGATTCGCATAACTGCCTTGTTGACTTGTAACACTTGCATTATACAAGTGTTTGGACTCCGTAGGAATAGTGTCTTCTGTAGGAATTTGTTCTTCCGTAGAAGAATTGTTCTTCCGCAGAAGTCTTGTTCTTCCGAAGCAATCTTGTTCTTCCGAAGCAATCTTGTTCTTCCGAAGCAATCTTGTTCTTCACTTCTGGTTGTTCATCCGCAGAGGATCTTCGGATGAAGTTACTTGTAAGAAATATATCTACTGAAGAACAAAATATTCATCCGTATATGTTTCTTACACTTGGTCAATTTCATAAGTTGACCGAGCATAATGTTTGTACCTGCAACCATACATAAATCAACACACAAAAAATGGGTTAACCTATATATTTAATGCATACACAATAATGAATTACAAACATTCATTACATATATTAATTCAAGTACTAATCCTATACATAATGAACTAGATCTATTGAACCTAGACCTAACAGAGGGCAGAAGGCCAACATTGCAAAACTGATCTTTGATTGTATGGCTGAGAACATAATGGCACTAAAGAAAGACAAGTGGCTGATGTACCCCAGATTCCTTCAGATGATCATAGATGATCTTATTCCCTATATTCCAAGACATGGAGAGATCAAGAGATTAGTACAGATGAACACCCGTATATTTGCAGATTGTTGTGCTATTAGACATGACCTCAGTGGGAAGATCACTCATCTATGGGAAAACATGTACTCTCCAAAATGATGGAATTATATCAGGAGGGTAAATGAGTCATAGGAGAAAGAGTGGAAGAGATGAGGCAGAAATAGACTAAAACTGCTAAGAAAAGAAAGAGGTATGTGAAAGAAAAGGATTATGACTTTCAGAAGGAAATTCATGAGATGACAGAGGAAGCTAGAGTTGAGAAATAAAAGAGGTCCAAGAAGAAATCAGATGAGGTTGAGATTGAGAGAAGGACCAAACACAAACATCAATCTTTTACTGAGTCCCCAAGAAGAGACGAAAGAATAGGATTGGACGAGGATGTGATTAAAACCTTAACTCATCTCTTGCTAATGAGTTGATTATGATCAAGACCAAACTTGCTAATCAAGAAATGAGGGAAAAACTGAAGGATGGGATGATTGAAGGTATGACAAGAATGATGATGGATCAACACAGATTGATCAAAAGATTGCTAAATGAAGTAAATAAACTAAAGATAGCAGCCGACCTGCCCAATCAGCTAACTCAACCTGAGCTAGATGATTTGACTAACACCTCCAAATACCCATTTCTAAACGTGGGTACATCTTCTCGGGCAGGAGAGGGCACATCTGGTGCAACTACTGAGGAGGTGGGGGGTTTAGGTGTGAGGCAAGAGTTTGAAACAGAGAATGAAGAAGGAGGGAACATAAATATGGAGAACGTGGAACAGGTTTTTGAGGCTAGTTTTGTTGATATAGGGAAAAACATTGATGACTTTGGAGGAGAAGAGATGTTTTCAAAACATACTAAAGGTGTTGAGAAGACTATAGAAACGGGATTGGTGGATGAGGAGGAATATGATGAATAGTTAGTAGATTATAACTCTAAGCCTGAATATTATGAAGTGGACGAGAGACCGCTAACTTATGTAGACAGGAAGGGAGATGATGAGAATGATGTGTTTGAGATGTAAGGCGACTCTGTGCTTCGGTGTACTAGCATGTGTACTAGAGCGGCTGAGTATGAATTCCATAAGGGCTGGCGAGTCAGCCAAGCGATTTTCTATTCTCGGAAGGAGGATTGATTTGTGAGGGAGAAAGAGCCTGAGGGGTTAACTCCCCTATTCCAAAATATGCAAGGGTTGAGTAAGAAAGAGGCTAATAAGAAAATCATTAGTTGATAGTATAACCCCGGCCTCAAGATGTTTATGATCAAGAGGAGAGGGGACGAATTACATATATGCATAAGAGGAAGGCATTAAATACCTTGCCAAAATGGGACTTAAGAAGGTTAGCGGTGCTGCTATTACTTGATGTTGATCTCACTGAGAGAGCTATGTTGCTAGAGAAGGAAATCAAGAACGAAAAAATGATAATTTTGAGTCATTCGGCTTCATGAAGGCTGAACAAAGAAGGTCAAAGAAGGATAAAAACTAGGAGACAGGTAAAGGGAAGGTCGTGTTAAGGGTGAAACTCCCAAGAACTATGAATAGGGTTAGACTGTCAAATCCCCTCCCCTAACAACTACAAAGTTTTGAGAAACAATTCTACGACAACAACACCGGGAGGCAGTGATCAGGGTGAAGAATGGGATTGAGTATAGATTGTTTGACCCAATGGAGTTGTTTACCTTTTGTGATGAAGACCTGCCGGTACTTTGTGAGAATCACATTAGCAGGGGCAGGAGAGGAGACTAGAAAAATGCTATTTTGTTTATGAATGTGGTTAACAAGGTGAGGGGAGTGAGAGCTAAGGTGAAGGAGTTGGCTGAGAAAATGAGAGCACAGGATGATCCAAATATGGATATGCAGGATCTGGCAAAGAAATTTTCTGAAGCTAGTGCACGTGCTGAAGAAGCTGATGTAGCAGAAGCTGACCAGGAGAATCAATGGCTAAAGCTTCTAAGGATGAGTCTGCAGGAACTGCAACAGATTTATTAAAGGCAGCTGGAGAGACTGGAGCGGATCAGACAAATCAAGATTGATGAAGACGGTGAGGTCCAACCTAGTGGGAGTATTGAAGATCATGTATAGGTTGGACTCACCTTAGATTAAGATTATGTTTATATTCTATTGTAATAGGTTTAATGTAAGTTTACTTTTGTATGTTGCTTGTTTTGTGTAGTTTTGCTGCCCCAGCGAAACTACAGTTTCGCTCATAGTCAGTTGATTAGTTCACCCGACGAAACTTTAGTCTCTGTCAGACGAAACTATAGTTTCGGCAGCATAGTTTCGTTGATAACGAAACTGTCAGCGAAACTATGACTTCTATAAATAGTTTTGATATTGCTCATTGTTGGGCATCCTTGCAAAACCCTAATCGAATATTATTGTTGCAAGAGGCTATTGTATAAGTAAGTTATGTAGTGCTCCTATCTTAGCATTATCTTAAGGAACAAAAGATTTTTAGTATACTGTGACGCATCACATCAGGGATTTGGATGTATTTTGATGCAGCGAAATAAGGTAATTGCTTATACATCCAGACAACTTTAAGAAGGTCAAAAGAATTATACTACTCATGATTTAGAATTAGGAGCAATAGTCTTGCATTTAAAATTTGGAGACATTACTTGTATGGGACTAAGTGCACAATATATACAGATCATAAAAGCCTACAACACATATTTGATCAGAAGATATTGAATATGAGGCAAAGAAGATGGGTAGAACTATTAAGTGACTATGATTGTGAGACCAAATATCACCCAAGAAAGGCAAATGTAGTAGTTGATGCCTTAAGTAGAAAAGAGAGAACTAAGCCATTATGAGTTCGTGCCATGAGAATGTAATTACACTTGGATTTATTGAATCAAATTCGGGAAGCCCAACAAAAAGATAAATTAAGAATAATAGGACAGATAAAAGATTTGGAGGTAATGCTAGATGGAATCCTGAAATTTAAATTTGGTTCCTGACAATGCTATGCTTAGAAAGACTATCCTACAGGAAGCACATAAGTCCAGATATTCAGTACACCCAGGTAATAATAAGATGTACAAAGATTTAAGAAACCAATACTGGTGGCCAGCATGAAGAAATCAGTCGGAGAATTTGTAGAAAGTGTGACATCTTTTCAGAGTAAAAGCTGAATATCAAAAACCCTTAGATATTTGTAACAACCAAAAATCCTAGAATGGAATTGGGACCAAATTACCATGTATTTTGTAACCAAATTACCATGTATTTTGTAACCAAATTACCAAGAACCTCAAGTAGGTATGACATAATTTGGCCAATAGTTGATAGATTACCAAGTCAGCTCATTTCTTGCTACTCAGAGAAAACTATAAGATGGAAAAGTTAGCAAGAATTTACATGAAAGAAATTTGTCTAGACATGAAATACCCATTTCAATTATATCCAACAGAGATAGTAGATTTTCATCAAGATTTTGGCAGACTTTACACAAAGCATTAGGAACTCCAATAAACATAAGTACAACATATCACTCACAAATAGATGGAGAAAATGAGAAAACCATCCAGATAGTGGAGAATATGTTACAAGCTTGTGTATTAGATTTTGGTGGTAATTGGGATATACATTTGCCCTTAATAGAATTTTCTAATAGTAATAGTTATCATACCAGTATTGGAGCAGCTCCATTTGAAGCTTTATATGGAAGAAAGTGTAGGTCGCCTTGTGTTGGAATGAAATAGGAGATACACAACTTACAAGCCCCAAACTTATATAGGAAACATCTGATAAGATCTTTGAAATTAAAACAAATTGAGAGCGGCCCATGATTAACATAATTGCTATGTTGATAAAAGAAGAAAGCTACTAGAATTTCAAATTAGGGATAAAGTATATCTAAATCACCCTCAAAAGGAATCATTCGATTTGGATAAAGAAATAAGTTAAACCCTAGATATGTTGGCCTATTTGAAATCCTTGATAGGATTGGTCCTGTAGCATATAAACTAGATTTACCTCAAGAATTAAGTGAAGTAGGTAACACTTTCCATGTATCTAACTTAAAAAAATATCTAATAGATGAGACATTAAAAGTACCGATCCAAGAAGTCAAAATAGATAAGAAATTTTATTTCATGGAAGAACCAATAACCATTATAGACGAAGAAGTATAAAGATTGAGGAGGAGTAGAATACCAATAGTAAAGGTTTATTGGGATTTAAAAAGAGGACCAGAGTATACATGGGAAAGGGAAGATGAAATCAAGAGGAAATATCAACACTTATTTGAGAAGTAAGTAACAAGATAAGTACTTCACAACCTTAGGAATTACTCATCAATGAATTTTAGGACGAAATTCTTTTTACGGGGGAGAATGTGACAACCTTAAAATCAAGGTTAGGTAGTTTAATACTTTCTATTAATTAATATTAAATGTTTGTTCATTTAGAATATGATTGAGGTAATTTCCTTTGACTATATGGATCCTTAAGTGTGTATTGTGCATGCATGCATGCATGCATGGATGTTTACATATGTATGTATGTATATATATATATATATATATATATATATATAATATATATATATATATAATATATATATAAAAACTTCTTAGCATAATATCATTAGTTAACTTTATATCCAATGTTTTAATTATACGTAATATAGTAAGAACTTAAACTAAATCATACTTAACCAAACCTCACCAAATAAGATTATAACAAGAAACCTTTTAACGAAAGTAAAGTTAACCAAAACTTAAGTCACATAAACACCCACTCAAACAATCACCCTCGGTTCAAAGGCACCCGATTAACCACTAAGCTTAACTCCCTAAACCCACCCTTAATCATCTATACACTAAGCAAACCTCATGAACCACCACCTAACAACACCCATACACAAAGCCTTTCTTCGAGATTTCCACCTCTCACCCTAGATTGACTAAGCATCCCTATTTGGTTACACCATATCAATGTAAGTGTAGGTTTAATGATGGTCACTCAGCCATTTTAATGTTTTTCGCCGATGGATTCCACACACAATCACAACCGAACTTGGTTCCCTTTCTCTCTCGGTTTTTCATACAAACCAACATCCCTCGGCTCCTCATCCACCTCCAACGAGCACCCTCACCATGAACCACCATAAACTATCACAACCCAACCATCAATTGGCCCTAAGACTATCAACCCTTCCTTCTCTTTGTTTTCAAGTCACCAACCATCTTATCATCATCTTCTCATCAAGACCTATTCCAATTCAAGAACTTGGGGATCAAGCACCAAGAAGACCACCTCAACCAAACCATCAATCCCTTAGTCACTCTTTCAACCAAAAGGTTAGATTCTTAACAATATCTAAAGGATCCATATGTGTTTAAAACAAATTCATATGATCTAAATCCTTGAAAACAAATCATCAAGAATATCTTGAAAACCACATAACCTCTGATTTTCTTTTTAAAGAGGTAGTATAGAGATTTAAAAATAAGAAAACTCATTATAAACAAAGGTTTTAACACAAAGATTACGGTGCTGCTTATTTTTTTGGGAAAAGCTCTTCCCCACCTCCTCATCTGCGCATACACAGACGCAGGAAGAGCTTTAGAGTCTGCAGACTATTGATTTTGGAAGACGTTTTATTAAAAACCGTCTTCCTGACGTCTACATGGAGAAGATGTGGACTTACCTCTTTTGACGTCTTCTAACCTCTTCCCCTCCCTAAAATCCATCTTCATCTTCCCCCATATTACCTCTCCTCTCATCACTGTCCCACCTCCCCCAACCGCCGGTGCGCCGCCGCTGCCCTCCCCCTGTGACATCCGTCACCTTAAGGTCCGTCGAACGACATAAATAAGCATAGAATTATTTTAGTTATTCTTCCTTTTCTTCATGAACTCCTGCTTTAAGGAATCATGTCTGCTTTATTTTCCCTTGTGCCTGTACTTCCTCCGAGAACGTGTGTTAAGCATAAACCTTTTATAAATTTCATCACCATGACCACCAAATATATCATTTTTAATTTCAACCATTGTCATTAATAAAACCATTTTAGACTATCAAATGCCATTAAACACGCTTTTAACTTTAATATAACGAACATTTTAAGGTGGTAATCAACCGAAACAAATTTTGGGGAACTCGAGGGTTAAGTGCAGGGACTAAACTTGTAATTTTGCAAACTTGGACCGGGTATATAAACCCCATTCCTAGCCACATTCCTCATTCACTTCCTCTTCTTCACCTCTTCACTACCCACACACACATTTTCTTCATTCTAGCACCAAATCCAACCCGCTTGGTCTTCTTCTTGTTGTCTAGACTCCACCAACGCCTAGTCTACTCTATTCTAGCAGGTAGACGACCTTGGTTGTCCCTTTTCCTTGCCTATTCACGGCTGTCCAAACTAGGGATTCGGGTGTTCGGGTTCAACTCGAACACATGAGGTCGTGTGGGTGCGTGTGAGGTCTTTCTGCTTGTGTTTCATGTTTGTGTATGTTTTTAGAGTGTTTCTGGAAGTCCTTGTGGTGTAAAACTCGAGTTTAGAGCAGCTCGGGGGCTGCTCAGCCCGACCACAGTCGCGATTCTGCAGTTCAGGCGACTGGGTCTGTCATGTGATTGAGCCGTGCGACTGAGTGAGTCGTGCGACTGAATCTTGCGTCTAAGTCAATCGTGCGACTGAGTTGTGCGACTAGGCATGTCGTGCGACTGTGGGTTTGTATGCGATTGAGTCATGCGTGCGAATGAGTGTATGTGATTGAGTCATGCGTATGAATGATTGTGTGCGATTGAGTCAGGTGACCGACTGAATGTATGCGATTGTGCGTGTTTCGCATGACTGGAGTCCAATCGCACGAATGAAGGTTCAATCGCACCAAAGTAGCTAATTCGCACGATTGAGGATTGATTCGTGCGCATGGAGGTTTGGTCGTGCGATGTGTGTTGTGTGGTACGACTGAATGCCAGCCATGCGAATGAAGACTCAATCGTACGAATGAAGCTGATTCATATGATTGAAGGTTGATTCGTAAGGATGGAGCGTTGAGTCGAGCGTCTGGTCCTATTGTGTGACTGATGATGTTGAGTGTGAATTTCCCCTTGAACGTTGATGATGATAAGGCAACATCAGTAAAAGTGTCATTGCTTGACCACAAAGATTAAAGTCAACGCTATCAACATGCACATACTATTTCAATTGAAAACAACCTAACATTTTATAGTTATCGACAATCCAATTGGAACCCCAAATACTTAACAAGTGCTATCTCTTATAACCACGAGAACATTTCACGGATGTCATAAGTAATGACACTACTCGTAGTACTTGGATCTACATAAGATCTGATACGTGTGTCCGCTTGTGTGTGTGCTACCCACGACCGAAACGATACAACCCGAACCGACCAAACATTACTATACGCTTTGTACAGGTCATTAATGCTTAACAATAACTGTCAATAGGTGTTGACTGTTCTCTGCATACAACTGTTGGGAATCTCGATCTTTCATACTTACCACTTAACATGTGAGTTTCGTGACCCCTTTTTGTGCTTATATACTTTACAAACATTTACAAACATGGGGGAAAAGTATGCTCGCCCATTTCTATGCTGTACACATACATACAATTTACATACTTGGAATCAACGTGCTACTATTTTGTGGGTACTTATCTGATACATGCTTGAGTCTGCTTTGTGGTTTTATTACAACCATTTAATTCCAGTGTGGAACCGACGGTTAGGTATTGGTAGTACTACTGGGTTGACACCCCCACCCTCGTGTGGTATACTAGTTAGTACCAACAATAGCCAGGTACGGGCCTTGGGTGAATATATTCCGACAAGATTCTTTGTGTACGTCATTAGGTTTGGTTGTAAAGCTCTTGTCTGATTTTGCTTACTTAAAACTGTATGCACGGTATTCTGCAACAACTTTATACAGCATCAATTACTTATTTACTTTAAACCTGCGAACTCACCAACAATTTGTTGACCATTTTGAGCATATCTTTTCAGGTGATCATGCTAGCTGAGGTTCTAGGTGTGCTGCCTTAGTGGAGACCCTAGGATGCATTTTCGGGCCAAACTTGTCATTTTGAAAACAATTGATGTATCTATTTCAAACAACGTTATACTTTGTAACTTGTTCCCGGGTTGTGGGAATTGCATACAATGTTATCATCTATGTATTTGATTATGTGTCATGTTTATGCTTATGGCTATGTTGTCGTGAATACTGACTAAACACAACACAAGTCCCCTTGTTGTCGGGTGTTGTCATGACACGCTTGTCATCATTATTATTATTGCATCTCTATCGCTTACCATGTGTTATGACGATTCCCATCTCGTTACGCCCCCGTGTTCCGCTCTTAGCGGGGGTGTGACAGACTGGTATCAGAGCTATTGGTTATAGAGAATTAGGTATACGCTTGACCTAGACTATAACCTAGGAACCTTCATGTAGATTGCATGCCAGGGTTGTGTGCATTTTGTATCTCATACGTGTTCCTCATTACTTGTTCGTTTATCTATCTATTTCGTGATCTTTTCACCTATGAGAGAGCCCTTGTGCTCACTCTTTTATGGGATGCTCCTATTAGATCTTCCGTTCCCTCTGCGCGCCAAGTTATCATAACCAAATTCGGGTATTGAGACCCGAAGAGATCTTACAGATCATATATTGCGTTAACCTTGGATACTGAGACCGACCCGAGGAGGCTATGTCTGAGTCCTTTAAGGATGCGAGATAGGAAACCTCCACCAGACTATACGTGATTACATGCTTGGGCTCTCAGTTGACTTGATGGATTATTATGGATATGATGAAAAGGAAAGTCGGATGTCATGTAACCGGATCGGGCATCATTCTCGGTACATCGTGGGTGTGGTGGGAACGCTGCGGGGAACCCTATATATAAACATCACCGGTATACCGAGAATATGCTTGAAATGGGCTGCATGGTGATCTTGACCGACCGGAACATGAACATTGGAACTTGATAAGTGGAATACTTGTGTATCTTATGGTGACTAAAGCTTATATGTTACCTCTTTTATGAATAGAACATGCCGCCTCGAAGATCTACTCGCAGTAATAGTAGCGGAAGTGAAGCCCCAAGGGGCAGAGGTAGAGGCAGAGGCAGGGGAAGAACCCCAAGAACAAGTGATGCTCCTGCCAGTAACAATCAAGGAACAGGGAACGTGGATGTGGCAGCCCTGATCGCTCAACAGCTGGCCGCACTAATTCCGACTATCGTGGCCCAAGTGAGCGATGCTCTTCAGAATTCTCACCCCCACGGGGATGGTGGCAATGATAATGAGGATAACGGTAACCGACTGGGAACGAAAGCAATCAGGAGACCGGAAATGGTGGTACAGCCGGTAACGAAACTGGAATTGTTAATGAGACCGGGGTTGTGAATGCTAGACGGGGATGTTCGTACAAGGAATTTGTGGCTTGTAAACCACGAGGTTTGATGGCAAAGGTGGAGCCATAGCTTGACCAGATGGCTTGAAAATATGGAGGCCGTGATCGACATCAGCGAATGCCTCGACAGTCAAAGGATTAAGTACGCCACTTGCTCACTACAAGGCAAGGCACTAACGTGGTGGAACACTCAGATTCAGGCTAGGGGAAGAGAATCCGCGATGCAAATGTCGTGGGATGAGTTCAAGGCCCTAATCACCGAGGAGTACTGTCCTCTCAATGAGATGCAAAAACTTGAGCATGAGTTCTGGAATCATGCCATGGTGGGGGCTGGGCACGCAGCTTACACCGATCGTTTTCACGAGCTAGCAAGGTTGGTTCCACATCTAGTCACCCGGAATCAAAAAGGATAGAGAGGTACATTTGGGGACTTGCGCCTCAAATCCGGGCAATGGTAACACTACTGCTCCTCCTACTTCAGAGTGCGATTCTGAAGGCTGGCGCTCTAACTGATGAAATGGTGAGAACAGGGGTATTGGGCAGGGGAGCAGAGAAAAGGAAAGAAGTTAGGGAAACGAGCCGGTCGAGTGCCGGGAAATTCGAGAAAAGGGCCAAGACAACCAGAAATTTTGTGGTCGTGACCCAGGGCAGGCGAGAATATGTGGGTCCGCACCCCCGATGCGATAAGTGAAACTTTCATCATCCCCCAACTATGCGTGCGGGTGTGCGCTAACTGTAGACGCTCGGGACATTTAGCAAGAAACTGCAGAATAGCGCCGAATATGGTCGCACCAGTCAACGCGGTTAACCCCGCCAGGAACGCCAGGGGCTGTTATGAGTGTGGAAGCCCTGATCACTACCGAAACATGTGCCCCAAACTGAATCGGGCATCGGGCCAACAAGGGAACAACCAGCATCAGACTATGGCTATAGCTGGAAATCAAGGCCCGACAAACAGGGGAACGCGGCTTGGGGACGCGCTTTTGCCATGGAGCCAATGAAGCCCGTCAGGACCCAAATGTCGTCACGGGTACGCACTTACTCAACAATCACTTGCATGTATATTTGACACTGGAGCAGACAATAGCTTTTATCTTCTGAATTTATGCAATTGCTCGATTTGAGTCCTAGTAGGCTAGAAACTAGAATGGATTGGTTGTCGAAACACGGGGCCGAGATTGTCTGTCGAGACAAGCTAGTGCGAAACCCTATGTCAGACGGGGAGAGTACTCAGAATTCAAGGAGAAAGACCGGCGAGAAACTTAAAGCTTATTCCTGCATGAAAGCACGCGGAGTTTACAAAAACAGTGCTACTCTTTTCTGGCTCACGTGGTGGAAAAGAAGGAAGAGGAGCAGAAATTGGCAAATATCTCTGTAGTGCGGGATTACCCAGATGTATTTCCTCATGACTTGCCTGGTTTGCCTCCTCCACAACAGGGGAATTTCGTATGAGTTGGTTCCTGGAGCTACACGGTAGCAAAGACACCGTATCGGTGGCACCATCTGAAATGCAAGAGTTATCTAGCCAGTACAGGAACTACTGGAGAAGGGTTTTATTCGGCCGAGTCACTCGCCTTGGGGAGCACCAGTGTTATTTGTCAAGAAGAAGGATGGGTCGTTCCGTATGTGCATCGACTACCGTGAGTTGAACAAATTAACTGTGAAGAATCGGTATCCTCTCCCCAGGATCGACGACCTGTTTGATCAGTTACAAGGAGCTTGTATTTTTCCAAGATCGACCTTCGATCTGGATATCACCAACTAAGAGTTTTCGAGGAGGACATACCGAAGACAGCATTTAGAACTCGTTATGGGCACTATGAGTTCTTGGTCATGCCGTTCGGATTGACTAACGCACCAGCTTGTTCATGGACTTGATGAATCGGGTATGCAAACCTTACTTGGATAAGTTTGTGATCGTATTCATGACGACCATACTTATCTACTCTCGATCGAAGGAGGACCATGAAGAACACCTTCGGGCAACACTGGAACTGTTAAGAGAAGAGAAACTTTTCGCCAAGTTCTCGAAGTGTGAATTCTGGCTGTGAGAGGTGAAGTTTTTGGGTCATGTGGTTAACAAAGATAGGATTCATGTAGATCCCGGCAAGATCGAAGCGGTAAAGAAATGGGATACACCCTAGACACCTTCAGAGATACGGCAGTTCTTAGGATTATCCGGATACTATCGTCGTTTCATGCGAACTTTTCAAAGATCGCTCAACCGTAACGTTGCTGACTCAGAAAGACAAGAAGTTTGATTGGGGAGATGCGCAAGAACGGGCGTTCCAAACGCTGAAAGATAAGCTGTGCAATGCACCGATAGTCCCTCCCAGACGGAACTGATGATTTTGTGGTGTACTGTGATGCTTCGCATCAAGGGTTGGGATGTGTACTAATGCAGAAAGATAAGGTGATTGCCTACGCTTCGCGACAACTTAAGGTGCACGAGAAGAAATACACGACTCATGATCTTGAGTTGGGCGCTGTAGTATTCGCACTTAAAATATGGAGGCATTACCTGTATGGAACCAAATGCATCGTATACAGATCATAAAAGCCTTCAACATATTCTGGATCAGAAGGAACTCAATATGCGACAACGACGTTGGGTAGAGCTTCTTAGTGACTACGATTGTGAAATCCGTATCATCCGGGGAAAGCTAATGTGGAGGCTGATGCTCTAAGTCCCAGCAGGAACGCATGAAACCACTACGTGCTCGAGCTTTGGGATTGATCATTCAAACAATTTGAAAGCTCAGATCCAAATTGCACAAAGTGAGGCGTTGAAAGAAGGAAACCTTGCGGAGAAGAATTCCGAGGGTTGGATAAACAACTGATGTGCAAGGACGATGGTGTGCAGTACTTCGTGGACCGTATACGGGTACCCAAGTGGGTAGGTGTACGTACCTTGGTCATGGATGAAGCACACAAGACACGATATTCTATTCATCCTGGCGCGACAAGATGTACCCGATCTCAAAGATCTGTACTGGTGGCCAGGCCTAAAGAAAGACATTGCCACGTACGTCAGCAGATGCTTGACATGCTCGAAAGTTAAAGCTGAACATCAGAAACCATCGGGACTATTACAGTAACCTGAGATTCCCGAATGGAAATGGGAGACCATAGCCATGGACTTCATTACCAAACTCCCTCGAGCGAGCAACGGGCATGACTCGATATGGGTCGTAGTGGATCGAATGACGAAATCAGCACACTTCTTGCCAATCCGAGAAGACTACAAAATGGACAAGTTGGCAAGATTGTACATAAAAGAGGTCGTGACAAGACACGGAGTGCTGGTGTCAATCATATCCGACCGTGACGGCCGATTCACTTCACGATTTTGGCAAACACTACAGAAAGCAATGGGCACTCGATTAGACATGAGTACCGCCTATCACCCTCAAATAGATGGCCAAAGTGAATGAACCATACAAACGCTAGAAGACATGCTGAGAGCGTGTGTAATCGACTTTGGTGGTAGTTGGGATACTCATTTGCCATTGATTGAGTTCTCTTACAATAACAGCTACCACACCAGCATTGGGTGTGCTCCGTTCGAAGCGTTGTACGGAAGGAAGTGTAGATCACTCGTTGTTGGGCCGAGATTGGTGAAAGTCAGTTAACAGGCCCAGAGATCATCCAGGAAACAACCGACAAGATCTTCCAAATCAAAGATAGGCTGAAAGCCGCTAGAGATCGCCAAAAGTGCTACGCCGACAATCGTCGAAAGCCTCTAGAATTCAACGTTGGGGACCGAGTGCTACTCAAAGTCTCTCCTTGGAAAGGAGTTGTTCGATTTGGAAAGAAAGGGAAGTTAGCCCCAAGATAGTTGGACCATTCGAGATTACAGAAAGAATTGGTCCAGTGGCTTACCGATTAAGGTTACCACAAGAACTCAACGATGTGCATGATACTTTCCATGTGTCGAACCTCAAGAAGTGTTTGGCTGACAAATCACTTCACATACCCATTGACGATATCAAAATCGACGAAAAGCTTCATTTTATTGAGGAACCCATTGAAGTCATGGATCGTAAGGTTAAAGTTGAAGCGCAGCAGAATACCAATTGTTCGAGTAAGGTGGAATTCAAAACGAGGGCCAGAGTTTACATGGGAACGGGAAGATCAATGAAACTCAAATACCCACACCTATTCATGGATGACACTCTTGGACCTAACTCCAGCTGAATTTCAGGACGAAATTCTCTCAACTGGGGGATACTGTGACATCCGTCACCTTAAGGTCCGTCGAACGACATAAATAAGCATAGAATTATTTTAATTATTCTTCCTTTTCTTCATGAACTCCTGCTTTAAGGAATCATGTCTGCTTTATTTTCCCTTGTGCCTGTACTTCCTCCGAGAACGTGTGTTAAGCATAAACCTTTTATAAATTTCATCACCATTACCACCAAATATATCATTTTTAATTTCAACCATTGTCATTAATAAAACCATTTTAGACTATCAAATACCATTAAACACGCTTTTAACTTTAATATAACGAACATTTTAAGGTCGTAATCAACCGAAACAAATTTTGGGGAACTCGAGGGTTAAGTGCAGGGACTAAACTTGTAATTTTGCAAACTTGGACTGGTATATAAAACCCCATTCCCAGCCACATTCCTCATTCACTCTTCTTCATCCTCTCACTCCCCACACACACATTTTCTTCATTCTAGCACCAAATCCAACCCGCTTGGTCTTGTTCTTGTTGTCTAGACTCCCCTACGGCCTAGTCTACTCTATTCTAGCAGGTAGACGACCTTGGTTGTCCCTTTTCCTTGCCTATTCACGGCTGTCCAAACTAGGGTTTCGGGTGTTCGGGTTCAACTCGAACACATGAGTAGTGTGGGTGCGTGTGAGGTCTTTCTGTTTGTTTCATGTTTGTGTATGTTTGTAGAGTGTTTCTGGAAGTCCTTGTGGTGTAAAACTCGCTTTAGAGCAGCTCGGGGGCTGCTCAGCCCGACCACAGTCGCGATTCTGCAGTTCAGGCGACTGGGTCTGTCATGCGATTGAGCCGTGCGACTGAGTGAGTCGTGCGACTGAATCTTGTGTCTAAGTCAATCGTGCGACTGAGTTGTGCGACTAGGCATGTCGTGCGACTGTGAGTTTGTATGCGATTGAGTCATGCGTGCGAATGAGTGTATGTGATTGAGTCATGCGTATGAATGATTGTGTGCGATTGAGTCAGGTGACCGACTGAATGTATGCGATTGTGCGTGTTTCGCACGACTGGAGTCCAATCGCACGAATGAAGGCTCAATCGCACGAAAGTAGCTCATTCGCACGATTGAGGGTTGATTCGTGCGCATGGAGGTTTGGTCGTGCGAATGTGTGTTGTGTGGTACGACTGAATGCCAGCCATATGAATGAAGACTCAATCGTACGAATGAAGCTGATTCGTACGATTGAAGGTTGATTCGTAAGGATGGAGCGTTGAGTCAAGCGTCTGGTCCTGTTGTGTGACTGATGATGTTGAGTGTGAATTTCCCCTTGAACGTCTGATGATGATAAGGCAACCTCAGTAAAAGTGTCATTGCTTGACCATAAAGATTAAAGTCAACGCTATCAACATGCACATACTATTTCAATTGAAAACAACCTAACATTTTACAGTTATCGACAATCCAATTGGAACTCCAAATACTTAACAAGTGCTATCTTTCATAACACGAGATCATTTCACGGATGTCATAAGCAATGACACTACTCGTAGTACTTGGATCTACATAAGATCTGATACGTGTGTCCGCTTGTGTGTGTGTGCTACCCACGACCGAAACGATACAACCCGAACCGACCAAACATTACTATACGCTTTGTACAGGTCATTAATGCTTAACAATAACTGTCAATAGGTGTTGACTGTTCTCTGCATACAACTGTTGGGAATCTCGATCTTTCATACTTACCACTTAACATGTGAGTTTCGTGGCCCCTTTTTGTGCTTATACTACTTTACAAACATTTACAAACATGGGGGAAAAGTATGCTCCCCCGTTTTCTATGTTGTACAACATACATACAATTTACATACTTGGAATCAACGTGCTACTGTTTTGTGGGTACTTATCTGATACATGCTTGAGTCTGCTTTGTGGTTCTTTCTTACAACCATTTAATTCCAGTGTGGAACTGACGGTTAGGTATTGGTAGTACTACTGGGTTGACACCCCCACCCTCGTGTTGGTATACTAGTTAGTACCAACAATAGCCAGGTACGGGCCTTGGGTGAATATATTCCGACAAGATTCTTTGTGTACGTCATTAGGTTTGGTTGTAAAGCTCTTGTCATGTGATTTTGCTTACTTATAACTGTATGCACGGTATTCTGCAACAACTTTATACAGCATCAATTACTTATTTACTTTAAACCTGCGAACTCACCAACAATTTTGTTAACCATTTTGAGCATATCTTTTCAGGTGATCATGCTAGCTGAGGTTCTAGGTGTGCTGCCTTAGTGGAGACCCTAGGATGCATTTTCGGGCCAAACTTGTCATTTTGAAAACAATTGATGTATCTATTTCAAACAACGTTATACTTTGTAACTTGTTCCCTGGTTGTGGGAATTGCATACAATGTTATCATCTATGTATTATGATTTATGTGTCATGTTTATGCTTATGGCTATGTTGTCGTGAATACTGACTAAACACGACGCAAGTCCCCTTGTTGTCGGGTGTTGTCATGACACGCTTGTCATCATTATTATTATTGCATCTCTATCGCTTACCATGTGTTATGACGATTCCTGTCTCGTTACGCCCCCGTGTTTCCGCTCTTAGCGGGGGTGTGACACCCCAACCGCCGTCGTGCCTTCTCTCCCTTTGTTTCCCTCCCCTTCCACTGCCTCTCCCCCTCTGCTGCCCTCCCCCTCCGTGACCATCCCTGCATCCGCCCGCCCTCTCCCGCCGCCCTCCCCCTGTCGGGCCCCCTACCCCCCTACGCCCCCTTGCGCCTGCCGTCAGGTGGTGGTTGAAGAAAAGAGAACCACGATACGAGGTAACCACACAAGCCCTTTTACATTTTTCCCTTAAAAATATTTTATCAATCAGTAGCTTACTGACGAGTTCATGTTAAATTGGTTTCTCAGTTGGCGGTGGTGGTAGTGGTGGTGGAAGAGGCGGTACTCTTCTGGACGAGGTGGTGCTTCAAGGGTCGTGGTGGTTACTTGCCGAAGTTTTGGCAGTAATCTGTAGATACATATGTACCTAGTTTATGAGCTTAATGTAAAATGTCTTTCATGTCTTACATATATGTAATAGAATGGGTTGAATGAAATACAATGTGTGGTTTATGCTTATAATGTTTAATATTTCATTGATTATTGTGTGTTAACGCTTATTGAACTAACTATATAGGTTTGTGGTTGTTTACATAGTTCTTAGTCAATAATGATTGAGAAACGTGCTTAAACTTAGTCGTGTGAAGTTCTTATGCGAATGGACCATGCTAATGGACCATACGCATGAACAACTTCAAACTAATAAACCAATCGCACGACTGAACCAGGAGACTGGATCAGTCGCACGAGTGTAACATGAGATTGACTCAGTCGCACGACTGAAGCCTCAGTCGTGCGGATGGATCAACCGCATGCTTTAATCGCACGACTGAACCATACTAATGGTTCAGTCGCACGAATGAGAAACCTAACCTATAAATACCACTTAATTCGTGGAAAAACAGTAGAATTCGAATACCTATGCACTAAATCGCACCCTAGCCGTCCAGAGACCCTGGAACACCTGTTCCAACTTCATAGATCGCTGTAAATCGTCCTACTATCATTCTTGACATTTAGTTACATTCTTGGATTGATTCTACACGCGTTCTCACTGATTGGATCGCCAATCAAATAGGATTCCGCACTATTTGAGTTGGTATACACGTAAATCAGTTAGTACTCCGTATCGTACACGGTCCCTAACATAATCAAGCCTCTAATTAAAATTTTGACCATGAATTTAGACCTATCGTTTTCTTTATTTTTCGTGAATTATTCGTATATATTCTAGTTTCACACCTTTTATAGACCATTGGTGTTTGGTTTGGATCTTTATACCATCCTTTTGCTGAAAGTAGTTATCTTACCAAATGTTTGGATTTGCAATCATCAAATTTTGAGTGTTTGGACTGAAGTGTAAAATATTTGAATATTTGAAAGTAGCTATCTTACACATTTGAATCCGTTGGTTGTGAAATTGTTTAAACACTCTACAGATGTTAAAAACATACGGTCTTTTTCTTGCAGACTGCAAACATTTAGTTCACCTCTTCTGTTGCAGATGTCTGTAGATGTGGTCCGCAGACTGCTGACGTTTTCATGCAGAAAAAACAAACATCACCTAACTGTTAACATGTACGATCTTAGTCTGACGGTGGATGCTCATTTCCATCACTATTGAAGATGTAGCAGTTAACTAGCACATTTTGTATTAGGTTATATCAAATTTTGAACACTAACTATGAGGTAACCCGAACTGATATTATGGAATATGTTAATGTATTATGTTTATATGTGCATTGCAATTTTTTTTATTACTTTGTAGTCAATGCTTTCTGAGCGAACTAGTCACACCCAAGCATTTCACGCTTTCATCAGGATGTAACAAATAATTTCGTATTTGATGGATTGAGATCAATCTACTTGTGATTTCAAAGATTTACATCGCTTTTCTTTAGCTTTTATACTTGTTTTTCCAGTAGGCTCCTTGGTAGAAAACTAAGCTAGTATTGACAGTCCACTCTGTAAAAAAACATATTCACATCTTACCAAAGAATATTCATCGCAGATAATTATGCTCAACCATGGCATCTGCAACCATCTTGCTAATCACTGCCACTTATTTTCGCATTCTACTATGAGCTTACTTCTCCTCACTTTGGATTCTTTCCTATAGCGAATCGTTATGGCCAACCTATAGAACCCATAGCGGTCCACAATGGTCTAATTTTCTCAAACCCATAAAAATTTCCATTATGACATTTTCATTTATGATTCCATCATGTTCATCACATGGTAACCTACCTATTAGGCTGAGGGGTCACATAATGAATCTTATTTCGTTAGTTACTAAAAAATACATAAGTTTCGAGTCTCGCTTAGAGCAAAATGATATAGGTTGAAACAATGTTTAGTTGTAGGTATCCTAATAAGGGGGTTGAGAATATGGTTTCGACTGGGAAACGAATAGCTAAGTTCCATTAAAATAACACATATTTTTCGAAGTAGATTTGTGCATTTGTTGTTAAAAACGTTACTAGAAAATAACAAACATATAATAGGTGGGTTAAATCTTACTCATAATAATTGATTAAATATGTGAACACATTTATTCATTGCATTCATTCTCTGATTTATTTTCCCCGTCTAAATTATTTATTTCTTTTAAGAAAGTCAAAAACTAATTTCTAAATATTTCTCTCTTCTGTCTCTCTTGTATTATAAATCCAAGTCCTTAAATTAATAATTTTTAACAAAAATTAAATAAAAATTAATTATTTTGATTTTAACAAAAAACTTTTTCAAAAACAAAAATTTTTAACTACGAGTTTTATTCTAAACACATAACTTTTTTAAATTATAAATTATCTTAATATCTATCTTTCAAAAGGTAAAAGTTTTTATAAGACCATATTTACAAAATAAAATTTTAAAACGTTAACTTAAAACCTGTACTTTTTAATCAACAAGATATTGATAAAAAAATAAAATTTTAGAACAATACCTTTATAAAATGAAAGTTGTAAATATAATAAACAGTTTTTATGAACTGATCAAAATAATGACTTATATGTAATTTTAATCACATCTTCTATTAAAATAATATTTTATAATTTTTAACTGTTAGCTAATATATATTTAGTATTTTTCTGATTCATGTGTATAGTAATATAAATAATTCTTACACGAAAGGACCAAATATTTTTATTAAAAAGGATGATAAAAGTTTAGAAGATAAAAAGTATTTGGAAGCAAGAAAAAAAGGAAAAGTATCATGTGATTCAATAATAATAATTATTATTATTATTTTATAAAAATACAAATGTTCATATGACTTCTACTTTGAATACATAGGTTTTAAAGTCTTCAGTGCGCCCCTCTATTTTTTTTTGAATTTCTATTAGACCGTTTGCTCTCTCTCTTCTCCCAATCTTCTTCTTCTTCTTCATCTTCTCTCTCTCTCTCTCTTCCTTGTCATCGTGTGTCTGATCGCAGATCTATCAAGGGCTTCGCGTATTCTCTTCTTCTAATCTCATGGTCGCATCTTCCAAAGCGCTTGTGAGTTCTTACTTCCTCTTGCATCGTTTAGGGTTCAAACCATCAAATTTCTTTATTCAATCTGATAATTTCTATATGAAGACAAAGAATCGATGTAATCAGGCTAATTTGTGCTGTTTACCGTTGGTAGTTGGAAAATTTGGGGCTTATGCTTTTGGTGATTATTAGGTTTTATTCTTCGGACTGATATGGTTACAATCAGTCGGATTTGGATCCATATGCAGAAGAGTTAGTAGGATATAATTAGTTGGGTAAAAAGGCTAATTTTAGTTTTTGGGTTTTAATTTGTTTGTCATTTAACGTATTAGTTGTTGGTTTTGTTACTCTTTATGCAATTTACGTTTCTTATAAGCTCATTAGGGTTTTGTTTTTTGATTTATCCTACCAGAAGAATCTGTTGTGCAAGTAGGTCTTTTTCCCTAATTCCTGAGAAGTGATCACATCTCTGGATATGTGATAGTGAGATCAGCTATGGAGATGATGGTTGCTCCTCTAATGGTCTCAGCAAAGGACTGGAGAAAGTGCGATCTCTAAATGGGTATGCCAGATGGGAAATTTATGTGTACACTAAAGCACAGCCGTGATTACTTATTTGTATATGTATGGTATTAGATTGAAAAAAATTCTACTGTTTATAGGAGGACAAGTGGGCCTACAAGACGCTCGACAAAGGGGCAGTGGTCTGCAGAAGAGGCATGTATTATCTTTATGTTGTTACAGACCTTGCCACACAATTTCACTTTCTGTACCTCTTCCTGTGTGCTGTATTGAGTTCCCATTTATATTATTATATGTGTTTGAAGGGCATTTTACAATTGCTGGAATGTTTCCTCACTTGTAGGATGAAATATTATGTAAAGCTGTTCAGCAGTTCAATGGCAAGAACTGGAAAAAAATAGGTATCTTTTCTTCAGTTATGCTAATGGTTACACTCATTTTAACTTAGGATATAAAGATAACTGGTGTTTATAATTCAATATTCAATATTGTTTGCCAACTTGAGTATCACTAAGCCTATTATTCCTAATAGTGCTTTATATTCCTGTAAATGTATGTCTATTGGAAGTTGATATCTTTATCAGTGTAAGCACAACTTCATGTTGCTAGCTCATTTAATTGACTTGAAGACTACTAGCAGCTTTCAGATGTTTTTCATAAGGTTATATGGTGCAAGTTAATTCAAATTAACAATATAGCTGAAGGTTGTGTAACTTTTGCTTGATGAATACTTTATTATGCCATGCAGATTTCTTCATATGTGTAGTCCTTTTGTCTTAATTTCTAACTTGTCAATGATTGATGAATACCATCTATTATTAGAGAATTCATTTTTTCTAATATCCCAACATAATGACATGTTCAGCTGAGTGTTTCAAGGATCGAACTGAGTTCAGTGCTTGCATCGGTGCAGAAAGTTTTGAACCCAGAGCTTGTTAAAGGTCCATGGTCAAAAGAGGTTAGTTGTATATTTTTGTTCATTTTCCAACAATGATGACAGTTAACAATTTCCATAACACACATACTCAGGAAGATGAAGTGATAATTCGCCTAGTAGAGCAGTACGGAGCCAAAAAATGGTCCACAATTGCTCAACACCTACCCGGCCGCATTGGCAAGCAGTGTCGGGAGAGGTAAGATCTGTTTCATCTTATGCTTGTAACATTCTATTCCATTTTTCAATTTTTTTGTATATGGACAATCCAGCTATATTGTTAGTTTTTGTTGTTTGCAATTGAAGAACCTATTGTTGTTACACCCTTTGGATATGCAGGACTGAGGTCTTCTTACTTCTTATAATCTATTATAGTTTCACCCTTGTTAAAAACAAATGCTAACTGGCATATTCAGTTTCTAGATCTGAAGTTTTTGTTCAAATCTCAGTGTTAGTTTTATGAACAGAAAACATTCTAAACATGTCTATTTAGGTGGCATAATCATCTGAATCCTAACATAAACAAGGAGGCCTGGAGTCAGGAAGAGGAAATAGCATTGATTCATGCTCATCAAATTTATGGGAATAAGTGGGCAGAGTTGACAAAATTCTTGCCTGGCGGTATGCTTATATAAATGTTGAAAAACACAGATTTGTATTATTACTGCTACTATTTGTCCACTAATTTCAGTAAGCTTAGTAGTTTGTGATGCTTTGATTCTCAGATCGGACAATGCTATTAAGAACCATTGGAACAGTTCAGTTAGAAGAAAGTGGATTCATACATTGCATCTGGCTTGGTTGCTGCTGCACAGCCTCAAGGTGTCATTACCCAAATGAATCAATCGACTGCTTCTACTTCATCATGGGTTTGTAGTGGAGATGATGATAGTATCCCCAATCCCAAAGAGGATATATCTGAATGCAGTCAAGGTTCAGTTTTTGGAACAAATGCAATAGTTGCATATCAAAATGAAACTCAACCACCTGAAAATTCTTCTTTCTCACATAATAATAATAATGACTGGGATAAAGATTGGCAACACGACTTACAAAATCTTCCTTCTTTAGACATGAGTGAGGAATCAGAATTCATTAATTGTATAGATGTTGATCCAACAATCCCAAATTGTGTCATCAATCTTGATGCTTCTACTTCCAAGCCCCCACCTGATAACGAATTTGAAAATTTGTGCAAGTGTCCAAATAGCAGCAACCAATTTGATGGGTCTTCAGAACTAGTTTATGATTCATCAACCAATGTTCAAGTTCCTAATGATGCTACCTCAAACTCACAATCATATTATTCAGACTTACTGCAAACTTCATGTTATCCGAGTGAAACCCCCATCAGTTAATATTGATAAGCAACAGCTCCTCCCCCACAATGTTAACGAGGTGATAGTACCTATTACAGCTGCTGCTGCTGCTGCTGCTACAACACATGCTTTTAGTACTTTAGCAGAAGCACAGGTAAATGATGATCATAATCCATCATCAGTTGATGAAACAAGAGGAGTTCTATCTTATGAGCCTCCTCGTTTCCCAAGTTTGGACATCCCATTCTTTAGTTGTGATCTAGTACAATATGGCGGAAGTGAATGTGATAGGGAGCGTGATGAATATAGTCCTCTTGGTATTAGAAAGTTAATGATGATGTCATCTTTTAGCCCATACAGATTATGGGACTCACCTTCACGAGCCGACAGCCCAGAAGCTGTGCTGAAAACTGCTGCCAAGACTTTCGCATGCACCCCGTCTATATTAAAGAAGAGAAATCGTGATTTATGTTCACCCATGTCTGATAAAATATGTGAAAAAAAGCTAGAACATGCCTCCTCTTTCTCCAACTTGGCCAAAGACGTATCTCGGTTAGAGGTTATGTTCGATGAAAGTTATTTTAATATTAAACAAGACTCACCATTATTAAGTAACAAACAAGATTCTGGATCTTTTCTTCAAGATAAAGAAAATATGGCTCCTACTCCTGCTCCTTCTCAAGTGACGGAAAAAGGTGTAAAACTGAAAGTGAGTGCAAAACTGAACTCGAATTAATTAGTTATCTTCTTTTTATCATTGTTATGGTCATTTTGTGGAATATCAATATTACTCATTTTAGGTGGTACAGTCATCTGGAGTTCTTACAGAACGGAACTTAGAAGACCGGTCAATCTTTTCACCTGATAAATTTACCACCAAATCAGATACACCCAATTCTGGATGTAAGAAGAGCTCTCAGGTTCAAGTCACTGCCATGGCATCATCATCATCTTGTGATAATCCAAGTGAATCCCTTGCAATAACCGGGGGCAAGGATAAGGATTGCCTTGTTCAATCGATGCAATCTTCTGCTCCTTTATCACAAATTACTGTTGAAAATTCGGCAGTTGACTGTACAGTTGAAACCTTTGGGATGTAAGATCTCTTGAATCATTCTTCAGTTTTGGTGCAATTTCTTTTGCTAATATACATATATTTCATGTTTGTTTTGGCATGTTAGGTTTGGTGACACACCCTTCAAAAGAAGTTTGGAATCTCCCTCTGCTTGGAAATCCCCTTGGTTTTCTTTTGTGCCTGGTCCAAGGGTTGATACGGATATAACCATCGAGTAAGGCTGCTCTTTGTATGTTTGATTTTATATATGCCATTTAATTGATATGTGGAGGTGGTTGCAGGACATTGGTTACTTTGTGAGTCCAAGAGAAAGAAGCTGTGATGCTCTGGGTTAATGAAACAGTTAAGTGAGCATACTGCTACTGCTTATGCCACTGCTCAGGAGGTGTGGGAGATGAAACTCCTGATTCCATATTAAACAAGAGATATGGGCAAGCAAATCTGTTGGTAAGTTTGGGTGATATGCATTAGGCTGCTTATAAATAGCCTTTGTGAATGGCATATGGTTTTTGATCTCATATTCTTCCATTTGATTGGTTGACAAATTGACCTGAAGTGTTATGTTGTATTGCTTGCAGACGGAGAGACGAGTGCTAGATTTCAGTGACTGCGGGACACCTGGCAGAGGAGCAGAAAATTGAAAGTCCGTCATCTGTTGCAATATCCAAGAGTTTATACTTATATACATGTGTAGGTTCCTCCTGAGTACATGTTTATGCAGCCTCACCATTTATTGTTTGTTTGTGGATCACCTTTACTTCACTTTAATCAAATCATTCTTGTTGTAGCATGACAAACGCTCCTTGAGTCTGAAGCCTGGCCTAAAAGAAAGCCAGCGTTTTCCTTTCATGGAATAATTCATAATGCTTGTATCTATATAATTTAGGTAATTTAATAGTGTGTGAACTTAACCAAAAAGAATATTTCTTATTGACTGCTATAATTATATTAAAACATCTTTATGTGTTTGTTAGGACTGTTAAATTTCGCTAAAATAACTCACTATTAAAAAAAATTTCCTTTACTTTAGGTCCATGGTTTATATTCTTAACTGGTAGGTGAAACCTGTGCACCGTGGTGAGGGAGGGTGTTTTTGTTTGTATGGTTTGGATTTGACAACTAGGGTGTTTTTATTTGTATGGTTTGTATTTGACAACTTAAACAATACTGTTCATCCCGTAGAAAATTCATGTCAAAATGTTAGATAAAAATAAGAATGTTGTAGTGGGGAATCCACAAAATTATAAGATATCATATTTTAAAGGTTGTAGGTGAAAAAAAGAACTTGTCTTGAAGTAGTTTTGACAATTTAAATGTTTGTATCATACACAAATTAATTTTGAATAAAATTTATAGCAAAATAGATAAAATGACTACGTTATAGCAATATATTTAAAGTTTCATAAGAAATTATACTATAAAAATTTATAGAAGATAAATGAAATTTTGTCAAGAATAAGTTAAAAAATATTAAAATTAAAAAACCTAACACTCCAATAGTCACAGTATTTGGATAAAATGAGTTTTTTAACCACACCATGCGGCGGACTTTTAATTCCTAACTAAGATTTAAGTGAAACATAGTCCACATGTGACGATGTCACCACACATAGCGACATGTTTGTGAACCTATTTACATGCATTACAACGTTGACACATCATATTGGAGCATACGTAGAAAGAAAACAATATATGTCACAAGCGTTGTGGTTTGATATTAAAAAAAAAGGTAATCTAAACATAAAAATATAAGTCAACGTAAAAAAATAACAAAGAAAGCCGGACGTAGTCTGCATGTTGTCTAATGGTGACATTAACGTACCGGAGATCGAAATGTATATTGAAAATAATACAAAAAATCGCACGTTGCAGCTTAGTAATTTAAAAAGAATAAATTAAACCAAAAGTTACAATAGAAGTGAAAAGAAAAAAAACCAAGAAAAGAGTGTACACGGTAAGTTTCGAACTCTTGACACCGCATTAGAAGTCAATTGCCGAAATAGAGGTATATATTGCGAAAACATAGGGAAAAAAGAAATAGAGGGACCACATGGAAAAAAAGTTTTAACAATTAGGTTATATATGATAACTAACTAAAATAAAATGAAAAAAATAGAAGGGTCACATGGGAAAGCTAAAAAATGAAAACGTATAAATATTTTATAACTGTTTCAATATGAAGGGATGTTTTCTAAATTATAGCAAAAAAAAAAAAAACATTCGTGGTCAATCAATGAGACCCTAAAAATACACTGTAGCTTATAATTTTGGTTTAGTGTAAAGTATGATTACTAATACTTGTAATTCATTGTCTCTACACTGATAATTTCATATATATCCAAAACTTCTTCTATACATTTAAACTGAATTTGAAATATCATCTGTATCCTTACAAACCTCATTATTATCATGGATATACAAATGATATTTTAAACATGTTTTGTCTATTAGTTTTTCAGCTTGAGCCCAAGATGAACAACAATGGTCGACTCTTGATTAATGATTTGCTCTTGAGTTTTGGTAGTTTTTTGAGTCTGAGTCTTAGAGCATTCAAAGTAATTTTTTTTTATTTTTATTCATATAACTAAACTAAAAATCATTATATTTTCTCTTATTTTCAATTAAATAATATTTTTTATATCTTTATCATTACTTTTTTCTCTCACCTCCACTCACAACCATTTTAAAAAATATTAAAAATTTTATAAGGATTGAACAGTGATTCTTCAAATATACCAATCCACAATAACATTTTTTTTCTCATTCACTCACAACCACCCAAAACCATTCCACATAATATACCAAACACACTCAAAATTTTTTAAAGAATCCACTATGAGTGCTCTTAGTGTCTACAGCTTCATTGATTGATTAACCAAGTTGTGCACTTGTCTCCATAGTTTTTATGATAGGTTGATCAAGCTATGGCATATCATAATCTTTTACACCAACATCATCAAATTCTCTTATAGCATGAAATTTTTTAAAAGGTTGACAACTTGAATTTAAGTGTAGTCCTTGGTCAATTGATCTACCATTTTAATTAGATTCGACATAATATCATATTCAGTACCCATGGTTTTCATGAGATCTGCAACTTCTTTCTTCATGAAATCAATCTGTAGTCTTTTTCCACCATCTAGGCCTTACGTTTAGAAACATCAGAATGAATTTTCTTAAGACACAGTGTTATAGATGTTGATGATTGTGCATGAAGAGGAGAAAATGATTATGTTTCTAGAGACATAACAGGTTTAACGGTTGTTTCAGGAGTGATTCCTAGTGAAATCTTACTACATTGGTTCTAGGTTACTGAATTAGGTTCTTGGTCAGAATTCAATTGTCTATGTTCTATTGTAGGTGGAATGGAGGAAGATGCCGGAGGAGGAAGATGCTGGAGGAGGACCAGCAACCGGAGGAAGAAGCTGGAGGAGGACCAGCAACCTTTTCTCTTTTGATCTAGTGCTGAAGTCATGTGTATATTTGGATTATGACTTAGTATAGACGAGTCTCGCCATAAGCTTCAGAGCTTTCTTTCAAATCACTAACAGACTCAGTCATAGGTTAGCATGTAAGGCTGCATCAATAAGTGGAATATCCTGTTGACTAGGCTTTTATTAAGCTGCAACCAATGGAGATTCAATAACTTGTTCCACCATCTAGGCTTGGGCTCTTAAACCATAGGTTCTGGTTCTTCACGAATAATAGGCTCATGTGAGCATCATGTTCCTGCCCGGCTTCTTCAGCATCATAATCTTCAATAAAGTATCTGGATCCACATCAAGAATCACATTCCCTTATAACATTATCAAATAGAGAAACAAGGGCCCTTCTCCATTTGCTCTTTAAGTGCTTGGACTTCACGTAAGACCAGACTCTCTTGTTCATGTGATGAAGATGTAATGTATTACCAGCTTATGAAAGTTTTGGTAATAATGCACTAATGATCATCTGTAGGAATCTTAGGTAGGCCAGGAAAGCATTTCGGGTCATTCTAGTATCATGGTCAACATTTTTTGGATAATAGTATCCTTGAATAGTTGTAGTTTCTTCCCTTAATTAGACCAAGGATGGCAAATAACACATATGCATTTGTAGTGTTATGTCCTCCCTTTTATGATGAATAGCCAATGAATGAACATGTGCATATATATCTCTAGTTTCAAGAAAGTAGTGTCTTCTTCACTTTCCGACACATGCACAATAGCAATGTCTTCCCCTAATGTTTGTTCACACTTTATGAGTAGAGGTTTTGTAAACAACATGATGAAGGCTTTTACCTTATTAAAGAAATCCATTCTGAACATCATACAGTCATCCATTAGTACCAATAGGTGTCTCTAGTCTTAGCCTTAACGCCTTAGGCCACATATTAATCTTCTAGGTTTTCCCATTTGTACTTGCTTCGTCATCGACTAAGTCTCTTATTGGCTTACCCTTTACGGATATGCATACAAAGTAAAGATATGTTAACCTTGCCTTCATTTGTGCAATTGTGGCTTCATACTTGGCCACTCCCTTGAACTCCCTTGTGCATTTATTGCACTTGGCATCTTGCAATTCCCTGATCCCCTTGCCTTTAGCCTCCTTATCCCTTACGCTTACCATGGCTTAGTGACTTTCCCTGTGCTCTATCAATTGATTTTACCTTCAGGTTCATGGTATTCCTATTTGCCACTCCTTGCCTTAACTTCCCAAAAAAGTTAATTTGTATTGTGCTAAGTCATGCATCATGCTCATCATCCTCTTAATTATTCTCTACTCTTAAGAAATTATATTATGCAAAGTAGCCTTCTTCGGATGATATCCGGCTATTTGCCTATGAGGCCTAGAATAAAACACCCCTCATCTTGGTAGGACGCCTTATATGCAAGCTTTTAAACATGATCTTGCTTGGATCCCCACCTTTAGTATTGCTAGTCCCTTCGATCATTGGCTTGGTTGTCTTTCTTTTCCCAAGTCAGGCAAGCATTCGGCGAAAGAATAGGCGATACCAAATATTTAACATTATGATTCAATCCTTGCCTATGGTTGTAACCCATCAAGGAAATAAAATAGGGTGTCTACATCCAAAAGATCATTAGTCATAGAGTTAATGTTTTGAATTACTTCACATACACTTAGATTGGTCAATCTTGATGAGTTTATGCAATCTCCTCTTTGTTGCATGCTTAGCATTAACCAGATAGAATTATCTCACGAACATACACAACCCAAGTGATGATGATGCATATGAAGGAATCAAGTAATACCAAAAATTCACTGAACTTTCTGATGCTTATTCAATCAATAAAGCTGGCTATATATAGCCTTACAAGATTCGATAACAATACTAAATTAATCAACAACTAACTCAACAAATGACTCTTGAAAATACTCAACAAATTAGACTAAGCAACTACTAACTGAGTCAATGCCCACGTAGTCACATATGACTGTTATTGACCGTTAACATCTTCATATCCTCCCCTAAACTGAACAGCAACAGCTTCAGTTTATCAAACCAACGCCCAGAGCCTTCCTTAGTTTGTCAAACACCTCCAACTTAACTAGTTTGGTCATGATATCAGCCACTTGATCTTCAGTCTTGCAGAAAGTTAATTTCACCTGTTCTTGATTCACCAACTCCCTTAGATGATGAAATCTAACATCAATGTGCTTCATTCGTCTATGCATCACCGGGTTTACTGATAATTTAATAGTTGAAGTATTGTCATATAATACTTCAATAGCTCCTGCCATCTTTTCTCCCATGTCTTCCATCAACCCTTTTAGCCATTTGCAATGACATGCACATGTAGTGGCTGCTACATATTCTGCCTCCGTTGACGATAACATGACTATCTCCTGCTTCCTAGAACTCCAGCAAGTGGCTGCACCACTATATAAACACATACATATCCAGATGTGCACCTTCGATCTTCCAAGTCTCGTGCATAATCGCTATCCGTAAATACTTTAAGCTTCATGTTTGACTTTCGATGGTAGAACAATCCATATGAAAACGTTCCCTTCAAGTATCTTAAAACCCTCTTCACTACTTGAAAATGTTCTGACTTAGGAGTGGCCATAAATCATGACAACAGACAAACCACATAAGTCAAATCCGGCCGTGTAACTGTTACATACATAAGACTTCCAATTAACTGCTTATAACGGGTTAAATCTATATCCTCCCCTACTCTAGCTTTGGTAAGAATCGTACCTGGAACAATGGGATTGTTCACAAGTTTACTCTCCCACATACCAAAGCGATCCAATATTTCCTTCACATACATCCTTTGATAGACATAAATACCAGCTCTAGTTTGTTGCACTTCAACCCGAGAAAGTATGTCATTAACCCCAAATCCGTCATCTCGAATTCTTTCTTCATGGAAGTCTTAAAATGTTCGCAGATGGTTGCATTGTTACCCGCAAAGATCAAATCATCAACATACAAGCTAACCACCAGAATATTATTCCATACCTGCTTAACAAACATAGTGTGATAGAGGGTATTTCTTCCTGATTTAGGAACGCACTTTTAACGTCTAGTTGGAAGACCTTCCAGTCTCGTTGTGCTAAAATTGCTAAGAGTGTTCGGATAGTATCCCATCTAGCAACTGGTGCAAATACTTCCTCGTAATCAATACCCTTTTTCTGAGCGTAACCTTTCACTACCTGTCTAGCTTTATATTTATCGACCTTCCCTTCTGCATTCAACTTGGTTTTGTACAACACTTGACTCCGATTGGAGTCACTCCTGTTGGCGCCTCAACTAACTTCCATGTGTTGTTTCGTTCAATAGAGGATATTTCTTCCTCCATTGCATGCATCCATTTGGACTCTTGTCTTACTTGTTCGAAGGATGTAGGATCTCCCAATGAGCTTAACATAGCAAATCCAACTTCTTCCTTTTCAACGGATAACCCGTTGCCACTGTTGTAGTCTTCCATCCACACCGGTTGCCTTCGAACTCTTCCAAATGTTGTAGCTATGTTGGGCTCACCAATTTGAATTCCAGCTGTGTTGGGCTTACCATCCTGGGTACCACTTTCCGCTAGGCTGTCAACTCTTTTATCTTCATGACAAGTGTTGTTTTTGTCTTCCGGTGGAGTAGTGGTGTCTTGCTGATCTAGTTGTCTTAGATTTGTTCCCTTTGCTTCACATTCATCAACTATTTCAATCGTTGGAGACTCTTCATCTTCAACTGTTAATTCTTGATTCGGTTGCTTCTCCCAATCCCATTGTTTATCTTCTTCAAATATAACATCACGACTTATGATGACCTTTCTTTTAACGAGATCATAAAGTCTGTATGCCTTTGATCCAGTACTTATCCCGAATAGAACACACTTGTGACTCCTTGGATCAAGTTTGGTTCTCAGTTGAATTAGGACATGTACATGTCCTATGCAACTGAATACACAGTAGTCAACATTCGGTTTGATCCCCGACCACATCTCCTCCGGTACTTTGTCATCAAGTGATCGAGTGACACCTGTTTAAAACAAGACACGCCGAATTGGCAGCCTCGAGCCAGAATACTTTTGGTATATTTTTATCAACTAAGAGGCACCTCACCATATTCATCAATGTTTGATTCCTTCTCTCAGCCACCCCATTTTGTTGTGGGGTGTATGCAGCCGTTAATTGTCTTTTAATTCCATTAGTTTCACAAAACTCATTGAATTTGTGTGAAGTGAACTCCCCTCCCCAATCATTTCGTAGAGTTTTTATCTTAGCACCTACTTCATTTTCAACCATGGCTTTGAATTTTTGAAATCTTTCAAAAGTTTCTCCCTTGTTTTCTAAGAAATATATCTATGTTTTTCGAGTGTAATCATCAATGAAAACTAGGACATACCTTTTTCCTCCTTGGGAGGTGGGCGTAATCGGACCACATATATTTGTGTGTATCACTTCGAGTCTCTCGGTTGATCGCCATTAAGCTCGTCTTGGGATAATTTCTCTGTTCTGCTTCCCAACATTACAAGTCTCGCACACCACCGCCTTCCTACTTACTTGAGGTAGTCCTCTCACCATGTTGTTGTACTGTATTGTCCGAATGGCTTTATGATTCACGTGAGCCAAGCGTTGATGCCATAGGTGAGTGTTATTATCTTCAGTGACTTGTAGACAATGAGTGGGAGCCATCTTTATTTTCCCGTGCACCATGAACATGCGATTCTTTTTCATCCTGGACTGCATTATTAGTCCCTTTGAAGGATGATAGATATGACATTCTCCATTTTCAATTACCACCTTCACTTTTCTTTCTTGCAGTTGTCCCACACTGATTAAATTTGAGGTCAGTTGTGGAACATAATACACGTTGGTGATTACTTGAACAATGCCTTCTACTTCAATTTTAATGTCACCTATGCCTTTGACATTGAGTCACAGGCCATTCCCTAACTTCACTGTGTGCGTAATATTTTCATTGAGACACACAAACCATTCTCCCATACTGGTCATATGATTCGAACACGCCAAATCTAGGAACCAGTAGCCTTTGCATTCAGCAGGTTCATGTTGCACATGTGCCATGAGGACAAGTTCTTCATTTTCATCGAATTCAGCATAATTAACTCCTTTGTCCCATTGTGGGCATTCGTACTAAAAGTGTCCCAATTGTTGACACTTATAGCACTCCACCAATGCTTTATCAAAGGTACCTCGGTTACGTCCTCGACCGCGTCCTCGACCTCGTCCGAAACTTCCTCTTCCTCGTCCCCGTGATCTGCCAAAACCGCTGTCATCTACCTTCATGGCCTAATCCTCCGTGCATGTACGATGTAGTTTCTGCTTGTGTACAAGCAGTGAACTTTGTAATTCATCCATAGAGAGGCGATCTAAGTCTTTAGATTCCTCAATGGAGCAAACTACAAAGTTGTAATTTGATGTCAGTGTGCGGAGTATTTTTTTTCGACTATCTTCACATCGATCATCTCTTCTCCACTGTTCCGCATCTTATTGGCTATCGTCATTACTCTGCCAAAGTATTATGTGATTGTCTCTCCACTCTTCATTTCCAGGTTTCAAATTCCCTGCGAAGTCTTTGTAATTGGGCTCTCTTCACTCGTGCGTTCCCCCGATACTTAACCTTCATGGCATCCCAAACCAGCTTCGTCGTATCCTTTTGAGTAATGGTCTTGATGATGCTCTTATCGATCGAATAATACAAGTAGTTACGGGCCTTCAGATCGACTAACTTCATCTCATCTATTTCCTTTCTCCTCAGTGCAAACACTTGATCTCCTTCCTTTGGTTCTTCATAACCTACTTCAATGGCACTCCAGTACTCCTTCAATCGTAGCAGGTTTTCCATGACCAGGCTCCGGTGGTCATAATCTCCATCAAACTTGGGGATGATGAAGCTTTACGACGAGCTGCCCTCCGCCATCTTACTCTTTTATGGATCACTCAAGTTCGCTCTGATACAACTTGAAGGAATCAAGTAATACCAAAAACTCACTGAACTTTCTGATGCTTATTCAATCAATAAAGCTAGTTATATATAGCCTTACAAGACTCGATAACAATACTGAATTAATCAACAACTAACTCAACAAATGACTCCTAAAAATACTCAACAAATTAGACTAAGCAAATACTAAGCAACTACTAACTGACTCAATGCCCACGTGGTCACATATGACCGTTAACATCTTCAGCATGTACCTTGTCCAACGTCTCCATTGTTAACGATCAATCATCAATCATCAATCATCAAATGTCTGAGAATGAAATATGAATTTGAAGATATTTAACCAAGGACATTCCCGCTAACATTTCAGTGACATGCAAACAAAGACAGGCAAAAGATGGTCTTTCATGAGGTGGTTAATTGTGAAATGTCGCCACTTGACAACGCACTGACAAGGGAGCAAACTAGGACTCTATATATGATATATTCAACATATAGGGTTTTCAACTTATTCTTTTAATCCGACTCTTGTATTTTAGTTTTATTACAATCTCAAAACTCCTAGTTTAGTTGATACGTCACAAAACACCAAACTTTATTATTTTCAATTTATGATGGTAAAAGCTCTTTATATGGGCACACTACTACCTTTTAAGAGAGAACAATGAATTCTAGAAACCCATATAATAGGGTATGTGAGTTAAATGCTAATGATAATTCAAAATTTTATTTAAATTAAGAGGATATAACTTGTCACTTTATACAAAATACATAACCATAAAATACTTTTGATGACTTATAGTTAGAACAATCACTAATTTAGTTCAAGTTGAAGGGGAAAAAAGCTTTGTGACCAAACTTTAAAGAGCAAAAGTTTTATGATCATCATTTAAATAATAAATTTTAAAAAATAATAAGTCGATAAATTTATATTGTAAGTTTAATTTAAGCTGATAAAATCTTTGTGACCAAACTTTAAAGAACAAAAGTTTTATGATCAATTTTTAAATAATAAATTTAAAAAAATAATAAGTTGATAAATTTATATTGTAAATTAAAGTTAGGGGTTATATATTCAAAATTAAGAAAATAAAATTGACCAAGTTCAAAGTACAAAAGATTTGATGGTCAACTTATAAAAAAACTGAAAACTCTACTATTTGCAAAGTATAAAAACTTCTATGGTCTATTCAAAAAATAAAAAAGTGTACTATTTATAGTGTTATGCCAAGATTGGTAAATATACATGTTAATATAACAACACGTATCTATTGATTTTTACTTAATCGAACACATATATACACTAACAATGGCCGGTATCTTGTGTCCTTGTACATGCAAATACAATATTGAAACAACATAATGGGATACTTACAATCCTATGTGCGACACTAGCTTACAGAAAGCCTATCTTCAAGTTCTTTCCTGTACACCTGAATCAGACCACCACCATCTGCCCCCTGAAGCTTCTCACTTAACAAGCTCTTGTACTCGTCGTCTCTGTCTTCTAAGCCACGCATCAGTTCAACCTAACCAATTCAAACACCCTATCATTTAAGCTGGCGATATCAACTTATCAACAGGTCGATTTGGCTTGTGTTAATGTCAATGTTAGCCCCAAGGGTCAAGGGCTTGGGTCAACTGGTTGGAAAAGTCTATTGCAAATCCATACAACTTCAGTTAATAGCTTTTTTCAAGACTTACATTTCTGTTATAGTGATTACTGCTTTTGAAAAATGTCAAATTCATCAGAGCTGAGTGAACCATCACTGTTGGCATCAAGGAGTTGCATCATCTCCCGAGCATCATCTCCTTGCGCACCAAGCTCTATCATTACTTCTGTAAGCTCCTCAATGCTAATCTTACCGTCTCCATTCTTGTCAAGAAGACGGAAGATACGGTCTCTGCTGTCATCGCCTTTTTGGTTTGCGGAAGTAAAATCTTTTAGGCGCAATGCAGCATACTCTGCAGCAGCAATCATAATGGTCTTGAGACGCTTTGCCTGTGCAGATACATAACTGACCAATATTAGAAGTGGCTAAATTTCCATACTACCTATGGGTTGGATTAACCTGAAACTTATGTACCCAATGTTTTCATAAGCAACTTATGTGCTAAATTTGAAATACAATGATTTAGTATGTTTATTATGCCTTAATAATATAGTCTGGGTATATGTTTGTTTCCTTCATTTTATCAGAACATCGCTTGATCGAATAATAACCATGTGCAAATAAAATGAATAAGAAAACTTACTTCTTCCGGATTAGTAAGACCACCTTTGTAAAACGCATGCGAAGCTGTTCCGTCAGATGCAAGCATATTCATCTCTGCTGTCCTTATTTGTATCTCCATCAGTGGTCTAGTCCTTCCACCACTACCACTCAAATCAACCGCCATGTGCAGACTCTTGTAACCATTCGCTTTCGGCCTCAAAATATAATCCTTCGATCTGCTAGGCACCTCCTTCCACAAAGATTGGATAACTGAGCGCGCCCTATAACACGCTTTCTCACACTCATCTGATGCAAGTAACTTGGAAGATGGCTTTAATATGACCCGCAATCCTAATATATCATTTACCTCCTCGGGCTTACGCCCATCCCTCAACAACTTCTTCATAGTGCTGTAATGACTTTTACACCGACCCTCAACCAAGATCTCATCCACCATTTCTGCTAAGATGGAATCTGCATTCAACAGGCGAAGCAGCTGTTCCTTCAAATCATCTATCATACCCGTGTCATGGCTCCTTAACCACGTACTTACATAAAGATAAGAGTAAGGAAACAGGCACTGAAACGAGAGATCCTCAAGCTCAAGGGACAGAGAATTCGTCCCAACCGCGTGCGCTAGAGGCGCATGAATCTTCATAACCTCTAAAGACAGCAGCTGCTGCTGGTACCTTGGGAGGCACTCTAAATGCCTCATCATATCAAGCTTAACCGCAAGATGAACAATCAACGCCCGAACGTCGTAGTACGTTAGACAAAATCTCCTCAAAGCGGAAGCACTTTCGTCATCATACGAGTCAAGTCTGGAAGCAACCTTGTTGACCCGAAAGCTTTCATGTACCAAATGAGCAGTAGTAATGCCTATACGATCCTTAACTTGAAGCAAGCTAATGCCACAGCCCTCCACAGCCTCCCTCAGTATACCAGCAGAAATAACTTCAGCGTCCATCTAGCAATCCAGTCAAAAGAAAAAGAGACCCAAGATCAGTTCGAATTTCAATAAATCTTTGGATGGATTTTGAGGTTACCTGAAGATCTGCGAGGAGGAGAGCGACGGAAATTGCGCGTGAGAGGGGCGAACGGCCATCGGGAGCGAGAGGCAGAGACTGCAGAATGGGGAGGCAAAGTTTGAGGGTTTTGAAGAGCAATTGGGAGAGGGAGTGGTGGGTGTTGTTCTTCATCCTGTCGGTGAGCTCGTTGAACGTCCCCACCAGCTCCACCACCATTTTGCCTCCACCTGCCATGGGAGCCGGAGGAAGAGAGACGCACATTCTGAACAAGGAGCGGGAGGTTTTGACATCAAGGGGGAATTTGGGGATACGAGTGATGCTTCGTGGGGGAATGATCTTGAGGTTGAGCATCGATCGAGCCTCCATCGAAGGGTCGTTTGACTTGATTTGATCGATGAGGAATGAATTTGGGACGACGACGGAGGACCAACAGCGCATGCCATCGCCTTAATCGTTAGGAAGGAAGCCACGCCATTTTACACCGTCTTTCCTTGTGCTTTATGATTCACCAACTCTATCCGAAGACAATACTAAGGGTTTTTCTGGACACCTATATTTCATTAAATGCTTAACCACTAAAATATATATATTTCATTTACATATTTCACATCAATTCTTCATACAACTCATACGAAATAAGTTACATACCTTGTAATGATTTCACTACATAACATTCAGTAACAAATAATATAAAGTGGTGGATTAATAGTGATATCTAATGCGTATGCACATCACATGATTCTTATAAGACAAGTATGTTTTAACTCCTATGATATGAGTATGCATAAGATATGACTTTTATAAAATGCGAATGCAACAAATACAAATTTCTTTAATAGTGTTTGCAAAACTTCTTGCTTTAGTTTTCATATGTGAGTTTCATATGTGAGTTGGAAGTTTGTTATTTGGTATGGATTTACTTTGGCAGGTTTCTACTTTTAAGTGTTTAAAGGTTCTTATTCTAAACATCCTATGGTTTTATTATTTTAGTTTCACTATTTTTCATTTGTACCCAACAATGTAAATTTTAGTATACATTTCCCTTTAATCTTTCACTAGTTCAATCTTTCGCTAGTTTAATCTTTCACTAGTTCAATCTTTTTGTGCATGTTTGGATGGGCCAACTTTTTAACTTTTTAACTTTTTGGAGGGGTAAAAAGACCAAAATACCCCTCCATAAAAATTAAAAAGTTAAAATTTTTAACTTTTTAACTTTTCGGGAGGGATATTTTGGTCTTTTTACCCCTCCAAAAAGTCAAAAAGTATTTTATCCAAACATGCCCTTTATCAGTGACACTTATTAACTTTATGACATACCATTTATCATTATTTTTACTTTTTATACTTTGCATTGTACTATACAACCTATCATATTTGATGCTTTAACTTTAGATAAACATAAGTTAGGTTATTGTAGAGGTAATAACTTTATATGTGGACGCATTAAGTCAACTACAGAGTGGCTATCTTGGAAAGTAACTAAGTAATAGGAGACAAAGGAGGAAGATGATTATGGAGGGTTTGGTTTAGGTGTGGGGTCCCTTCTCACAAAACTGCCTAAGTATATTGAGGTGTGAAAGCACACTCAGTTATGAAGGCTTTATTAGATGCGAAGTCTATACATAAACTCATTTGAACTACCAAGAGTTACTCGGGCATACTTAGTTACAAAGGCTTTATCATATATGAATGCTTTATACAACAACTATATCTAAGTCTCAGGACATGCGAAGATTATACCATACTTACGAAGGTTATAACTCGTATGAGGGTATGAACTACTTTTATTCTAAGTGTCAAGACATATAAATGTTATACTATCACTTACGAAGGTATTGTGCTGTCATTCATCAGTAAATTTTAGTTGCTAAGGTTAAACTATTAGCTACATAGGTTCATAAGGACTTAACACCTATTGTTTATTTGTTTAACAACTTTAACACCATTATCATTATTAATTAACATATCTAATGACTATCCTTTAAGATTAATCATATGTTACTATGCAAGAATATTCATGCATAAAACTACCAAAACTTGAATTGTTTTTCATATAATATAAACTTCAACGTTCAAAAGCTATCTAACTTTATTCAAACACTATCTCACACACACACACACAAACACACACACACACACATATATATATATGTGTGTGGTGTGTGTGTGTGTATTGTAGGATTGTTGAAAGGGGTTAGTTACAACACAAACACAAAGAGGAGATTAACTAAACTTAATCAAACAGTATGACTGATTAACCAAAGTAAGACAATAAGAACACAAGTAATGTAAGAGACAGAACACAAAGAACACAAGTATATGGTTTTCAAGAATGCAGTATATTGCTTTCTCTATGTTCTATTACAAGTGTTACAAAGCATGATTCAAAGATACAACAACATGAGATACTTATACTACATCCTACAACCGGCTATACTTTGTAAGCTAGCTGGATACAATTGACTAGACACAAAACAAATCAATTGTAAAGTCAAAAGGCAGATTGTCTTTTGACTAGTGACTATGACATGCCATAGCTCACATCCTTATCTATTACAAAAAGGATAAAATAAATGAATAGAAAGTTACAGACTCAAGACCTCAATGTATAGTTACCAAAAGCATGGACCTTTTCACCAACTCATGTAAGTTGGTGACCTTACAGAGGTGCAACAGAAATGTGTCCAGCTTTATAGAAAAGTACATCAGATAAAGCATGTGTTAAAAGTCTTCAGAAAAATGTGTCTTCATGAGTTGAAGCTTCAAAAGACTTTGTCTCTGAGGCTTCGGAAGACTTTGTCTCTGAGGCTTCGGAAGACTTTGTCTCTGAGGCTTCGGAAGACTTTGTCTCTGAGGCTTCGGAAGACTTCATATTTGGCTTCGAAAGATATTGGTCTTGGCTTCGGAAGATTTCACACTTAGAGTATTTTCTGTTGCATGCGTAAAACTTCCTAAACATTCTTCTTCAATGCACTTGTGCAGCATGCAGGATAGACATATGATGTTTAGGTTGCATCAACCTCTTTATTAATCTCTACAAACTCCCCCTAGGCTGATGCTACCAAAACACTTAGTAGACTTTAGATATCAACAGTCCTCATTAGGATGATCACCAATCCTTTCTTCATAAGATGATCAGGATCCTTCAGACTGTCAAAATGTCTTCTCATATCAAAGAGGTCATGCAAAGGCAACTGAAACATATCTTGCCATGTGTAAATGTCTTCAGTGCCTTGATCTCTAATGACATGCCATCTTTCTAGATTTGTGGAATATGTCCAAGACAAGATGGGTCTTCCTGATGTTAGAGGAGCTGTTTGAATTGGAGTTGATGTAGCATCCTCTGGCTGTACAACCTCAGGATGTTCTGACTCATCCTGGGGTTTAGAAGAGGGTGCAGTCTTCTTCTTCTTTGGCTTTGGTTTAGAAGCCATCCTCTTCTTTCTCTTTATAGGTTTTAACTGAGAAGACTGGCCTGCAATACCATATTGATCTTCATTGTCTTTCTCAGTTGGGATTTCCTCTCTCTCAGGCTCAGATGGATAGGGAGGTTGACCCTGTTGTGGATCAGAAGATGAATCTTGCTGAGTTTCAGCAGGAGGTCCAGGTTGTGTTGTCTCTATTTATTCACCCTTAACCTCCACTTCAGGTGGGGCTTGACTTGGAGTGGAGTGTAAGTCAATGAGCTCTCCACTTTTGATCTTCTGCTTGATCACCCTAATATGCTCATCCATAGTGGATAGAGACATGGGGCCAAGTCTCCTTTCGAAGAATCCATATAGCTTCAAGAAGCTCATCATCCTCTGCCTATCAGCAGACTTCTTCATGCTCTTTTGGATGATAGCTCTTGATTTTGCAGCTTCTTCCCTTAGCTTCTTCTTAGTTGTCTTTCTGTCCTTGATTATCTCAAGTTCAAACTATTTTAAGTACTCAAACTCAACATAGTCATAGGACAAGGGAAGGAGTGCATCTGCCTGATAGAAGCCTGTGGCACTCATGTAGTTGATCATCTTGATCCTCTCTTCTTCTTTGTCTACCTGAGGTTCTTGTTGAACCACATCTTCTTGTGTAGGACTTTCTTGAACTGGGGAGAGGGTAGGCATATCCTGTACAGTCTTTTTCTTCTTCTCTCTTCTTTGACTTGTACTAGAAGCTCTGCATCTTCTGCCTATTTTTTCTCCTTTGACCTTTCCAGGTCAACCAGTTCATTCAACTCTTCTAAGGGGAGAGAGATGACACTGTTTATGTCATAGTTCCTTGTCTGCAGGTAATTTATCCTGACTGCCCTTAACTCATCATTCTGAGTATTTGGTCTGGGGGCAGCCCTGATAGCAGACTCCGTGAGTCTTGAAGACTTAGTAGATGAACTTTCTCCCCTCAGCCTCCTTTTCATCTCTCTTTCTCTCTCCTCCTCCTCAATCTCCTCAGATGTCATCTTTTTTTTCCCTTTGTCACTCACAGACCTTTATGACTTAGGGTGGAGAGAGCTTTGGCCTTCATTGCTTGTTACAGCATCTAAGCTTTGGCCAGAGAGAGGTTGAGAAGCACCTTCACCAGCAGGTGTCTCAATAGGAGTGTGGATCTCTGCAGCAGTTGATGATGATGAGACAAGGGTCTCAGTTTCTACCACTAGGCCTTCAGTCAAGGTTTCCTCTATGAAACTAATCTTAGGGTCTGCCTCAACATCCAGTTGACCAGTGGCATTGCCTGATTCCCTAAGTCTCCTTCTTAAGTTGAACTCTGCAGTGATCCTGTCTTGGATTCTTTGAGCCAGACTGTCAGCTTGTCTTGATTTGCTTGGGTTGTCAAGTGGCATGTTGACTAAATCCATACCTTCATAGTAGTTCAAAGTCTAAAAATTGAAGACTTCTTGCTATCCTTGAATTCTTATGATGATTAGGGCTTTCCCAATGTTGTCATACCTCCATCCAATGATGTGATTGGAAGATGGTGAAGATGACATAGCCCTTGGTATTCCATCCTCAAACAAACTCTGTATGAAGGAGTATGTGTAGTCCACATCAATGTGAATTGAGGAGGTTGCTGAGAATGCACAATTGCAAGTGAGGATTGTGAGTCCTCAATGTCCACTCTCTCTGAAGAACTCCCAGGTTTTGTAACTGTGATGACTTTCTCCCCCTTTTTGGTAGCATCACCGACTTGCATAGGTGAGCTAGAAGATAGGTCAATCACATCCACAGGTTCTTGTGTTCCTGGTTGAGCTATTCTTAAGGGTCTCCCAGCTAGTTTTTCCTTAAGATATGAAATCTCAAGTTGCTGATCATTGATCCTGTTATGTAAGGTAGTCACCTGAGATTCAAGGTGACTGACCTTTGAGACTAAATAGGTGCATGTTTTAGTCAGTTTATGCACCTTTAGTCTCAGATTCCCCTCATCTTCATCACAAGACTCATTGGGGATGAGATGATTGAACCAAAGTCCTCTCTCTCACCACCAGCTTTAGGTTCTTGGCTGCTGGTTTTCCTCTGCTCACTAGCAATCTCAGTTGAGATGTCAGTGGGCTGAGTTGCCATGGTTGAGGTCTTAATGATGTAATCACTTTCAGAAATGAGAGCCTCTTCCATATGGACATCCTGAACAGGTTCAGAAGTGTCCACCTCAGTTATAGGTGACTAATATGAGATAGATAGGAGACTCAGGAGCATTCATCTATCTTTGAGTAAGGGTAAAGAAGAGAAACTCATTATACTCAATGAAACCTAGATCTTCATCAGTATAGAAGTCAAGGTTGGGAATTGGTTGGTTGAGATCTATAGGCTGGGGATGGTAGCTGTCCCCTGAAGGTTTATCACTTGAGTGTTGAGACTCAGAGTGATGGCTCAAGGCATTTAGGCTAATGAGCTCATCAGCTAAGCATGAGGAACCTCAACACTGATTCTTGGAGAGATAGGAGTGGTATGCTCCTCAGGAGAAGTGGGAGCTCCAATGTCCACTTCTTCCTGTATGGGTGAGTATATGGGGGCCTCTACAGACTAAATAGTCTGAGCAGGGGTTCCTTTGGATTTTCTTTGGTAAGTGATGGTTATTTGAGGCTGTGTGGGTGGTTGGGAGGTAGCAGGTGTGGACTCAACACTAGCTTGTGCTACTAGGTAGTCACCTTGAGCAATGAGCTCTAACATGTTTGGGACAAGGGCTGTTTCTACCCCGGAGAAGCCAACAGTGGGCTTTCTCAGTATTTTAAAGATGTCGGGCTTCATCTGTCCCAATTTAAGAATGTTACCTGTCTCCCTCAACTATGAGCCCAGTTCACAGTTAAGAATGAACTGGACATATCTAGGAAACATGTAATATTCTAAGGAGTCTAAATTAGCAAGTAAATTGGTATAAACAAACTGAGAATACCTGAATTTGACTCCCTGAATCATTCCATGGATTATGAAGGAGAGATCCTCAGGAATCTGGTCCCATTCACCATGCTTGTTTGATCAGCTGTGGATGACCACATGGAGCAGGAATCTCCACTGGGAAGAGACCTTCCCTTTCCTAAAGGTCTTTACAAAAAAATCTCCCTTATATCCCATCTGCTCAAAGGAATGATTGACAGCTTCCTTTGGGAAGAACACATCACATTCTTCATCATCCAGCTGAAGATGCCTATTGATGATGGCTGGAGTGATGAAGATTGTTCTCTCCTGCACTATGGCAGAAAGTGCCTTCTCCCCGTCCATAATGACCTCTTGGCAGGTCTTCCAGAAATCAAGTTGTTGATCCTTATAGAGAGGAGGATCAAAGGTTAGGGAGGTGAAGTAGTTTGATAAAGCTAAGAAATGACAAACCTCTGAGAAATGAGGATTTTTCTCAGAGCTTAATAGAGCAACCTGATTGTGTTACCTGTGTAGCTGCATGGTAAAGTTGGGATCTTTTTTGTGAGCAAGGTTCGCCATTTTGAGGTAGCTTAAAGATGAAGAAAGAAGGAAGAAAGAAATTTCAGAGAGAAATTTGGGATTTTAGGTTTAGAGGAAGAACAGATGATAGAAAGAAGGGGAAACCATTGGGTTTATATGTGAGAGGGATTTCAGATAAAGTTTAATGAAAAAGGATAAAGTTTGAAATCCGGATGTCGGTCCTACCTTTGAAAAAGTAGTTTACTTTTGCTCAAAAAGTAGTTTTCTTGGAAGTCAAAAAGCTTCCGAAGGTTTATTATCTTCGGAAGTTTTAATTAAAAAGCTTCCGAAGCTAAAATAACTTCGGAAGAATTTCCTGAGAGTTTTGAGAATTTTGCTTTGGAAGAGAAATTAAAACTTGAGTGCTTTGGAAAACAAAGCTTCTAAGAGTTAATTTTGCTTCGGAAGTAAATGGTCCTTGAAAATAAGTAATTTTCTGATACAAGTATTTAAGCTTCGGAGATAGATCTGAGAACTCTTCCAAAGGTAAAATTTTCAGAAAATTATTTATTTTAAAGGCATGATTTGCTTTCGAAGTTAAAAGCATAACTTCCGAAGTATCAGAAATTTTCAAAAATCTAAGGAAATTCTTCAAAAAGAATTTTTCATCCAAAGAAAACATGAGCTTATGAAAATGATGAACTAGACAACTTAGGACACACATATTTTAAGAAATAATAAAAATTAGTTTTAAGAAAAACCTACTCAAAGTTAATCATCCCAATAGCTGATATAAGATATTTAAATCTCTATTCATCAACATCTGTTGTAAACAAATTAGCATATTGTTCATCTGTGTGAACTTTAACTAGTTTAATTAGTCCCTTTTCATAGTTATCTCTTATTAAATGATACCTTTGATGTACTTTGTCCTTGAGTGCTGCACAGGGTTCTCTATGATTGAGATAGCATTATTGTTGTCTATGTGAATGGGAGTCTCCTTGAAGTTTAACCTATAGTCTTGCATTTGATTTTGAATCCAAAGCACTTGAGCATAGCAGCTTGCACAAGCAATGTATTCAGCTTCAGCAGTTGATGCAGAGACACAGGATTGTTTCTTGCATTGCCATGAGACAACCCTTCCACCAAGGAACTGACATCCCCCAGATGTAGAGTTTGCAGTCATGTTGCAACCACCATAATCACTATCTGTATAGGCATACAAATTGAAGTCAGGATTCTTAGGGTACCATAAACCAAGTGTTGATGCACCTTTGAGGTATCTTAGAATCCTCTTGACAGTGATGAGGTGAGACATCTTAGGTTTAGCTTGATATCTTGTACAGATGCATGTAGCAAACATGATATTAGGCTTGCTAGCAGTAAGATACATAAGAGACCCAATCATAGCCCTGTATAAGTGCTCATCTACACACTCCCCCTCAAGATCAGGTCCAAAGGAGTGGTTTCTAGCTATGGGTGTCTGAGCAATCTTACAATCAGTCATGTTGAATCTCTTAAGTATTTCTTGAACATACTTTGACTGACTTATGAAGATGCCATCTTCAACTTGCTTCACTTGAATTCCCAAAAAGAAATTGAGTTCCCCCATGGCACTATTTCAAATCTGTCTTTCATCAGCTTCTCAAAGTCTTTGATCAGGATCACATGTATTTAAATTTTCTACAGATCCTGAAACATTCTCATAAGATTTGTTAAAACAGTTGGTAACTAAATCAAGATCAAATAACCAGTCCGGACCAGAACCAGCAACACAGGGTGTGTGTTCATTGAAAGTCACGTTGGCTGACTCCTTAACAATTCTAGTTCTGAGATTGTATACTCTATAAGCCTTAGCTTGAGAAGAGTATCCAATAAGTGTCCATCATTTGATTTCTTAGCAAACTTGGCAATTTGATCTTTGGTATTCAAGATGGTGCAAGGACAACCAAATGACCTGAGAAAACCAATGAAAGGTTTCCTCTTGTGCCAAAGTTCATAAGGAGTCTTGGCATGAGTCTTAACTACTAAAACTCTGTTCTGCACATAGCAGGCAGTGTTGACTGCCTCTGCCCAAAAGGTGATGGGCAGCTTAGAGTCAGATAGCATGGTTCTTGTAACTTCAATCAGTGTCCTGTTTCTCCTCTCAGCAACACCATTTTGCTGAGGAGTCCTGGGAGCACTGTATTGTCTTGTAATACCCTTTTCATCACAAAATGTATCAAGGATTTGGTTCTTAAATTCAGTTCCTTGATCACATCTTATGATCTTGACCTTGTGATCAGATTGATTCTCAATCTTTAAGATGAAATTCTTCAGAATCTCAGGAGTCGCATCCTTAGTTCTAAAGAAGAAAACCCAAGTGAGTCATGTAAAGTCATCTGTGATCACTAAACAATAAGAGGTCCTTCCTAAACTCATTACACTAGTGGGGCCAAAGAGATCCATATGTAACAAGTGTAGGGGTGTAGTGATGGAGTTCATTTCCTTAGACTTGTGAGATACCTTATGTTGCTTCCCTTTCAGGCATGCAACACAATGATCATCACTTGTAAACTCTATCTTTGGTATTCTAGGTACCAAATCATTTTTATTAATTTGTTCATGTTCTTAAAGTTTACATGGCATATTATTTTATGCCATAGGAAAGACTCATCACTATTGGCTTTAGATAGAAATCATAAAACTTCTCTAGAAGGAGATGTTTCTTGCAAATCCATCTTGTAAATGTTCCTTTTCCTGGGGGCTCTAAGCAGGATATGCTCATGAGGAATGACCACACCAGGCTTGAGAACAATTCACTCATGCTCAGTGAAGAGCATGTTATGACTCTGATCACAAAATTGAGATACACTCAGGAGATTGTACCCAAGATCTTTGATAAAGTTTACCTTATCAATGCTGAGCTTACCATTTGTGACCTTGCCCTTTCCAGAAATGTAACCACCTTCATCTCCTCCAAAGGCAACTGGTCCTCCATCAATTCTTTCAAAGTTCTGGAGTAGTGACCTATTGCCTGTCATGTACCTGGAACAGCCACTATCAATGATCCAGACATTTTTGTTTGTCTTCAGCTGTCCCTGCACAAAGAAAATGATTAGTTACATTTGGAAACCCAAGCCTTGCTTGTCTTGGGCTTATTAACAGAAGGTAATTCAACAGTAATAGATCCTATGGTTGTGTTAAGAGGATCTTGAGATGTTGTTGATGGAGAATTCTCAGTCACTTGGTCTTTCTTAGACTTCCACTCCACCTTTGGAGTCTTGGACGTGACCTTCAAAATTTCAGAAGCTTTTGGAACTTTGGATGTTTTGATGACTGAAACTTCGAAAGATTCTGCAGACACTGCAGCAGACTTCAGTGCTTCGGAAGAACTCCTTTCTTCCGAGACCAACTTCTCTTCCGAGGGTAATTTTCCACTTCCCTTCTTCTTAGACTTGGAGCTTCCGAAGGAAACATGTTTTCCTTCTGAAGCTTGAATCCTTTTAGAACTCTTTGAAATCTTTGTACTGGTCATATGGACAGTACCTTTAGGATTGTATGAACAATCCTTAGCAATGTGAGAGGTACTTTCACACATGACACACACCATTTTCTTCTTCACAAGAGTCTTTTGCTAGGAACAAGACTTTCTTGGTCACATCCCTTCTCCACCTTCATCTTTGCAGATGCTGAGACAGTTCCTTTGGGCAGTGAACTATTCTTGGAGTTTGATGGTCCAGGCTGTGCAGTAGTGGTACACAGCAGATCAGTTTTCTTTTTGTTATTGAGATGAGTTGAACAAGAACCAGAACTCTTAGCAGAAGAGTTTTGGTTGATCTCTTCAGTCCATACCACTTTAAAACCTGTAGAGATGAAAACTTGTTTCTGCTTAGAGTTAAAAGTAGCCTTGGTCTCTTGAGCCTTCCTTGCCTTTCTTTTGCTCTTTCTGATCAAGTTCTTTCTCATGGACTTGGTCATCACAGTCTTCTTCTTCTCCTCAGAATGATAGTGGCCCTTTTTAGAAACCTCCTCTTCACTCTTCTCATAGGAATTATTCACTATCTCTTCTTCATCCTCTTTACTTATAGGATCTATGAGAGGAAGCTCTTCACAAGTTCCACACCTAGGAGATCTTACAAACAAGATTGTGTGTGGAGGAGCTATCTCATTGGATCCCAGTCTCTGCCTGTTTTGATAGCACACTTTGTTGTGCAGGGATGAGGATACCATGTTCTTGAAGGTCTCTTCTTCAAGAACACTCTTTTTTGCCCTGGCTTTGCTGATCACAAGCTCAGCCTGGCACTCGGTTAACTTGGTTATGAGATCTTTGATTTGAGTCCTAAAATCTGTGTATTCATGTTTTAGAACTGAAATGGTTTTCTCAAGGTCCTCTATCTTCAGTTTATAATCATTTTCAGACTTTTTAAAATCAGATTTTAAAATGTTTAAGGACTCAAGGTCAGATCTCATCTCTAGGTTATAGGACCTATATCTATTAACTTTAGCAATGCATTCAGGAGTACAAAGATGTTCCAATACCTTGGCTTCATCATGATCTGCCATCAATGCTTGCTTAGAAGAAGCATCTTCCACCTAAAAGCTCCAGTCAAAGCCTCCTTCTTCAACAGCAACAGCAGCCTGCTGCTTTGACTTCTCATTCTGGAGAGCTTTGTCAGTGTAGTTTGGTCTGGATTGTGTTTGGCCACCAGTTGTTTTAGGTGCCTTACACTCTCTGGCAAAGTGGCCCATCAAGTTACAGTTATAACACTTGACTTTGCCTTTGTCCAGACCAAAATTTCCACTGGTTGTATTGCTTGGAAACTTCCTTCCAGTCCTCTTGTAGAACTCTTGGCTTTATGAGTGAGAAGAGGCATCTGCTGGACTATTTCCATGTATTCCAAATCATTTGGATGAATACAGTCCAGCTCTTCAAGAGTGAAAAGAGAGTTTCCACAGCTTTCATCAGAAGACACAAAAGCTTGAGAAGAGCTTGTCTCTTGGAATGGGCTTCCTTGAGTTTAGTTCTCTCTTGGTGTCTCAGGGAAGGTGATGAAAGGCCCTTTGGTGAGTTGTCAGGGTAACATATAAGATGATGTTTGGGTTCTATGCTGTCCCTTTCAACCACATGTAGGGCGAACCCATTTGATTGTTGGAGTTGCCAGATGAACCTTGCATGTTCATCTCCATCTGGTAGCCATTGAGAATCCCATATAACTCTATCAGAGTAAGAGTTTTGAGATTTTCAGTTCTCTTGATCACCACACAGTAGTGTGTCCATTGCCTAGGAAGTGAGGACATGAACTTCCTTACAATGTCTCTGTTCTCAAGAGAGACTCCTCCATCCACTAGGGTATCCACAATCTCAACATACCTGAAGTACTGCTGAGTCATGGTCTCACCTGTTTTAAAGGTGAAGTTTTCAAACTGCTGCTTCAGGAGATCCTTCTTGTTCTCCTTGGCTTCAAAGGAACCCTCATACATTAGTTTCAGTGCATCCCACAACTGCTTGGCTGTTTTGCACTTCTTGAAACCTCTGTACACAGAGTTTGGAGGGCAGTTTGAAGGACTGTCATGGCTTTTCTGTCAATCTCTACTCTCTTCCTATCTTCATCAGAGTAGTTAGCCACATCTTTGGGGATCATACCAGCACCAGTAGCAGAAGGGGTGCTAGGTATGAAAAGTCCATTCTCAATAAACTCCCACATTCTTGAATCAGGAGACCTGATGAAACCTTCCATTCTTAAACACCAGTGTCAAACTCATCAAGAGTGATCAGTGGGGACTTGTTCATGGTTCCAGTTTCCCTATCAGTCTTGCAAATGGCTGCCATTTGAAAAGTTTAGTATTTGTGTTTGTGAGGGATCTTAGATGGTGAGATCTTATATCAAGAGCTGAAAAGCTCTGATACCAATGCAGGATCGTTGAAGGGGGTTAGTTACAACACAAACACAAAGAGGAGATTAACTAAACTTAATCAAACAGTATGACTGGATTAACCAAAGTAAGACACTAAGAACACAAGTAATGTAAGAGACAGAACACAAAGAACACAAGTATATGGTTTTCAAAAATGCAGTATATTGCTTTTTCTATGTTCTATTACAAGTGTTACAAAGCATGATTCAAAGATACAAGAACATGAGATACTTATACTACATCCTACAACCAGCTATACTTTGAAAGCCAGCTGGATACAATTTACTAGACACAAAACAAAATCAATTGTAGAGTCAAAAGGCAGATTGCCTTTTGACTAGTGACTATGACATGCCATAGCTCACATCCTTATCTATTATAAAAGGATAAAGTACATGAAATAGAAAGGTACAGACTCAAGACCTTAATGTACAGTTACCAAAAGCATGGACCTTTTCACCAATTCATATAAGTTGGTGACCTTACAGAGGTATAGCGGAAAGGTGTCCAGCTTTATGGAAAAGTACATCAGATAAAGAATGCGTTAAAAGTCTTTGGAAGAAATCTATCTTCATGAGTTGAAGCTTCGGAAGACTTGTCTCTGAGGCTTCGAAAGACTTCATATTTGGCTTTGGAAGATATTGGTCTTGGCTTCGGAAGATTTCACACTTAGAGTATTTTCTGTTGCATGTGTAAAACTTCCTAAGCATTCTTCTTCAATGCACTTGTGCAGCATGCAGGATAGACATATGATGTTTAGGTTGCATCAGCCTCTTCATTAATCTCTACATATATTATATATATATATATATATATATATATATAATATATATATATTATATATATATATATATATATATATATATATGTATATATATACATACATGTATATATACATATATATACATACATAAATACATACATACATATATACTAGTAGCGTGCCCGCGCAATGCAATGGGTGCGACATATTTAATTGCAATTCTCGTGCGCGTAAAAATTGTATGTGGGTTTTATTCTTTACGAACAAAATTCAAACTTTTACTCCAAAATCTTTAAGATGAGTGTAATCATAATATTAGAAAAGAAAGCTTATAAAAGTTATGAAGTAAGTAAATAAAAGATAATGAATAAGGTAACCATAGATCTGAGAATTCAAGTCTTGATTAAGAAAAGTTGAAAAATAAAATCATAATGTGGAAATAGTTGCATGATTAGAACAATCAATCATACGCCTCATAGAGCTTGACGATCTCATCGATATTGTTCGACCACCATTCTTCATCCATAGGGGACCAAGGATGCAGGACCGGTGAAGGGTGGTCACTTACAACACAACAACACAAAGAGGATAGTAACTTAACTTAGTCAAACAGTGAACTGGATTAACCATAAGTAAAGACACTAAGAACACAATAATTAAGAGAGAGAACAAAGAGCAAGATACACAAGGAGATGGTTTTCAAGATTGCAGTATATTGCTTTCTCAATGTTTTATTACAAGTGTTACAAAGCATAAAAGAAAGTTACAAGAACATGAGACACTTATACTACATCCTACAGCTGGCCATACTTTAAAGGTTAGCTAGATAAAATTGACTAGACACAACACAAAATCAATTGTAGAGTCAAAAGGCAGATTGCCTTTTGACTTGTGACTATGACATGCCATAGCTCATATCTTAATATATTACAAGAAAACATAAAGTACATGAAGTAGAAAGTTATAGATTCAAGACCTCAATGTACAGTTACCAAAAGCATGGACCTTTTCACCAACTCATGTAAGTTGGTGACTTTTCAGCGTTGCAGTGGAAAGCGGTCAAGCTTTATGGAAAAGTACATCTGATAAAGCATGTTGTTAAAAGTCTTCGGAAGAAATCTGTCTTCAAGTGTTGGCTTCAGAAGACTTTGTCACTAAAGCTTCGGAAAACTTCATCTTTGACTTTGGAAGATATTGGTCTTGGCTTCGAAAGATTTCACACTTAGAATATTTCCATTGCATGTTGGACCAAAAGAACCAATGAGCCTGATCAGAAAAACCTCTAAGTCCCACAGACATTACAACTCCTGAAGAAGATTACAACAGCTGAAGACATAGCTGATTACAAAGTCTGAAAGTAAAGTACTGAAGACAAAGTCTGAAGAGAAAGACTGAAGACCAGAGTGATCAGTAGTTGTCACAAAAGCTGAAGTTATTAACTTCAGTAGTTGTGATGGTTTTCCTTTCAGTACTTGAAATTTACATTTCAGTAGTTTATAGTTTCAGTAGTTTTAGTTCAGTAGTTTTATGTTTTTGTACTTGGCATTCTCTGAGATGTGATCAGTTGTTGAGAACATTCTCAGTAATTTGCATAGTTTCAGTTGTTTGTATAATTCTGTTAGATGTCACTATCAAGTGACATCAGCAGACGTCACATTCCTTATATAAGGAATGCTGACCTAATTGTAATGTGTGACTTTAAGCCACCACGAAAGTATTTGAATGAAATATTCCTTTTGCAGAATTCTCTCTTTTTTTCTATAACCATGCACTATTCCATGAATATCAATTGTGTTCTTGCAAAATTATTTAATTCATTGATCGAATTCCGCTACAATCTACTCTAATCAATCAAACTTAGATTGTTGATCCTAACAAATGGTATGAGAGCAGGTTAATCATTGATCGATCTAACAATTGATCATTGAAACTGCTATTTCGATATCTAAGTTTGATCGAATTAGCATATTTGCTAGAATTGGTTATAGAGATTGAATTTCTGTTGCTCTCGGTTAATTGCTTTGAGACTTCTCTTGGTTCGTATTGAGTTTGTTGTGTTTTGCACTAAATTGGTTAAAACTTAAGTGAATTTGATTGAATCTCAGAATGACTACTCCTTCTAATGAACCTCACAATACTGGCTCCTCAACCAAGCCTCCGATGCTGGTTAGGACTGAGTATAACATATGGCAACGAAGAACGCTCCATCATATGTCTGTTAACAGTTCAGGTTGTTGGACATCTGTGGTACATGGTCCACACAGCCTATGTTGAACAATCCGGAAACCAACAAAATGGTTCCGAAGAAGAAGGAACAATACTCAGATGAGGATCGAAAACTGTTGAGATTGATGCTAAAGCTCATGGAATTCTAGCCATGGCACTACCAAATGAAATCTATTCTGGGCTTATGCATCATGAAACTGCTCATGACCTCTAGAATGCATTGAAAGAACAATTTGGTGGAACAGACGAGGTCTTAGCAAACAACAGAGAAATCCTTGCCTAACAATATGAGACATTCTCTCATAGGAAGGGTGAGACACTGACTCAACAGTTTGAGCGTTTTTCCTGTTTGATCTCTGAGCTGAAAATGGTCAAACATGAATACACTAATAGCCAGATGAACAACAGATTCCTCAGATCACTGCCTGAGAGATGGGACACATATACCATTGTCCTAAGCTCCAGTGCAAATCTGGATAGCCTATCTCTCACCCTACTCCATAGGAACTGCTTACATTTGAAAGAGAGATAGAGCATAAAAGGAAACTGGCATCATCAGGAAAGCTCACTGATGACTTTGTACCAGGGAACACTGCCTTGGTTGGTCATGAGTCAGAATATGCTGCATCAGAAAGCCATTATGATGAGCATATAGATTTCTCTTTAAACAGTTCTGATCATGCATTTGTTAGTGTTGATAGTCAGTCAGGCTGTAATAGTGACAATTTGTGCTTCATGATGGATGATTTGAAAGGTATTGCTGATGATGACTTAGAAGAGATGGATATTCTGAGCCAAATGGCCTTGATTAATATCAGATCTCAAAAGTTCCAAGAGAACTGGTAGAAAAGTTCCAGGACTCTCTGGCAAAACCAAAGTTGGTATTGACAAGAGTAAGTTGAGGTGTCACAAATGCCACAGGCTTGGGCACTTTGCAAGAGAGTGTAGATCAACTGGATCTAACTCCTCTGCACCCTTTGTGACTTTTCCAAGCATAGTTCACAAAACAGAGGGCAACATCCTGCTAGTTCTGGTCATTACTCACAACCCATATCTCCTGCATATTTTGTCCCTCAGGGTCCAATGCCATATCCATATCCCTGCTATTACATGCCACAGCCAAATCAAGTTCAAGTTCCTATTGCACAACAACCTCAAGCCTTATCTGAGCCTCAACCATCTCAATCATCTCAATCACAACTCATCACAGCTTCTTCACCCCTGGTACTGTTGACTGGAGCAGTTACCAGATGATCTTTCTGGTAATGAGCAATTATTTGCTAGTGATGGTCAACATGGTGGTGAACATCCTTTTGGGAATCTTGCTCTCATGGCCCTGGAGTCTACCGAGGGTTCATGCTCCAATGCATCTTCATCACAGGTAACCCAGGTATCCTCTGAGGCTAAGGCCAAGCTATGTTCTGAATCTTGCATAACTGCATTTATCTCTATTAGAGAGCCAAATGTAGCTTTAATAAATCAAAATCTTGAGCTTGAGCAAACCCTTTCTAAAAGAAAAGCTGAGTATGAGTCTGTTCTTAAAGATAAAGATGATGAGATTTATAAGCTTAAATGCCAATTAAATGATGAAAAGGCTAAGCTAGAGGTCATTTTTGAGAACCACAGAGATCTTAAAGAAACACTTGTAGCTACCCAAGTTGAGTGTGACCGCTGGGTATCATCCTGCAAGGGATTTGAAATGCTTCTCAGCAAGCAAACAGCTTCAAATGTGAAGTTTTTGGTTACAACCACATTGCACCACCTACAGATTTTACTCCAAAATCAATAGTAAAACCTGAAGGTGAAAGTAATTTCCAAACCATATCATCATGTGTTTCATCCTCAAGTGATCAGCAAAGATCAAAGATGAAATCAGTGTTGATACCTCAGCAAATCAATTGCCTGATGGGTTAACTATTGATAAGCACATGAAGCTGAGTACTTTAGATGTTGTCCCTCAAAGTACCTCAAGTACTAAGGGCAAGTCACAACACTGAAAGCATTTCAAATCAGAATCTATCATACGGTCTTTCAGGATGGATAGAGAACAGTTGAAGAACAAGTCTTCAGTTGTTACAGATCCTTCAGTACTTAACACAAGTACTGAAAGGAGGAAAGTACTGAAGATCACACCTTCAGTAGTTTCCACTTCAGCATTGATCAATCCAAGATGAAGAACAAGCCATGTGACATATGTGGTAGTTCAATCATCTTTCTGATGAATGTTGGTACAAAAAGGGTTCCAAACTCAACAAGATAAGCTCATTAAAAAGCAGATGGAAGAAATGAAAAATGAGTTTGAGACCAAGTTGTACCACAGTCATTCGAAGTGATAAACCCAAGACTTCATCCAAATCCAAAAAGAAGGATAGGTGTATCATAAACAGCTGATAGTGTTCCTCATGATAAACATCAGACTAAGTCTGTAATTTCAAGGAGGAAATGGTGGGTCGCAGAACTCATCAAAACAAGTACTGATGTGTCACAAGAGCTGAAAGCTTTAGCTACAAATCAGACACAACTTGTTATGATGGTTCAGCATTTGTTGGGGAGAGTTAACCAACTTGATGCACCTGTGATCAAACCACTGAAAAGGTATTCCAAGCCCAAATCCAAGGAATCCATTCAGCACCATCTCCACCTTCATTAGCTGTTAATCATAAGAAACAAGTTATGGTTAAATCTGTTGATGAAAACAGACCCAAAACCAAAAAGGTTTGGGTCTCAAAACCTAACTAGTTCCTTGTGAGAGAATGCAGGGTTTCTTCAGCATGCCAAAGTAGCATCTGGTATGTAGACAGTGGAGGATCTATGCATATGACTGGAAGCATTCTCTTCTTAATGACTAATCTCAAGGAAAGAAGGGATTTGTTTCATTTGGAAATGATGCTAAGGGTTACATCATTGGGAAAGGATATGTGTCAAATGGAGATATCAGATTTGATGATGTTAACCATGTGGAGAATCTCAAGTATAATCTACTGAGTGTCAGTCAGATGTGTGATAAAGGGCATGTTGCACTTTTCATAAGCCAGAACTGTAGAATTCCGTCTTCCACAGTTCTGAGGCTGATTGACAAGGTATTGGATGAACATACTCTCCTGAAAGCCAACAGGATTGGAAGAGTTTATGCCCTGGATTTGTCAAAGAAGATTGATTTGAAGCGTCATCCTTGGCTATTCTCCAAAGCCTCTCCTCAGGAATCTAAACTGTGGCACAGAAGGCTAGGTCATGTAAATCTCAAAAACATGAATCAGCTGGTCCATAATAGTTTAGTGAGAGGTTTACCAATAAAGGAGTTCCAATGTGATGAAACCTACTGCTTGTTTGAAAGGAAAACAACACAAGTCTCATTCCTCCTATTGAAGAACCTAAATCCACTGCCTGCTTGCAGTTACTACACATGGATCTATTTGGTCCTATGAGAGTGATGAGCATGGCCAAGAAGAAATACTGTCTGGTAATTGTGGATGATTACTCCAGATTTGTATGGACTTTCTTCTTGCATTCAAAGGATAAGGTTGCTCAGACGATTATAAACTTTGTGTTGTATGTTGAGAAGCAGTATTCCCTATCAGTCAAGTGTATAAGAAGTGATAATGGAATAGAATTAAGAAACCATATACTTGATGATTTTTATCTCTCAAAGGGAATCAAGAGGCATTTAGCATCCCAAGGACTCCAGAACAAAATGGAGTAGTGGAAGAAAGAACAGGACCCTAATTGAAGCTGCAAGGTCCATGTTGGCTAACTCTGGTTTGCCATTGACCTTTTGGGCTGAAGCTGTCTACACAGCTTGCTATATGCAGAATAGAGTGTTAGTAAATCAGAGGTTGATGAAGACTCCATATGAAGTTCTACATCATTTGGCTTTTCTAATTTCATTCTTCAAAGCCTTTAGGTGTCCTTGTTTCATTCTCAACACAAAGGATCAACTCCACAAATTTGATCCTAAGGTGGATGTGGGTATTTTGTAGGATATTCATCCACATGCAAGGCTTACAGAGTCTTCAACTGCAGAACAAAGATAGTTGAAGAAACCTTGCATATGAAATTCAATGAATCTCCTAAGGATAAAATTCCACAAAACCCTGTGAAGTTTTTTGATTTGGATATACGCAATATGTTCCTTATCAACCTCCAGCTGTTGCAGATCATGTGAATAAATCATCTTCTGTAGCAAGTCTTCCACTTGGTGGTACTGAAGATGATGATGATATCAGTACTCACCTTTTCAAGTTTAGTGATCAACTGCCTGATTCCACTAAACTAATGTTCCTGTAGCTTCATAGCTCCATCCACAACAAATGCTGATGAGATTTCTGACTCCTCTACATCATTTGAATTGCTATCTCATACTTGGTTTCAAGAGTCTGGATCAACATCTGTTGCTGCTGAACCTGCTACAAACACTTGCACTGATCTTATAGTGTACCAAGAGTTGAAGAATCACCCCATGTCTCAAATCATTGGTGATATCAATGCTGGTGTCTCAACCAGAAGTCAATTATCCATTTCTGCTTCTATGCTCTCTTCATCAGTCAGCTAGAGCCAAAGAACTATCATGTTGCTTTAAGAGACAATGGATGTGTTGAAGCCATGCATCTTGAGCTACTTCAGTTCAAAAAGCAACAAGTGTGGGAACTGGTTCCTCTACCCCCAGGTAAGTGTGCAATAGGCGGTAAGTGGGTGTTTAGAAACAAAACTGATGAAAATGGGCTTATTCGTCAAGAACAAGGCTAGACTGGTTGTACAAGGTTTTTCACAAGAAGAAGGTATTGATTATGATGAAACCTTTGCCTCTGTAGCTAGACTGGAGGCAGATAGATTGTTCTTAGCCTATGCTGCATTCCTAATCTTAAAGTTTTTCAAATGGATGTCAAAAGTGGTTTTTATATAGAAAAATAAAAGAAGAGTTTTATGTGTGCAACCACCAGGTTTTGAGGACAATAAACATCCTGATTGGGTGTATAAACTTGATAAGGCTCTTTATGGGTTGAAACAAGCTCCTAGAGCCTGGTATTAACACTTTCAAATTTTCTTCTTCAAAATAATTTCACTAGAGGCTCCATAGATAAAACTTTGTTTATTAAGAAAGTGGATTAGCATAAGCTACTTGTTCAAATTTATGTTGATGATATAATTTTTGCATCCTCTGATCCCCAATTGTGTGCGAGTTTACAAGTTTAATGAAGCAAAAGTTTGAAATGAGTGCAATGGGCGAATTACAGTTCTTTCTAGGCTTGCAAATCAAACAAAAGCTGATGGAACCTTCATTCATCAGACAAAATATACAAAAAATCTTTTGAATAAGTTTGATTTACAAAACTGTAAGCCCTGTTCTACTCCCATGTGCAACACCACAACTGGATGCAGATCAGAAAGGTAAAGCTGTTGATGAAACACTTTACAGATGTATGATTGGTCCTTGATGTACTTAACAGCTTCTAGACCAGATATTATGTTTGCAACGTGTGTTTGTGCTAGATTTCAGGCTGCTCCTAAAGAGTCTCATTTGATTGCAGTCAAGAGGATATTTAGATATCTGCAAGGTACACAATCTCTAGGTCTTTGGTATTCCACTGGACACTCTTGCAAATTAGTTGCTTTTTCTGATAGTGACTATGCAGGGTGTAAGTTAACCAGAAAGTCAAGTTCTGGTGGATGTCAATTCCTAGGCAACTGTTTGATTTCTTGGCAGAGTAAGAAACAAACATCTGTTGCTACATCCACTGTTGAAGCAGAGTACATTGCTGCTGCAAGTTGTACATCTCAGGTACTCTGGCTTCAGAACCAATTATTGGATTATGGCATTACAGAGTCTAAGACTCCATTGTTGATGGATAGTGCTTCAGCTCTGTGTATTGTCAAGAATCTAGTCCAGCATTCTAGGACCAAACATATAGAGATCAGTCACCATTTTATTAGGGATTGTTTGAAGAAGGTCTGATTGATCCAAAGTTTGTGCCAAGTGCTGATGAGCTTGCAGATATATTTACTAAGCTTTGGATAGTTCAACTTTCCAAAACCTTGTGTTAAGGCTTGGTATGCTGCAGCTAGAATAAGTGACAACTACTGATGTTTTCAGTAAACAAGTACTAATGATCATTAGTACACATGTCACAAATAAGTACTGATAAGTTTTATTCTCAGTTGATTTAATATCTACTAAAGAATAAATTACCTTAAAAAGTATTGTACTTTCTGTTAAAAGAAACTGATGCAGCTACAACTACTGATGTAGTTATAACTACTGATGTCAGTAAAAACAGATGAGTACAGATGTCCTATGAAACAACTGAAAACAGCTAAAAAGTCTGATGAGTAAGTATTGAGGATAGTATGAAATAGCTGAAAGGCTAAGAATTGACGAAAACTACTGATGCAAATTTTCTCTTCATTCGTTTCCACAAACTACTGTTTCACCTTAAACAGCTGACGACAAAACCTTGTCTTAAGTAGTTTCACAACTACTGATGACTAACACCAAGTCTTCAGTTGTTTCTTACACCTGAAGACAAAACCAAGGTTTTTCAGTAGTTTCATAACTACTGATGACTAAAACCAAGTCTTCAGTTGTTTTCAAATGTCTGATAGTTAAAACCAAGTCTTCAGTTGTTTTAAAACAACTGATGACAACACCAAAACTTTCAGTCGTTTTCTTTTCAGCCTTTTCTTACCCTATAAATACATGCACTTATAGTCGAACGTTTCATTAGCCGTTTTCTATCCTTTCTCTATCTCAACATTGGCGACCATGAAACTTAAACCTAGACATAACTGTGTTGCCTACCTCTCGAAATCGGCCTTCTGGAACAAATTTGATAAAGCCATCGATCTTATGGTGGATTCCCAATACCGAACCACTTTTCTTTTGAATCCTACCATATACCCTGAATCCTTAACCCAATTCTGGTCCAACGTCTCTGTAACAACTGGTGACAATGATAGCCAAATTACTCTCCAGTCGTTGGTCAACCAGAAACAAGTGGTAATCACCCCTGACATCATTCGCAAAACCCTAAACTTGCATGATGCCACCTGTGTTGTAGAATACCCGAAAGGCACCATCGATATGTCTTTCATCAACAACGGGTATGAAGGATACTTAAGTGCTACAACCATTCTCAAAAAGCACTTCCATGATGCTGAAAGACTTATCTTCCACATGATAAATGTCTGCCTTGCTCCAAAGACATCTTCATGGGATCAGATGTCCTCACGATGGAAACAGGTATTGTACTCTATCTTTGAACGATAAAATCTAAATTTTTCTGAGATAGTGTTTCTGGAACTTAAGGATCTGGCTCAGAAACCCGTGTCAAATAGATGGCTATTATATCCCAGGTTTCTGATGGCCATAATTTTAGATCAATTAATTCTGATGGCCTTGTTGGTCTTGGAGTCCCTGCTCCAGCTGTCTTAGCTGAGGTATACTCCAGACATAACTCTGACCCCACTCTTAAAGGGGCTGCCCGCCTGTTCAAATCCAAGCAGAAGGAACCCACAGCCTCCACCTCCAGATCCAAAGTCCCCACCAAACCCAAACCCCAAAAGCCCAAAAAGGCTACTCAGGGAGATGAGTCCCCTGAGGATGCTCCTGTACCACCAATATAGGAAACATATACTGGCTCTAACCCCCCAGTTATGTTAGAGACTCCACCTGCTGAAACCGCACAGGTATCCTCTCTACAGGATTCTGTTGCAACCACACTAGGGGAACCCACACTACTGGAACCTATCTTAGTTGGGAAGGTTACCATTGAAGAGCACCTCTCACCCCGGGTGCGACCTGCTTCTGACCAATCTCCCACTGCAACTGCCCCTCAAAGCCCAACTCTTATCGTTGCTAAAGTGCTGAGTCAGTTGCATTCCTCATCCCCTCTCCAGAAACCAATTCACACTAGGCATACCTCAACAATTGAAGGGGAGGACCAAAATGCTGCTGATAACCCACAACACAGGGGTTATAATGTTCAATCTCCAAGTGTAGAAAAGGAGGTTAGAACTTCTGGTCAGGCTGCCACTTCTACTAATTCAGAAATGAACAGGATGAAGTTGGTACCATATATAAGACCTCACCAGAGGCAACTGCCAATGAAGGACAAAGTCCTGAGGCAGGAAGTCCCCAGAACCAAGAACAAGGGGCACATGCATATACTGATCTACACTCAGGGCATGTACATCCTGATTTAATCAGGAGGTCAGATGATTCAACAAAGATTGATGATAACCTGGGCTTTTTCTTTGATGTCTTAGCCCATAACACCATCCTAGAGACTGAGGTGAGCAGACTTAAAGAACTGCTAGCCAAAATGTCTCAGGATAAAAGTCCATCTGCCCCAATAAACCCCCAGATGGCATCTTCATTTGAAGGTTCACCAAACACTCAGCCACCACACTTAACTAAGCCACCAGCGCCTGTTTTTAGCACCAACTCTCAGGGACAGAACCCCTCTGAGCAGATGGTTGCAACCTTTCAAAACTCCTTACCTCTCATCACTCCCATCATCACTGAGATTGTACATAAAGCCATTGATGAGAGGATCTCCTCAAATCTCCAAACACTTGTTGATGATGCTGTGCAAAAGTCACTTTCTGTCATTCAAACCCCTGAACCCAATGCACCCAAAAAGGGGAGTCTAAGGCAGTAAAAGAAAGAAAGAGAAAAGAGTGGTTGATGAGACAAACATGAAAAAAGGAGCTAGAGAAAGAGAAACAACTGATCACTTATAAAAGAAGAAAAGTGCTGAAACACAAGAGCCTGTTGAAGAGAAATCCTTAGAAGATCTGGTTAAAGAAGCTGATGAAGCTCACATCAGATCTATGGACAGAATAATAGACCAACTCTTTAGACAGGGCTTTGATATAGCCACTTTAGACACTGAGATCAGAAGGCTGGAAGTTAAGGAAATAAAAGAAAGATGGGCTAGTTACAGTGTCATGGATAGGGAAAGGTAGGAGATAATGATCAGATTTATTGCAAAATACTTGGGAAGATCATTGATTGAGATCAAATCATGGACTAGAGACAGTATTCTGGCAATAACCACCAGAATCTGTTCTTCTGAAGCATTTAATAAAGGGTTAATTATAGAAGCATTGGATGAGGCAGGTGTTGGGAAAAGAACTGATATGGCCAAGCTCTCCAAAGCAAAACTTACCACAAAAATGGTAGATCAGCCTTCCCTAACTCCAATTCATAAACAACCAACTCCAAAACCTGCCAACCCTATCCCTAAACCAAAACCACTCACAACTCAACCCAAAAACCAACTCCATTACCTCAAAAACCACCTCAAACCACACCAGTGATGCACCCTGAAGGAGGAGAAGGTGTTGAGGATAGAAGAAGAAGAAGAAGAGGATGATAATGAAGATAGTTGTCAATCTCTGCTGTTCTCAAACTTAAAACACCTGAGCTCAGAAGTCAGCAGATGATTACATTGACTTGCAAATGCAAATGGTGAAAGTAAAGATTGAAGAAGCAGAACAACAGAAGCAACATGATGAGCAATTTCTCAAAATGGTTGACAAGGACTTCCCCCAGTCCTCATCCATTCAAGAAATGAAGAAACAAGCTCTGAGGCTGTACACTCTTAGGCGTACATTCCAACATCAAAGAGAAAGAGTGAGGATTTGGCCAGACCCCAGGGTAAGTTCCAAAATTCATAAGAAAACATACCAAGTAGATATCATGGCCAAGTGAAAAAGACTTTGAATGCTACAATTAGTTTGGCTATGGTAGTCTCACCCTGGGAAATTATTGAAGAATTCAAGAGAGCACATAACTCAAAGACAACCCCTCAATCTATACTTGAGAACAAAATGATCAAGAAGGGGTTGTTATACAAGAAACTTGAAGATCTTCAAAAGAGTGAACTCCAGTTGCTGCTAGAAGGCTCTCACCCAGATGAATTCGCATACAGAGAGATCACAACTGTTGAGTTGAAGAATGGGAAGACAGTTAGATATCTATCTGAATATTATGGGCCTGAGTTCTTCTTTGAGGGAGAAGCAGAAGAACTCACCAAGGAGGAACAAGTTGTTCTCCTTGAGGCCTATGCAAGAGAGTCTTACAGACTCATCAATGGAAATAGGTTTCATGGTTGGGACAAGGCTCTGTGTCTAGTTTCCCCAGACAGAGTTCCCTTCCATACTTAGCCAATCAAATATTCAGAAACCTTTTCCCGGCCTGTGCTTACATGATTACCTTTGAAGCTGATCAGGAGGGTGTTTCTGCCAAAGAATAAGTGGTATCTTTAATAAACTTAGAGGTTTTGGCTGCATTGGTTCAGGGGGAGTTTGTTGGACCAAAAGAACCAATGAGCCTGATCAGAAAAACCTCTAAGTCCCACAGACATTACAACTGCTGAAGAAGATTACAATAGCTGAAGACATCAGCTGATTACAAAGTCTGAAAGTAAAGTACTGAAGACAAAATCTAAAGACAAAGACTGAAGACCAGAGTGATCAGTAGTTGTCACAACAGCTGAAGTTATTAACTTCAGTAGTTGTGATGGTTTTCCTTTCTGTACTTGTAATTTACATTTCAGTAGTTTATAGTTTCAGTAGTTTTAGTTCAGTAGTTTTATGTTTTTGTACTTGGCATTCTCTGAGATGTGATCAGTTGTTGAGAACATTCTCAGTAGTTTGCATAGTTTCAGTTGTTTGTATAATTCTGTTAGATGTCACTATCAAGTAACATCAGCAGACGTCACATTCCTTATATAAGGAATGTTGACCTAATTGTAATGTGTGACTTTAAGCCACCACGAAAGTATTTGAATGAAATATTCCTTTTGCAAAATTCTCTCTTTTTTTCTATAACCGTGCATTATTCCATTGAATATCAATTGTGTTCTTGCAAAATTGTTTAATTCATTGATCGAATTCCTCTGCAATCTACTCTAATCAATCAAACTTAGATCGTTGATCCTAACATTGCATGTGTGAAACTTCCAAAGCATTCTTCTTTAGTGTACTTATGCATCATGCAGGAGAGACTTTGGGTGTTTGGTTGTTTTAGCCTCTTCATATGATCTCTACAAACTCCCCTAGGCTGATGCTACCAAAACACTTAAAGACTTCAGATATCGACAATCCTCATCAGGATAATGACCAGCCCTTTCTTCATAAGATGATCGGGATCCTTTAGACTATCAAAGTGTCTTCTTATGTCAAAGAGATCATGCAGAGGTAGATTGAACATGTCTTGCCATGTGTAGAGATTCTCAATGCCATGATCTCTAATGACATGCCACCTTTTCTGGATTTGTAGTGTACATCCAGGACAGGATGGGTCTTTTTGATGCTAGAGGAGCTATTGGAATGGGAAATGATGGAGCATCCTCTGGCTGCACATCCTCAGGATGTTCTGACTCATCCTGAGGTTCAGAAAAGGATGTTTCTTTCTTCTTCTTTGGCTTTGATTTAGAAGCCATCCTTTTCTTTATCTATATTCCTTTTAACTGAGAAGACTGGCCTGCAGCACCTGATTGATCTTCATTGTCTTTCTCAGTTGGGTCTTCCACTCTCACCGGTTCAGAATAAGAGGGAGTTTGACCCTGCTGTGGATCAGAAGATGAAGCTTGCTGAGATTCAGCAAGAGGTCTAGGTTGTGTTGTCTTTGGTTGTTTAACCTTAACCTCCACTTTAGGTAGAGCTTGACTTGGAGGGGAATGTAAGTCAATCAGCTCTCCACTCTTTATCTTCTGCTTGATCACCCTGATATGCTTATCCATAGTGGAGAATCCATATGCTCATCCATATGAGAATCCATGCTTGATCACATGGGACCAAGTCTCCTTCCGGAGAATTCATATAGCTTCAAGAAGCTCATCATCCTCTACCTGTCTGTAGACTTCTTCATGCTCTTCTGGATGATGGCTCTTCACTTAGCAGCTTCTTCCCTTAGCTTCTTTTTAGTTATCTTTCTTTCCTTGACTACCTCAAGTTTAAGTTGTTTTAAACACTCAAACTTAACATAGTCATAGGGTAAGGGAAGAAGTGCTTCTGTCCGATAAAGGCCTGTGGCACTCAGGTAGTTGAATATTTTGATCTTGTCTTCTTCTTTATCTACCTAAGGTTCTTGTTGAACCACATCCTCATGTGCAGGACTTTCTTAAACTAGGGAAAGAGTAGGCACATGCTTGTACCATCTTTTCTTTCTTTTGTCTTCTTTGATTTGTACCAATAGCTCTACATCTTCTGTCTTTCTTCTCCTTTGACCATTCCATGTCAACCAGTTCATTCAATTCCTCTAAGGGGAGAGAAATAACATTGTCAATGTCATAGTTCCTGGTTTGCAAGTAATAATCATGACTGCCCTCAACCTTCATCCTGAGTTCTGGTCTGGGGGCTACCCTGATAGCAGACTCCATGAGTCTTGCAGACCCAGAAGAAGAACTTTCTCCCCTCAGCTTCTTTTTCCTCTCTCTCTCTCGTCCTCCTCAATCTCCTCAGATGTCATCTTTCTTTTCCCTTTGTCACTCACAGACCTTTGTGACTCAGGGTGGAGAGAGCTTTGGCCTTCATTGCTTGATGTAGCTTTTGAGCTCTGACCAAAGAGAGGTTGAGAAGCACCTTCACCAGCAGGTGTCTCAAAAAGGGTATGGATCTCTGCAGTAGTTGATGTTGATGGGACAGAGCTCTCAGGTTCTGCCACTGGGCCTTCAGTTAAGGTTTCCCCTATGAAACTAATCTTAGTGTCTGCTTCAACATCCAGTTGACCAATGGCATTGCCTGATTGCCTTAGTCTTCTTCTAAAGCTGAACTTTGTAGTGATCCTGTCTTGGATTCTTTGAGCCAGCCTGTTAGCTGTCTTGATTGGCTTGGATTGACAAGTGGCATGTTGACTAGATCCAGACCTTCATAGAAATTCAAGATCTGAAAGTTGAAGATCTCTTAATGCCCTTGAACTCTAAGAATGATGAGGGCTCTTCTATTGCTGTCATACCTCCACCCAATGATGTGATTTGAAGATGGTGGAGATGACATAGCCCTTGGTATCCCTTCCTCAAATAGACTCTGTATGAAGGAGTCTATAGAGTCCACATCAATGTGAACTTGAGGAAGTTGCTGAGTATGCATAGTTGCAAGTGAGGATGGTGAGTCCTCAATGTCCACACTCCTTGAAGAACTCCCAGGTTCTGTAAAAGTAATGACTTTCTCCCCCTTTTTGGTAGCATCACCCAGTTGCATAGGTGAGATAGGAGTTAGGTCAATCATATCCATAGGTTCTTGTGTTCCTGGTTGAGCTCTTCTTAAAGGTCTCCCAGTTAGTTTTTCCTTAAGATATGAAATCTGAAGTTGCTGATCATTGACCCTGTTATGCAAGGTAGTCACTTGAGATTCAAGATGACTAACCTTGGAGACTAAATAGGTGCATGTTTTAGACAGTTTTGGCACCTTTAGGCTTAAATTCCCCTCATCTTCATAAGAAGAATCATTAGGGGATGAGATGATTAAAGCAGAGTCCTCTCTCTCATCACCAGCTTTAGGTTCTTGGCTGCTGGATTTCCTCTGGTCATTGATAGCCTTAGTAGAGATGTCAATGGTGAGAGTTGCCATGGTTGAGGTCTTAATGATGGAATCACTTGAAAACGTGAGAGCCTCTTCCATATGGACATCCTGAAAAGGTCAGGAATGTCCACCTCAGTAGTAGGTGACTGATGTGGGCTAGAAATAGGAGCCTCAGAAGCACTCATCTCTCTTTGAGTAGGGGAAAAGAAGAGAGAATCATGGTACTCACTGAAACCTAAATCTTCATTAGTATAGAAGTCAAGGTTGGGAATTGGTTGGTTTAAGTCCAAAGGCTAGGGATGGTAACTGTCCCCTAAAGGTTGATCACTTGAATGTTAAGACTTAGAGTGATGGCTTAAGGCATTTGGGCTTATGAGCTCATCAGTATAAGAATGAGGAACCTTATTACTAATCATTGAAGTAATGGGAGTGGTCTGCTCCTTAGGAGAAGTGGGAGCTCCAGTGTCCACTTCTTCCTCTGTGGGTGAGTGTATAAGGGCCTACATAGACTGAATAGCCTGAGTAGGGGTTCGTTTGTATTTTCTTTGGTAGGTGAGGGTGATTTGTGGCTGTTGAGGTGGTTGGGAAGTAGAAGGTGTGGGTAGGTTGTTACCTTGAGCAATGAGCTCTAACATTTTTGGGACAAGGGCTGTTTCTACCCCAGAGAAGCCAACAGTGGGCTTTCTCAAAATTTTAAAGATGTCGGGCTTCATCTGTCCCAGTTTAAGAATATTATCTGTTCCCCTTAACTGTGAGCCCAGTTCACAGTTAAGAATGTATTGAACATATCTAGGGAACATGTAATACTCTAACAAGTCCAAGTTTGCAAGTAGATTAGTATAGATAAACTAAGAGTACCTGAATTTGACCCCTGAACCATCCCATGGACAATGAAGGAGAGATCCTCAGGAATCTGGTCCCATCCACCATGCTGGTTTGATAAGTTGTGGATAACCACATAAAGCAGGAATTTCCATTGGGATGAGACTTTCCCTTTCTTGAAGGTTTTAACAGAGTAATTTCCCTCATAGCCTGTAAGGCCCCATTCCTGGGATGCTTACAGCTGGTAAATCATCACGCATAAAACATATAATTACATCTAACATTCATAAAACATTGCAACGAAAACATAAAAATAACTTTTCATATCATTACAAATGCTTTTGCAAGTTAATACAAGCGTTCATTTCAAAACATCATTCGTTCGCATTACAATGGAAGAACATTAATCAAAAGAATGCCGTCCAAAAGAGCTGAGTAGCCGCCCCGTGCCATCCTCAGCAACATTACTTGTCAACTAGAAACACATAAAAGTCAGTGTTGCTGAGTGAGTTCTAGTTTTATAATAAAACAATACTTTATCTTTTGTTAAAACCGTTCTTTACTTTCATGCGATCATACATCATACGTACACATAGATAAAATCATTATTATCTTCATCATTTGTTCATTAACTTCGTACTTTCATTCATACGCTCATTCTTTCGATGCCATGCACATTACCCCGAACATTGTGCACGAAGCTGGTAACTGGGCCTGAGGTCTTCATAGACCTCGGACATTATGCACGAAGCTGACTCCAGTACCTAGGGCAAGTACATTCACAACTTATCTTTTCTTTTTCATTCCGGATCAGTGCCATATGCTGTACCCCGAACATTGTGCACGAAGCTAGTAACTGGGCCTAAGGTCTTTCATAGACCTCGAACATTGTGCACGAAGCTAATTCCATCACATTGGGAAAACGGCAAGGATCCCATACATATGTTCAATCACAAAGATTGGACCCCTATGTGCATCCTTTTGGGGTAGCTAACCCGTACACAGTTGAGCTAACACCCTTCATTGGGTGTGAACCTCCATACATTTGCTTGCAAGCCTTCCTTACATGCATGCATTCTTTCATTACGTTCCTCTTTTCATTATCTTCCACTTTACATTACATAATACTTTCATTTTATTCATTAACATTCAACGTAAATATGAGGGAAAGATAATCATACATACCAATAAGGAATCAACATACACAGTCAGCATCATCATACACAACATCATCATACATACAAAACATACATCATGCATAAACATACAACATCATACATTGCCATACATCATCCTCCATGCCCAACATAACCTCTAAGGCCTTAAAATTCATCTTACATGAACCCCCGGGAATCTTCCACATCAAAACTTACATCTGCACTTTCTTTCGAAAGTCAGTAAAGAAACTATGTTCCCTCGGGTACACAAGCCCTACTTGGGCGAATGGGCACCCTTCAATCGTAGGGCCTCCCATGCGACTAAACATCATGCAAATGAACATCAAGCAAATGGGCCTTAGGCGAATGGACCCAATGCGGATGAACACAATGCGGATGAGTCCCATGCGAATGGAACTAATGCGGATGAACACCTTGTGCGAATGGACTCTCAGTCGCATGACTCCCCATGTGAATGGCCCTCAATCATGCGACTCACAAGCGAATGGAATCCAGTCGCATGAGTCACATGCGAGTGAACCTCAATCGCACCCCTTCGGCCGTATGGCTTCCATTCGGTTGCCTAGCCCTAGCTGATGCAGGATGAAGTTCATCCCAAACACAATTTGCACTTTTCGGCCTCCAAACCCTTCCAAACTCGTTCTAAGCCCAATCAACCATCCTAAACCTTAGAAACACATACAACAAAACCATACAAGCACACACAAGCCCAAAAACAAACTCCACTCGCATCACACACAAACACATACATACGGGTTCAACACCCAACTTTTCAAAAACGGGTTTCAGATGTGTTCCAGCCCCAAAAGCATTAAAAATGTGTAAAAGAGGGGTCCTAGAACTCACACAAATGACACCGTCGAGTAGAGCTTCAATCCAACCCGCCACACTTCGACTTTCACGCTCGAATCCACGAGAACCAAGCTTGAAACTCTCTTTTTCTCCCCTTTTCTCTCTTTGGAGATTTTGTGAGTGTGGGAGAGGGTGTGGGCGCCCTCCTCTCTTATTCTCCTACTCATCCAATCTTTCTCCCATTTTGGTAAGTTTGGTCCCCTAACTTTGGACTTTATTTCTTTTTCTTCTTTCGTTAGCTTCAAAGAAAATATCCAAGTGTTACAAGTCCACCCCCCTTAAATAGGTTTCATCCCCAAAACCTGTTATTCCTCGAACAAACGTGGGTAATGATGCCTCATTTCTTTTCAGTCTCCCACGTTGACTCGGATCCTTTCCTGTGCTTCCACCCCCCTTAAATAGGAATCAATGATTGCTACTGGCTGCTCCATACAATTGAGCCGATCATCTACCTCGATATCCTCCAGTGGTACAATCATATCCTCGTTTGCCAAGCACTTTCTCAGATGAGATACATGGAATGTCGGGTGAATTCCTTATAGCTCATCTGGTAACTCCAGTCTATAGGCCACCTCTCCTACAAGAGCAATGATTCGGAAAGGACCTATATACCTTGGGCTCAACTTGCCCTACTTTCTGAATCGGATGATACCCTTCTAAGGTGAGACCTTCAACATAACCTGGTCACCCACCTGGAACTCAATCGATCTGTGTTGTTTGTCAGCATACGAATTCTATCTATCTTTGGCTGCCTTCATGCAGGCTTTGATCTTTTCAAGCTTCTCAGTCGTAGCCTCGATCACTCAACGCTTCCTAACTCTTTCTGACCAATATCACTCTAACAAACGGGTGTCCTGCATCTCCTACCGTATAGCATCTCATAAGGGGGCATGCCAATGTTGGCATGATAACTGTTGTTATATGAGAACTCAGCTAACCGTAAGTGGTCATCCCAACTTCCTCCAAAATCGATAGCACATGCCCGCGGTATATCCTCCATGGTCTGAATGGTCCTTTCTGACTGACCATCTGTCTGAGGATGATAAGCCATGCTAATATGTAACCTCGTCCCCATCGCATCGTGGAATTACTTCCAGAATTTAGATGTAAACCGGGTGTCACGATCAGACACAATAGACACCGGCAGACCATGACGAGTTACAATCTCCTTGATGAATAGATCCGCCAACCTCTCAAATGAATATGTCTTACGGATCGGTAGGAAGTGAGCACTTTTTTTCAAACGGTCAACTATCACCCATATGGCATCATACCCTTTCGGGGTACATGACAACTTTGTAATGAAATCCATGGTGATATGTTCCCACTTCCACTCCAGTATATCCAAAGGTTGGATCTTTCTATACGACTTCTGATGCTCGGCCTTCACCCATAGACAAGTAAGACATTTACTCACATACTCCACCACGCCGCGCTTCATACCCAGCCACCAATAGTCTTTCTTCATGTCTTGATACATCTTTGTGGCACCGGGATGAATAGAGTATCGAGTCTTATGAGCTTCATCCAAAATCTTCACCCGTAGTCCCCCAAAACGAGGAATCCACATCCTCCCGAATCGAGTTCTAACACCAAGCGTGTTCTCACCCAATTCTGCGACCAGACATCTCATTCTTTCATAGTTAAGATGATCTTCTTTCAATGCCTCATCTTGGAACTCCTTGACTTGCTTCATCACATCTGAGGTCATGACCAACTAATATGCTTTCACCCGAATCAGCTCGGGCCTTTCTTTCTACTAAGGGCATCCGCCACCACATTGGCTTTTCCCGGATGGTAATGGATCTCACAATCATAATCTTTTATAAGCTCCAACCATCATCTCTGTCTCATGTTCAAATCCTTCTGCTAAAAAAAGTGTTTCAAGCTCTTGTGGTCAATGAAGATGGTGCACTTCGTCCGGTAAAGATAGTGCCTCCAAATCTTTAGTGCAAAGACCATGGCTGCTAGCTCCAAGTCATGAGTAGGGTAATTAACCTCATGAACCTTCAACTGTCAGGATGCATAAGCTATAACCTTCCCTCTCTGCATTAACACACATCCCAACCCCGAGTATGAAGCATCAGAATAAACCACTAGATCTTCACTTCCATCGGGTAATGACAGAACAGGAGCTTGAGTCAATTTCGCCTTTAATTCTTCAAACGCCTTCTCTTGAGCTTGACCCCATACAAACTTCATGTCTTTCCAGGTCAACTTAGTTAGTGGAGAAGCGATCTTAGAAAAGTCTTGGATGAATCTTCTGTAGTAATCCGCCAAACCCAAGAAACTACGAATCTCAGATGGTGTCTTTGGAGACTTCCATTGCATCACTGTCTCCACCTTTGCCTGGTTCACCATAATTCCATCAGGATTCACCACATGACCCAAGAATTGGACCTCATGCAACCAAAAAGCACACTTGGAGAACTTGGCATAAAACTTCTCCTTTCTTAGCGTCCTCCAAAACCTCCCGAATATGGCCGGCATGCTCGATCTCGCTCTTTGAATAAATCAGAATATCATTAATAAACACAATCATTGATTTATCCAACATTGGCCGACACACTCGATTCATCAGATCCATAAAAGCATCTGGCGCATTGGTCAAGCTAAAAGACATGACAACGAACTTGTAATGACCATAAAACGTGCGAAAAGCTGTTGTAGGAATATCCTGCTCCTTCACCTTTAGCTGATGGTAACCAGATCGAAGATCTATCCTTGAAAACGAACTGGCACCTTGAAGCTGATCAAACAAGTCATCAATTCTTGGTAAGGGGTAGCGGTTCTTTATCGTCAACTTATTAAGCTCACGGTAGTCAATACACATCCTCATACTACCGTCTTTCTTCTTCACGAATAAGACCGGAGCACCCCAAGGAGAGATACTCAGTCTAATAAACCCTTATCAAGCAGCTCTTGCAACTGCTCCATCAACTCTTTCATCTCAGTTGGAGCGAAAATGATACGGTGCCTTGGCAACAGGTGGCGCACCCGGTATCAAATCAATCTGGAACTTGATCTCTTGGTCAGGTGGCACTCCTGGTAAGTCTTCTGGGAACACGTCTGGAAAGTCACACACAACCGGTACAATAGACAGTTGTGGTACTGGCGTATCCGCATCCTTTACATAGGCCAAGTAGGCACTACATCCACGCCTCATGCACTTTCCCACCACCGCCAATGAGATTACTTTTGGGATCGTCGTGACCCGATCCCCATGAATTGTTACCGAGCTCCCATCGGGCGCTGTCAACCGAATCATCTTCTTGCGACACACAATGTTCACCTTGAATTCCGCTAACCAAGACCAAATCGAAACCACCTATGGTCATCACGAACGGTCTAACCAGAAACTTATGACCTTCTAATTCCACATCACAATCTTCTATCATCTTAGAAATTTTGGTAGACTTACCTATGCGGTTTCTACATCAAAGGGCGCATCAACACATCTACTACTAAGAGGCAGCTTAGCACAGAAAGCAACAGAAATAAAACTTTTACTGGCACCAGAATAAAATAACATAGAAGCTAAAGTTTGGTTTACTAGAAACGTACCAGACACAACGTCAGGGTCTGTCATGGCCTCCTCCTGTATCATCGTGAATGCACTGGCGCTCGCCCTCGGTATTTCAGTTCCTGTCTTCTTCACCCCAGAACCCTCAGCCCTTGGCTTATTACAGTCTTTACTCATATGACCATTTTCCCCACAGTTGAAACACCTCGCACCCCTGCAATCCCTAGCCATATGATTAGGCTTTCCACACTTGAAACATACATTCAACCCCCAGCTACACTCGCCACTGTGCTCCTTCCCACATTTGCCACACTTCTTTGTTCCCGTACCCGGTGTGACTACACGACGATTATCCACCCGTGCCTTCTTGTTACCCGTCGAGGCATCACCCCGACCAAACCTCTTCCCATTCCAGTTCCGATCACCACCACCCTTTTTACTACCTTCAGCCACCACTACCACGGCTCTCTCATCATACAACTTCCCTGCCAAGTCTAACGCCGACCTGAACGTGCTCGGCCGGGCAGCGATCAGGTGCTTGTGAATATCCGCTAGCAAGCCCTGGATGTACCTCTTGATCTTTCGCGACAAAGGCGTCACCTGATCCAGCACCAGCCGTGCCATTTCGTTGAATTTGGTGGTGTACTGCTGATGTGTCATCGTCCCCGCCTATAACTGCAAGAACTCCCTCTCCACCTTATCCATCTCCCTATGAGGACAAAACTCCTCAATCACCAACTTTTTCAGCTCTGATTATCTCATCCTCCTAATTGCCCGACTACCCTCGGCTTGGACTATATTGTCCCACCAACACAAAGCCGAGTCCACAAAAGAGTGGGCAACAAACTTCACTTTTTGATCCTCCCGACACTCACTGATGTTCAAAATAACTTCCGTCTCTCTCACCCACTGGTGAGCAGCAGCAGTAGTGTCATTACCATCAAAAGTAGGGGGCTTGCATCGTTGAAACGCCCCATAGTTATAGCCTCGTGCCGCCTTCGGCATAGGCTCTTCTTCTTCCTCTTCTTCATCATCAGAGAGAACCGTTTCAGGCTCCGTTGATCACGTCCTCCTGAGGACCGATTCCTCTCCTTTCTTTCCCCTTCCCGTACAGCCTTGATAACTTCGGTCACCACAGACAGTAAGATCGTTTGGATGACCTGATGGACTTCCTCAACGACAGCCTCATTTACTGAGGTTCTCAAATTGGCGTTCTCACCACCACCCTCTGGATGAGGGGTCTTGGGTTCTTCAGGAACCACCTTTTTAACTCTGGGTCTTCCCCTCTTGGGTCATGGTTCAGGACCACGACTTCCACCATGTGAAGCTTTTGAAGATCTACCACCGGCCATTCACACGCACACTGAAAGATTCAAACACCAATACGGTCATTCAAGGGAACAACTTAGTTTATGTCAAGTATAGTAAGTCCCTAATTACAGTGACCAGTTATGATTAGCCACTAACTTTACTCTTCATACCCCAAGCATTACCTATCCTGACTACATCAGTATTTAAATCTACAAACAACACATAAACCACATAACATGCGCACATAATACCGGTTAACATTAAGAAAATACCTGATGGTACGCAGCTACTCAGATTGGCATCCCTTCCTTTTCCGTCATTTTCAGTTTATTTTTAAAATTACCTGTTTCACTTAAACTTTGACTCTGATACCAACTTTTAAGGCCCTGTTCCCGGGACGCTTACAGTTGGTGAATTATCGCGCATAAAACATATAATTACATCTAACATTCATAAAACATTGCAGCGGAAACATAAAAATAACTTTTCATATCATTACAAATGCTTTTGCCAGTTAATACAAGTGTTCATTTCAAAACATCATTCGTTCGCATTACAATGCAAAAACATTAATCAAAAGAATGCCGTCCAAAAGAGCTGAGTAGCCGCCCCGTGCCATCCTCAGCAACATTACCTGCCAACTGGAAACACATAAAACTCAACATTGCTAAGTGAGTTCTAGTTTTATAATAAAACAATACCTTTATCTTTCATTAAAACCGTTCTTTACTTTCATGCGATCATACATCATACGTACACATAGATAATGTCATTATTATCTTCATCATTCGTTCATTAACTTCGTACTTTCATTCGTACTTTCATTTCTTTCGATGCCATGTAAATTACCCGAACATTGTGCATGAAGCTGGTAACTAGGCCTGAGGTCTTTCATAGACCTCGAACATTGTGCACGAAGTTGACTCTAGTACCTAGGGCAAGTTGTAAGGATTCCTGAAGTCTGATGCAACCCAAAACTGCCTACGTGTTTCAGCAACATGCACTAAGTACTGAAGTGAAGAATGCTTCGGAAGAATTACACAAAGCATTAGAAAATACTCTAAGTGTAATATCTTCCGAAGCCAAGACCAATATCTTCCGAAGCCAAACATGAAGTCTTCTGAAACTTCAAGAGACAAAGTCTTCCGAAGCTTCACCCTATGAAGACAGATTTCTTCCGAAGACTTTTAGTACACATGCTTTATCTGATGTACTGTTCCATAAAGCACCTTTTCCGCTGCGTCTCTGATAAGTCACCAACTTACAAGAGTTGGTGAAAAGGTCCATGCTTTTGGTAACTGTACATTGAGGTCTTGAGTCTGAAACTTTCCACTTTATGTACTTTATCCTTTTTGTAATATATAAGGATGTGAGCTATGGCATGTCATAGTCACAAGGTCAAAAGGCAGATATGCCTTTTGATTCTACAATTGATTTTGTTAGTGTCTAGTCAATTGTATCCAGCTGGCTTTCATAGTATAGCCGGCTGTAGGTTGTAGTATAAGTATTCCAAGTTCTTGTATCTTTCTTCATGCTTTGTAACACTTGTAAAAAACTTGAGAAAGCAATATACTGCTCCCTTGAAAACTATACTCTCTTGTTCTGTCTCTTGCTTTACTTGTGTTCTTTGTATCACCTTTGGTTACCTAGTTCACTGTTTGATTAAAAGTTTAGTTAATCTTCTCATTGTGTTGTTGTGTTGTAATTGTGTTCAAGCCCTTGAACGATCCTGCAATTGGTATCAGAGCACTCAGGCTCATGATATAAGATCTAACCATCTTAAGATCCCTCACACACACAAAAACTAAACTTTTCAAATGGCTTCCATCTCAAAGACTGATATGGAGACTGGAACCATGAACAAATCCCCATTGATCACTCTTGATGACTTTGACACCTGGTGCATGAGGATGGAAGGCTTCATCAGGTCTCTTGACTCAAGAATGTGGGAATCTGTTGAATATGGACCTTTCATACCCAGCACCCCCTCTGCTACCGGTGTTGGTATGATTCCTAAAGATGTGGCCAACTACTCAGATGAAGATAGGAAAAGAGTAGAGATTGACAGGAAGGCCATGACTGCTCTTCAGACTGCTATCCCAAACTCTGTGTACAGAGGTTTTAAGAAGTGCAAGATAGCTAAACAGCTGTGGGATGCACTGAAGCTGATGTATGAAGGCTCCTCTGAAGCCAAGGAGAACAAGAAAGATCTTCTGAAGCAGCAGTTTGAAAATTTCACCTTTAAAGCAGGTGAAACCATGACCCAACAATACTTCAGGTATGTTGAGATCGTGGATACCCTTGTGGATGGAGGAGTTCCTCTTGAGAACAGAGACATTGTAAGGAAGTTCATGTCCTCACTTCCTAGGCAATGGACACACTATTGTGTGGTGATCAAGAGGACCGAGAACCTTAAAACTCTTACTCTGACAGAGTTATATGGGATTCTCAGTGGATACCAGATGGAGATGAACTTACAAGGTTCATCTGGCAACTCTAACAATCAAATGGGTTCAGCCCTTCATGTGGTTGAAAGGGACAACATAGAACCCCAACATCATCTCCTATGCTACCCTGACAACTCACAAAAGGGTCCTTTCATCACCTTCCCGGAGACACCAAGGGAAACTTTACTCAAGGAAGCCCATTCCAAGAGACAAGTTCTTCTCAAGCCTTTGTGTCTGCAGATGAAAGCTATGGAAATTATCTCTTCACTCTTGAAGACCTAGACTGTATCCATCCAGATGACCTGGAATACATGGAGATAGTTCAGCAGATGGCTCTTCTCACTCACAGAGCCAAGAAGTTCTACAAGAGGACAGGAAGAAGATTTCCAAGCAATGCTACCAGTGGTAAGTTTGGGCTGGATAAAAGCAAAGTTAAGTGTTACAATTGTAACCTATGGGTCACTTTGCTAGGGAGTGTAAGGCACCTAGAGCAAATGGGGGTCAAACACAACTCAGACCAAACTACACTAACAATACCCCTCAGGCTGAGAAGACAAAGCAACATGCTGCGGTTGCTGTTGAAGATGGAGGATTTGACTGGAGTTTTCAGGTGGAGGATGCTTCTCCAAACCAAGCATTGATGGCTGACCATGATGAAGCCAAGGTATTAGAACATCTTTGCTCCCCTGAATGCATTGCTAAAGTAAATAGATACAGGTCCTACAACCTAGAGATGAGATCTGATCTTGAGTCATTAAACATATTAAAATCTGATTTTAGAAAGTCTGAAAATGATTACAAGTTAAAGATAGAAGACTTGGAGAAAACCATTTCAGTACTAAAACATGAACATACAGATTTTAGAACTCAGATCCAAGATCTCATCACTAAGTTGACTAAGTGCCAGGCTGAGCTTGTGATCAGCAAAGCCCTGGCAGAGAAAAGTGTTCTTGAAGAAGAGACCTTCAAGAACATGATATCCTCATCCCTACACAATAAGGTTTGTTATCAAAATAGACAGGGACTAGGATCAAATGAGATAGCTCCCCACACAATCTTGTCTGTAAGATCTCCTAGGTGTGGAACTTGTGAAGATGAGCTTCCTCTCATAGATCCAATAAGTGAGGATGATGAAGAAGTGATAGTGAGGAATCCCTCTGAGAAGAGTGAAGAAGAGGATTCCTCCAAGGGCCACTATCCTTCTGAAGAGAAGAAATTAACTGTGATGACCAAGTCCAAGAGAAAGAACTTGATCAGGAAGAGCAAAAGGAAAGCAAAGAAGGCTCAAGAAATCAAGGCTACCTTTGATGCTAAGCAGAAACAAGTGTTTATCTCTACAGTTTCAAAGCAGTAAGGACTGAAGACATCCACCAAAGCTTCTTAGCCAAGAGTTCTGGTTCATGTTCAAATCATCTCAGTACACAGAAGAAGACTGAGCTGCTGTGTACCACTGCTGCACAGCCTGGACCATCAAATTCCAAGAACAGTTCACAGCCCAAGGGAACTGTATCTGCATCTACCAAGATGAAGGTGAAAAAGGGATGTGACCAAAGCCAGTCTTGCTCTCAAAAGGAGATTTCTTTGAAGTCAAGTCAGTCATTAAAACTTGTGAAGCTCCAAAAGCTTCTAAGGTTTTGAAGGTCAAGTCCAAGACTCCAAAGGTGGTGTGGAAGTCTAAGAAAGACCAAATGACTGAGGTTTCTCAAACAAACACCGAAGATCCCCTCTGTACAACCATAGGATCTATTACTGTTGCATTACCTTCTATTACACTTACTGAACCCAAGACAAGTAAGGCTTGGTTTCCAAATGTAACTAATCATTTTCTTTGTGCAGGAACAGCTCAAGACAAACAAGAATGTCTGGATAATTGACAGTGGCTGTTCCAGGCACATGACAGGCGATAGGTCTTTACTTCATAATTTTGAGAGAATTGATGGAGAACAGTGCTTTTGGAGGAAATGAAGGTGGTTACATTTATGGAAGGGGCAAGGTCACAAATGGTAAGCTCAGCATTGAGAAGGTAAACTTTGTTAAGGAGCCTGGGTACAATCTTCTGAGTGTATCTCAATTTTGTGATCAGAGTCATAACATGCTCTTCACTGAGCATGAGTGCATTGTTCTCAAACCTGGAGTGGTCATTCCTCATGAGCATATCTGCTCAGAGCCCCCAGGAAAGGGAACATGTACAAGATGGATTTGCAGAAACATCTCCCTCTGGAGAAGTTTCATGCTTCTATCTAAAGCAAATAGTGATGAGTCTTTCCTATGGCATAAAAGAATATGCCATGTAAACTTTAAGAATATGAATAAATTAATCAAACATGATCTGGTAACTGGAATGCCAAAGAAAGAGTTTACAAGTGATGATCATTGTGTTGCATGCCTGAAAGGGAAGCAACACAAGGTATCTCACAAGCCTAAGGAAAAGAACTCCATCACTACTCCCCTACACTTATTACATATGGATCTCTTTGGCCCCACCAGTGTAATGAGTTTAGGAAGGACCTTATACTGTCTAGTGATCACAGATGATTTTACAAGATTCACTTGGGTTTTCTTTCTTAGAACTAAAGATGAGACTCCTGAGATTCTAAAGAATTTCATCTTAAAGATTGAGAATCAATGTGATCACAAGGTCAAAACCATAAGATGTGATCAAGGAACTGAATTCAAGAACCAAATCCTTGATACTTGTGATGAAAAGGGTATTACAAGACAATACAGTGCTCCCAGGACTCCTCAGCAAAACGGAGTTGCTGAGAGAGAGAACAGGACACTTATTGAAGCTGCAAGAACTATGTTGTCTGACTCTAAACTGCCTATCACCTTCTGGGCAGAGGCAGTTAATACTGCTTGCTATGTGCAAAACAGAGTTTTAGTAGTTAAGACACATGGTAAGACTCCTTATGAACTTTGGCACAAGAGGAAACCTTTCATTGGTTTTCTCAGGTCATTTGGATGTCCCTGCACCATCTTGAATACCAAAGATCAAGTTGCCAAGTTTGCTGAGAAATCAGACGATGGACACTTCATTGGATACTCTTCTCAAGCTAAAGCTTATAGAGTATACAATCTCAGAACTAGAATCATTGAGGAGTCAGCCAATGTGACTTTCAATGAGCACACTCCCAGTGTGGCGGGTTCTGGTCCGGATTGGCTATTTGATCTTGATTTAGTTACCACTGTTTTAATAAATCTTGTGAGCATGTTTCAGGATCTGCAGAAAATTTAAATACAGGTGATCCTGATCCAAGATTTGAGCTAGGAAGACCTTCAGCTCCAGTTGAAACTACTTCAGCAAATGAGGTTTCTATCAGCACAACAATGACAAATCCAGCTGATACATCTGGCATGCCTTCAAATTCCAGCTCAGAGGCTTCTCAACCAGATAAAGACATCTCAATTGTAGAAGACAACAATGGTGATGGTGATAGTGATCAAGAATTTCTTGATGCTAATAACCATACCATAGATGACAACATCAATGATGTCACACACTCATTGGATCAAGTTAATCTTGATAGGTGTGATAATGTGGAGGATCAATCTTCAAGACCAGATCTAAATTTCTCAAATTTGGATCTATCTCAGCAACTTGCTGTGATCCCTCAGCTAAGGATCCACAAGTCTCATCCTACCACAAACATCATTGGAGATGTTATCTCCGGGGTAAAGACAAGAGGGCAAACCCATGAAGCAAATGTTTGTCTTCACTCTTGTTTTCTATCCCAGTTAGAGCCAAAGAAAGTTGAGGAGGCTCTAAAGGATGGAAGTTGGGTTGAAGCTATGCAACAAGAGCTGCTTCAATTCAAAAGGCAGAAAGTTTGGAACCTTGTCTCTCCTCATGGGAAGACTACCATTGGAACCAAATGGGTTTTAGGAATAAAAAGGATGATAGAGGAATCATCATCAAGAACAAGGCAAGACTAGTTGTTCAAGGATACACACAAGAAGAAGGGATTGACTACACTGATGTCTTTGCTCCTGTAGCTAGACTAGAAGTGTTAGGATATTCCTGGCATTTGCTGCATCCAAGAACTTCAAGGTCTACCAACTTGATGTAAAGTGTGCTTCTTATATGGAGTGATTGATGAGGAGGTTTATGTCAAACAACCACCTGGTTTTGTAGATCCTGATCATCCTGATTATGTCTGCAAGCTTGACAAAGCTCTCTATGGGCTGCATCAGGCACCCAGGAAGTGGTATGAGACACTGTCTGAGTATCTCTGTAAACATGGTTACAGGAGAGGTACTATAGATGGAACTCTCTTCATCAAAGGACAAGGAAACGACATTCTGCTAGTTCAAGTATATGTGGATGACATCATCTTTGGCTCAACCAATTCAAGGCTCTGCAAAGACTTTGAAAAGCTGATGAAAGATAGATTTGAAATGAGTTCAATGGGAGAACTTAATTTCTTTCTGGGAATCAAGTGAAGTAGGTTGAAGATGGCATTTTCATAAGTCAGTCAAAGTATGTTCAAGATATACTCAAGAGGTTCAACATGACTGATTGTAAGACTGCTAAGACACCCATAGCCAGAAACCACTCCCTTGGTCCAGATCTTGAGGGGGAGTGTGTAGATGAGCACTTATACAGGGCTATGATTGGGTCTCTTATGTATCTTACAGCTAGCAGGCCTGATATCATGTTGCTACATGTATTTGTGCAAGATATCAAGCCAATCCTAAGATGTCTCACTTAATCACTGTGAAAAGGATTTTAAGATACCTCAAAGGTGCTTCAACACTTGGTTTATGGTATCCAAAGAATTCTAATTTCAATCTGTATGCCTATACAGACAGTGATTATGGTGGCTGCAACATGACTGCAAAGTCTACATCGGGGGATGTCAATTCCTTGGTGGAAGGGTTGTCTCATGGCAATGCAAGAAACAACCTGTGTGTCTACATCAACTGCTGAGGCTGAATACATTGCTGCTGCAAGCTGCTGTGCTCAAGTGCTTTGGATTCAAATCAGATGCTAGATTACGGATTTAACTTCAAAGAGACTCCTATCCACATAGACAACAACAGTGCTATCTCTATCACTGAGAACCCTGTGCAGCACTCAAGGACCAAACACATCAACATCAGGTATCATTTATAAGAGATAACTATGAAAAGGGGTTAATTAAACTAGTCAAAGTTCCCACAGATGAACAATATGCTGATCTGTTCACAAAAGCTTTTGATGAACAGAGATTTAAGTATCTGATATCAGCTATTGGATGATTAACTTTGAGTAGACTTTTTCTTAAAACTAATTCTAATTATTTCTTCTTAAAAAAAATGTGTGTCCTAAGTTGTCTAGTTCATCACTTTCATAGCTCATGTTTTCTTTGAATGAAAAACTCTTTTTGAAGACTTTCCTTAGATTCTTGAAAATTTTCTGATACTTCGGAAGATAACGTTTTACCTTCGGAAGAAAAATATGTCTTCAAAATAAATGACTGTCTAAGAAATTTTACCTTCGGAAGAAGTCAAAATTTATCTTCCGAAGCTTAAATTCTTACTTAGACACTTATTCATTTTTAAGGACTTTTTCCTTCCGAAGCAAAAATTACTTTCGGAAGCTTTGTTCATTCTTATACAAAGCATCCAAAAGTTTATTTCTCTTCCGAAGCATAAATCTTTAAGACTCTCAGGAAAATTCTTCCGAAGTCACTTTAGCTTCGGAAGCTTTTTCAATCAAACTTCCGAAGACAAATTACTTTCGGAAGCTTTTCGAATTCCAAGAAAACTACTTTTTGAGCAAAAAGGTAAACTACTTTTTCAGAGGTGGGACCGACATACGGATTTCAAAGTTTATCCTCTTTCATTAAACTTTATCTGAAATCCTTCTCTCTCATATAAACCCAACGGTTTCCCCCTCTTCTATCATCTCATCTGCTTTTCTTCCATACCTAAAACCCAAAGCTTTCTCTCTAAAATTCCTTCCCATTTTTTTCTCTTCATCTCTGAGCTACCTCACAATGGCTGACCTTACACACAGAAATGATCCTCACTTTGCCATGCAGCTACACAGACAACACAATCAGGTTGCTCTGTTATGCTCTGACAAAGATCCTCATTTCTCAGAGGTTTGCCGTTTCTTGTCTTTGTCTCACTACTTCACCTCCCTAACCATTGATCCTCCTCTATATGAGGATCATTTGCTTGAATTCTGGAAGACCTGCCAAGAGGTCATTATGGATGGGGAGAAGGCACTGTCTGCCACAGTGCAGGGGAGAACAATTTTCATCACTCCGGCCATCCATCATCAACCGACATCTTCAGCTGGATGATGAAGCAGGAAGTGTTCTTCCCAAAAGAAGCGGTTAATCATCTCCTCCTTCGAGCAGATGGGATATGAAGGAGATTTCTCTGTAAAGACCTTCAGGAAAGGGAAGGTCTCATCCCAGTGGAAATACCTGCTCCATGTGGTTATCCACAGCTTATCAAACAAGCATGGTGGATGGGACCAGATTCCTGAGGATCTCTCCTTATAGTTCATGGGATGGTTCAGGGGGTCAAGTTCAGGTATTCACAATTTGTTTATACTAATTTACTTGCAAACTTAGACTCCTTAGAGTATTACATGTTTCCTAGATATGTTCAACACATTCTCAACTGTGAACTGGGCTCACAGTTGAGGGAAACAGGCAATATTCTTAAACTGGGACAGATGAAGCCCGGCATCTTTAAAATATGAAGAAGCCAACTGTAGGCTTCTCAGGGTAGAAACAGCCCTAGTCCCAAAATGTTAGAGCTCATTGCTCAAGGTGACAACATAGCAGTCCAAGCTAGTGTTGAACCCACACTACTGCTCTCCTACCCTCTTCACAACCTCAAATATTCATCACCTACAAAAGAAATCCCAACGAACCCCTGCTCAGGCTATTGAGTCTGTGCAGGCCCCCAAATACTCAACCTTACAGGAAGAAGTGGACTCCAGAGCTCCCACTTCTCCTGAGGAGCAAACCACTCCATTACTTTACCTATCAGGCTGAGGTTCCTCAAGCTCAACCTGATGAGCTCATTAGCCCAACAACCGTAAGCTTTCACTCTGAGTCTCAACACTCAAGTGAACAACCTTCAGGGACAGCTACCATCCCCAGCCTTTGGATCTAACCAACCAATTCCCAACCTATCCTTTTACACTGATGAAGACTTAGGATTCAGTGAGTACCATGAGTCTCTCTTCTCCTCCCCTACCAAAGAGAGATGAGTACCTCTAACTCTCCTCAGTCTATCCCTCATCAGTCACCTATTACTGAGGTGGACACATCTGAACCTGTTCAGGATGTCCATATGGAAGAGGCTCTCACTTTTGAAAGTGATTACATCATTAAGACCTCAACCATGCAACTCAGCCCATTGGCATCTTAATTGAGGTTGCCAGTGAGCAGAGGAAAACCAGCAGCCAAGAAACTCAAGCTGGTGGTGAGAGAGAGGACTTTGGTCCAATCCTCTCATCCCCCAGTGATTCTTCTGATGAAGATGAGGGGAATTTGAGACTAAAGGTACACAATTGTCACAAACATGCACCTATCTAGTCTCTAAGGTTAGTCACTTAGAATCTCAGGTGACTACCCTGCAAAACAGGGTCAATGATCAGCAACTTTAGATTTCATATTTGAAGGAAAAACTAGCTGAGAGACCTTTAAGGAGAGCTCAACCAGGAACACAAAAACCTGTGGAAGTGACTGATTTATCCTCCAGCTCACCTATGCAAGTGGGATGCTACCAAAAAGGGGAAAAGTTATCACAACCACAGAACCTGGGAGTTCTTCAAAGAGAATGGACATAGAGGATTCACCATCCTCACTTGCTGTTGTGCATTCTCAGCAACTTCCTCACACTCACATTAATGTGGACTCTATAGACTCTATCATCAGGAGTCTCTTTGAGGAAGGTATACCAAGGGCTGTCTAATCTCTCCACCACATGGAACTGGCAACTACATCATCAGATGGAGGTATGATGATGACAGAAGAGCCCTCATACTTCACAGAGTTCAAGGCCAACAAGATCTTTCAGTTCCAAAGCCTGAGCTTCTATGAAGGACTGGATTTAGTCAACATGCCACTTGTCAATCCAAGCAAATCTAGACAAGCTGACAGGCTGGCTCAAAGAATCCAAGACAGGATCCTTGCAGAGTTCTCTCTAAGAAGAGACTTAGGCAATCAGGCAATGTCATCGGTCAACTGGATGTTGAGGTGGACCCTAAGATTAGTTTCATAGGGGAAACCTTGGCTGAAGGCCCAGTGGCAGAACCTGAGACCCTTGTCTCACCATCAACAACTGCTGCAGAGGTCCAAACTCCATCTGAGACACCTGCTGGTGAAGGTGTTTCTCTCAGCTCTCTCTGGCCAGAGCATGGAAGCTACACCAAGCAATGAAGGCCAAGCCTCAATCCACCCTGAGTCACAAAGGTCTGTTGGTGACAAAGGGAAAAGGATAATGACTCCTGAGGAAATTGAGGAGGAAGAGAGAGAGAGAGAGAAAAAGAGGCTAAGGGGAGAAAGTTCTTCTGGGTCATCTAAATTCATGCAAGCTGCAATCAGGGCTGCCCCCAGACCAAATACTCAAAATGATGAACAAAGGGCAGTCAGGATTACTTATTTACAGACCAGGAACTATGATGTGATGAAATCATCTCCCTCCCCTTAGAAGAGTTGAATGAACTGGCTGACATGGAAGTGTCAAGAGAGATAAAGGAGAAAGAGGATGCAAGGTTACTTCTCCAATTCAAAGAGGAGAGGAGACAGAAAAGACTTCACAAGCATACTCCCACTCTCTCTCCAGTTCAAGAAAGTCCTGCACAGGAAGATGTGGCTCCATAAGAACCTCAGGTAGATAAGAAGAGGATAGAATCAAAATGATAAACTACCTGAGTGCCACAGGCTTCTATCAGGCAAATACACTTCTTCCCCTGTCCTATGACTTCATTGAGTTCGAGTACTTAAAGCAACTTGAGCTTGAGCTAGTCAAAGAAAGAAAAACAACCAAAAGGAAGCTAAGGGAAGAAGCTGCAAAGTCAAGAGCCATCATTCAAAGAATGCAAAGAAGTCTGCTGACAGACAAAGAATGATGAGCTTCTTGAAGACATATGGATTCTCCGGAAGGAGACTTGGTCCCATGTCTCTATCTACAATGGATGAGCATATAGGGTGATCAAGCAAAAGATTAAAAGTGGTGAATTGATTGACTTGCACTCTCTTTCAAGTCAAGTCCCACCTGAAGTGGAGGTCAAGTTTGAACAACCAGAGACACCTGAACCAGAACCTCCAGCTGAGCCTCAGCAAACTTCATCTTCTGATCCAAGACAGGGTCAAACTCCCCTCCTCTCTGAACCTGTGAGGGAGGAACACCCAACTGAGAAAGACACTGATGATCAACATGGTGCTGCAGACCGGTCTTCTCAGTTAAAGACATTAAAGAGGAAGAAGAAAATGGCTTCTAAACCAAAGACTAAAAAGAAGAAGCCAAAGTCATCTACCTCTACACCCCAGGCTGAATCAGATCAACCTGAGGAAGTGCATGATGAGGCAGCCCAATCAACTCCTATGCAAGTGGCTCCTCTAGCAACTGAGACACCCATCTATCCTGGACTTACTCTACCAATCCAGAAAGATGGAATGTTATCAGAGATCAAGGTGTTGAAAATGTCTACTCATAGGCAAGACATAATCAACTTACCTCTGCATGATCTCTTTGAAATGAGAAGATACTATGAGAGTCTTGATGATCCTGACCATCAAATGAAGAAGGAATGGTCTTGATTGTACTGAAGACTACAAACATTTAAGATCTTCTAAGTGTTTTGGTAGCATCAGCCTAGGGGGAGTTTGTAAGGATTCTGAAGTCTGATGCAACCCAAAACTGCCTAAGTGTTTCAGCAACATGCACTAAGTACTGAAGTGAAGAATGCTTCGGAAGAATTACACAAAGCATTAGAAAATACTCTAAGTGTAATATCTTCCGAAGCCAAGACCAATATCTTCCGAAGCCAAACATGAAGTCTTCTGAAACTTCAAGAGACAAAGTCTTCCGAAGCTTCACCTATGAAGACAGATTTCTTCCGAAGACTTTTAGTACACATGCTTTATCTGATGTACTGTTCCATAAAGCACCTTTTCCGCTGCGTCTCTGATAAGTCACCAACTTACAAGAGTTGGAAAAGGTCCATGCTTTGGTAACTGTACATTGAGGTCTTGAGTCTGAAACTTTCCACTTTATGTACTTTATCCTTTTTGTAATATATAAGGATGTGAGCTATGGCATGTCATAGTCACAAGGTCAAAAGGCAGATATGCCTTTTGATTCTACAATTGATTTTGTTAGTGTCTAGTCATTGTATCCAGCTGGCTTTCATAGTATAGCCGGCTGTAGGTTGTAGTATAAGTATTCCAAGTTCTTGTATCTTTCTTCATGCTTTGTAACACTTGTAAAAGAACTTGAGAAAGCATATACTGCTCCCTTGAAAACTATACTCTCTTGTTGTCTCTTGCTTTACTTGTGTTCTTTGTATCACCTTTGGTTACCTAGTTCACTGTTTGATTAAAGTTTAGTTAATCTTCTCATTGTGTTGTTGTGTTGTAATTGTGTTCAAGCCCTTGAAAGATCCTGCACAAGTACATTCATAACTTATATTTTCTCTTTCATTCCGGATCAGTGCCATATGCTGTACCTCGAACATTATGCACGAAGCTGGTAACTGGGCCTAAGGTCTTTCATAGACCTCGAACATTGTGCACGAAGCTGACTCCAGCACCTAGGGCAAGCGGTAAGGATCCCATACATATGGTCAATCACAAGATTGGACCCCGGTATGCATCCTTCTAGGGTAGCTAACCCGCACACAGTTGAGCTAACACCCTTCATTGGGTGTGAACCTCCATACATTTGTTTGCAAGCCTTCCTTACATTCGTTCATTCATTCATTAATGCATGCATTCTTTCGTTAAATTCCTCATTTCGTTATCATCCACTTTACGTCACATAATACTTTCAATTTATTCATTAACATTCAACGTAAAGACGAGGGAAAGATAATCATACATAACAATAGGATCATCATACATACAAAACATACATCATGCATAAACATACAACATCATACATCGCCATACATCATCCTCCTGCCCAACATAACCTCTAAGGCCTCAAAAGTCATCTTACATGAACCCCCGGGAACCTTCCACATCAAAACTTACATCTGCACTTTCCCCCGAAGGTCAGTAAATATACTATATTCCCCCGAGTACACAAGACCTACTTGGGCGAATGGGCACCCTTCAGTCGTAGGGCCTCCTATGCGACTGAACATCATGCGAATGAACATCAGGCTAATGGGCCTTACGTTAATGGACCCATACGAATGAGTCCCATGCGAATAGAACTAATGCGGATGAACACCTTGTGCGAATGGACCCTCAGTCGCATGACTCCCCATGTGATTTGCCCTAAATCGTGCAACTCACAAGCAAATGGACTCCAGTCACATGATTCACATGCGAATGAACCTCAATCGCACCCCTTTCGGCCGTATGGCCTCCATTCGGTTGCCTAGCCCTAGCTGATGCAAAATGCAGTTCATCACAAACCCAATCTGCACTTTTCGGCCTCCAAACCCTTCCAAACTCGTTCTAAGCCAATCACCCATCCAAAACCATAGAAACAGATACCACAACACCGTACAAGCACACACAAGCCCAAAAGCAAACTGCACTCGCATCACACACAAACACACACATACGGGTTCACACCCAACTTTTCAAAAATGGGTTAAGATGTGTTCCAGCCCTAAAAGCATTCAAAAATGTGTAAAAGAGGGGTCGTAGAACTCACACAAATGACACCGTCGAGTGGAGCTTCAATCCAACCCACCTCACTTCGACTTTCATGCTTGAATCCACGAGAACGAAGCTTGAAACTCTCTTTTTCTCCCGTTTTCTCTCTGTGGCAGATTTTGTGAGTGTGGGGGAGGGTGTGGGCTGCCCGCCCCCCTCTTATTCTTATACTCCTCCAATCTTTCTCCTATTTTGGCAAGTTTGGTCCCCCGACTTTGGACTTTATTTCTTTTTCTTCTTTTGTCGGCTTCAAAGAAAATATCCGGGTGTTACATAGCCCATCTGCGTGAAAGACTAGTTAAAAGCTTCCTCAGGAAAGAACACCTCACCTTCTTCATCATCCAGCTGAAGATGCATGTTGATGATGGCCGGAGTGATGAAGATTGTTCTCCCCTGCACTATGGTAGACAGTGCCTTCTCCCCGTCCATTACGGCCTCTTGGCAGGTCTTCCAAAATTCTAGCAGTTGATCCTCATAAAGAGTAGGATCAATGGTTGAGGAGGTGAAGTAGCTAAATAGAGTTAAGAACACAAACCGTTGAGAAATGAGGATCTTTGAGAAATGAGGATCTCAAAGTAGTTTTCTTGAAAGTTAAAAAGCTTCCGAAGGTAAATTATCTTCGGAAGTTTTAATGGAAAAGCTTCCAAAGCTATAATGACTTCGGAAGATTTCCTAAGAGTTGTGAAAATTTTGCTTCAGAAGAAAACTTAAGACCTGAATGCTTTGTCCAGATGAACAAAGCTTCCGAGAGTTATTTTGCTTCGGAAGAAAATGATCCTGGAAAACATATAAGTGTCTAAGACAAGTATTTAAGCTTCGGAAGATATTTCAGAAATTTCTTCTGAATGTAAATTTCTTAGACTGTTATTTGTTTTGAAGGCATGATTTTCTTCCGAAGATAAATGTATATCTTTTGAATGATCAGAAATTTTCAAAAATCTAAGGAAAGTCTTCAGAAAGATTTTCATCCAAAGAAAACATGAGCTTATGAAAGTGATGAACTAGATAACTTAGGACACATAGATTTTAAGAAATAATAAGAATTAGGTTTAAGAAAACCTACTCAAAGTTTATCATCTCAATAGCTGATACAAGATATTTAAATCTTTGTTCATCAAAAGCTATTGTAAACAGAATCAACATATTATTCATTTGTGTGGACCTTGACTAGTTTAATTAATCCTTTTTCATAATTATCTCTTATAAAATGATACCTAATGTTGATGTGTTTGGTCCTTGAGTGCTGCAAAGGATTTTCTATGATAGAAATAGCATTGTTGTTGTCTATGTGAATGGGAGTCTCCTTGAAGTTTAACCCATAGTCCAGCATCTGATTCTGAATCCAAGGCACTTGAGCACAACAGCTTGCAGCAGCAATGTATTCTGCTTCAGCAGTTGATGCAGAGACACAGGATTGTTTCTTGCATTGCCATGAGACAACCGTTCCACCAAGAAACTAACATCCCCTAGATGTAGACTTTGCAGTCATGTTGCAACCACCATAATCACTATCTGTATAGGCATACAGATTGAAGTTAGAATTTTTAGGACACCAAAGACCAAGTGTTGAAGCACCTTTGAGGTATCTTAGAATCCTTCTGACAGTAATAAGGTGAGACGTCTTAAGGTTGGGTTGATATCTTGCACAAATACATGTGGCAAACATGATATCAGGCATGCTAGCAGTAAGATACATAAGAGACCCAATCATAGCCCTGTATAGATGTTCATCTACACACTCCCCCTCAAGATCAGGTCCAAGGGAGTGATTCCTAGGTATGGGTGTCTTAGTAGTCTTACAATCAGTCATGTTGAATCTTTTAAGTATGTCCTAAACATACTTTGACTGACTAATGAATATGCCATCTTCAACTTGCTTCACTTGAATTCCCATAAAGAAATTAAGTTCTCCCATGACACTCATTTCAAATCTATCCTTCATCAGCTTCTCAAAGTCTTTGCAGAGCTTTGGATTAGTTGAACCAAAGATCATGTCATCCACATACACTTATTCTAGCAATATGTCATTTCCCTATCCTTTGATGAAGAGAGTTCCATCTATGGTACCCCTCCTGTATCCATGTTTGTAGAGATACTACAGGATCGGGTTTGTCACTTAGACACTTGGATTTCTCTTAAATTCACTTATAGAAACACTCAATTCAGATGAAGTAAAGTCTTTTACGAGGGTTGATAATAATATAATAAGTAGTAAAGGAACACATAGAAATAAATTTTCAAGGCACTTGTATATATTACTTCTCAACTCAAGATATTACAAGACTCTTACAAGCATGATACATGAGTTACAATGAGAGACTATATATACTAGATCCTACAGCCGGATATACTTTGATACCAGCTGGAAACCTAAGACTAAAGCATATACAACATCGCTAAAGTTAAGGTATCTTAGATAAAGTATTATCTAAGATATGGTAGTCATGACATGTCCATGACTTACCTTTTGTCACCAACTAAAGATGGCAACTGTACTAACATAAAAAGGTAAACAGTGGATTAAAGTATGGTCAACTACATGGCTTTTGAGAAAACGCCATGTAGTATCTTAGAGATTTGCAGCGGTGTGTCAGGGAGACCATACTTATGTCCACTTGATAATATCAGTGTTTTCCGAAGGTAAGTTGGCTTTGGAAGAACAAGTTCCTTCGAAGCCACTTATACTTCGGAAGAGGCTTCTATACTTCCGAGGCTCGAGGACTTCTGTACTTTGGAAGTTGACTTCATATCTTTCTTTCTAAGTCTTGATCTTTGGAAGTAGGTTCTTTGTCTTTGAAAGTTGGAACTTTTCCTTTGGAAGTAAGCTTTACACTTTGTCTTCGAAAGAGCTCCTTTTTCCTTCGGAAGTTCCACACTTAGCTTTGTAAGTCCTTTATTTGTTGTACCAAAATCTTCTAAGTGACTTGGTTTTGGTTGCACCAGCCTTTCTAGATCCAAAAAACTCCCCCTAGGCTGGTGCTACCAAAACCTCACTTATTTCTACTTCTCAAAGCTTTCAGCACCAGGGACAAAAGATATTTGTCTGTCTCTTTGTTCTTCCTTGAAGTGGTGTTGAGAAGCTTGTACAAGTCATTGGTGGATAGGAGATCCAGTCTATCACTCTAAATGACATGTACCCTTTGTTGTGTCCCCCTGAAAAGAGTTAGTTGACGAGAGTTATAGTCATACTCCCATCTAACTATGGATTCAAGTTCAGGACCTTCAACCATTTGTAAAAAGGCTTTGCCTTTGGTTGCTGATCCATTCCTTTCCTCCTTCTCTCTCAGTTTCAACTGTGCTTCAACCTTGCTTCTAGCAGTTAGCTCGGCCATATGAAGGCTTCCTAGATGATTTCTGATATGGGCAGCTACATTAGAATTTGAAGGGTTAGAGAATGTCTTCTCTGCTAACTCAGCAATGTCAAATCTGCTTAAGTGTAGCAGAGATGAGGCACTCATCCAGTTGAGCTCTCCATTCTCTCTTTTAACAACAAAGTTATGAGAAGAGTCTTCAAACCTCCACTGGATGATCTTTTTTCTAGGTGCAAGAGGTTGTCTTGGCACCCGGTCGCTTTTATTGGTATCCAGTAGAGTCACCAGCCTTCTCCTTAACTTCTTTTCTTCCTCATTCAAAGTGTCTGAATTAAGGCCAAGGAGATTTGTAGCTTGGTCCAATGTTCCTCTGGGCAGATCAAGAAATTGATCTCTAGTGAGGGAACTTGAGGATCCGTCAACATAGATCAAATTGACAGAATCCTCCTCACAGGAGATTTCGCTAAGAGTTGTGCATTTTATGAGCTTTGTCTTGACTGCCTTGAATTCTTCTAAAGAGAGATGTTTAGAAGGCTGAGGGGATGGTTTGATGGGTTGATGGGTAGGTTGAGGTGTTTGGGTTCTGGCTAGAGTTTTGGGTTGGAGGATGAGTAGTTTAGGAGGTTGAGGTGAGGGGGTTGGTAGGGGTGATGGTGTAGGTTCAGGGGTGTATGGTTCAGTGGTTGGTTCGGTTTTGATGGGGAGAGAAAAGGGTAGAGGTTCAGGTTGTGGTTGGGTTTGGAGTTTGGGTTGAGTGATTGCTTTGAAGGTCATCCCCTGTCCCTTTTTATACATCTCCTTCCTCTTCCCCACGCGAATGTCAGCCTTAATGTGACTGACATGTTGCTGGAGAGTCTTTTCTGACATAGGACCCACCTGCCTGCCAGAGAAGCCATGACCTTTGAGATAGCTCTTCATCCAGGCCTTCTCACCTATTTTCTTGGCAGCAGTCAGTCCTGCTTCCTCTTCCTTCTTCTTCTTCTTCTGCAATAGCTTTTCCCTTTCAGCTCTCTTTCTCTCTTTCTCCATTTGATCTTGCTCTTTGTTGAAGAGACATAAGATCGTATCATTGTTATGTGGAGATAATTATTCTTGAGAGAAACCTCTGGAGGTTAGGAAAGTTATCCTTTCCCTCCTGAGCTGTAGATCAGCTTCTTTTTCTTTCCTCTTCCTTTCTTCTTCTAAGGCCAACCTTGCAGCTTCTTCTTTTTGCTATTTTAGAAGCAAGGTTGCCTTTTCTAGCTCTATTAACTTCTCTAATGTATCAGGAGTACATCTTCAGTTGCAGCTTCTAGACTAACAAGTCTATCGATAATCTCTACCCTTTTTCGGTTGTTGACTACCTCCTGGTTGGTTGCAGCTGCTTTGGTAGTTGCAGCTAGTAGTTTTCCGTTGTTAGCCTACCTTTTCTTTTGAGTTTTTCCAACCTTTCTTCCTCTTGAAGCTTTTCCGAAGTCATCTTCCTCTTTCCTTTGATGTCTTCGAAAGTACTAGACTTTGGGGGTTCTTGGATGGAAGATTCAGGTTGAGTAGTAGAGATGGGAGCTGGAGTTAATGCTGATGTTAGAGCTAAAGGTTGGGTGAGAAAATCCTCCCTATTAACCTCAGATACAAGTTCCAGGATTGCATCTGTGACTATTAGATCATTGGATAATGAGAATAGTCCTTCCGCAACAGCAATCTCAGTTTTGGAAGTTTGAAATTGTTCTTCCGAGGCTTTGAATTGTGCTTCGAAAGTCTGTGAAAATGTACTATCTGTTCCAACTGTTTCAGTTGCTGGGCCATCAGTCCTTGTTTCCCCTTCGAAGTTAATCTTAGGTTCCACTTGGACCTTAGGTTGACCAACTTCCTCAATAGTGGTAGAAGGTGCATTTAACCTCCGAAGCTCTTGAGCTCCGAAGTAGATCACAGACATATCAGGACTTGGCTGTTCCATAGGAGATTCCAATAGGAAATTGTTAAAGAACCTATTGAGATCTTGGAGCATCCTTTGATCCACTTGAATGACAACTGGAGGAGGCTCAGGGAAAATTGAAGCTTGTTGCACAGGATATTTTGATCTCAAGGAAGTGAGAGCTTGACTTTGGGTTTCCTTTGTCTTTGACTTTGTCTCTAAACACCCTTCCCCTTTTTGGTAGCATCATCCTGAGAGCTTGATGAGCTAGAGGAAGAGGTCAAGGACACCTGAGTTGGTACATGCCTAACAGACCTCTCAATCTGTTTCTCAGCTAGTTTGGCCTTGAGAGTTTCAATCTCAAGTTGCTGAGTGGCAGACCTATCCTCAAGTACTAACCTTGGATTCAAGATTTGAGACTTTAGAAAGTAGGTCTTGAATGGTAAGTTGCATTCTTCCCTCATCTTCTTTTGAAGAATCACAGGGAGATGAGGTAACATACCTTGTATGTTCATCCTCACCACCATATATGGTTTCTTGGCACCCTGGTTTCCCTTGCTCAAAGATATCTCTTTCAGAGTCATCAAAGGGCATGGTTGCCGTAGATTCAGTCTCAGTGATGTTACCACTGTCTTGAGGATCCATTGAGACTCCTTTAGTAGTGGTAGCTGAATTTACATGAGTCCCCTCCATATCAGTGGAACTCACCTCAGTAAAGGTTTGCTGATAGGGACTAGAGATAAAAGGTCTCTCTAGGCTCTGTTGATCCTTGAGAGGGTGTTGTGGATCAACTTCATTGCCCTTAAGAGACATATTCTATTCGTTAGCTCCAATTAAAAGGTCAGTAAAGGATATGGAAGTGAAAACTAATGACCCGGGACATTGATCAATGTCTAAAGGCATTGAGCCTGTGATAGGGCTGTCCTTTTTTGGCTGCTCAAGGGAGTATAGAGACTCACCCTGAGGGCTTTCAGCTTGGGTTACGGGCTCATGGGTCTAAGACTGAGGAGACTCAAGACCCATATTCAGGTCAATTGTGAAGGATGGTTGGACCTCAGGCTGAATGGGAGCCCTTTGTTCCACTCTAGCCTTTTTGGGTAGAACATGAGGAGCTTGTTCAATCAGAGAAGATTGAACAAGGGTTCGTTTGGGATGTCTCTGATAAGTAAAGGTAATGGTTGGAGAAGGTAGATTTGGCAAAGTGAGGGTAGTTGCTGGTGTGGTTCATCACCTATGGGGTTAACAGGGATGTCACCAGTAGCCATTGGCTCAATCATACCTAGAAGAAGTGCAGTATCTCTTCCGGTGAAGTTGGTGGACATTCTCTTCAAAGTCTTGAAGATGGTTGGCCTCATTTGGGGAACAGTCAGAACAACTGCATAGACAAGCTTGCTCTGGTCTAGCTCGCAATTGATTATGTGCTGGAGAAACCAGGGATACATGAATAATGTGTCCTTTTGAATATTTCCCATGAGGTTAATCAGCACAAATCTTGAATAGTTGAAGCGGAGGCTTTTCACCAACCCATGAACTAGGCACCCAAGTTCATATGGGATTTGATCCCATCCCCCAAATTTATTCGACAAGCAGTGAAGAACCACATGTAGCAGGAACTTCCATTTGTAAGAGAAGTTAAATTTGTAGACAGTTGACCTGCTAACGTCTCCACCATATCCCATTTGGAGATAAGAATTGTCCAAATCTGCTTTGGGGAATTCCGTTGGAGCGCCCTCATGATGAAGCTCTAGATGCTCCCTGATGATCTGTTCAGAAATGAAACCAACTCCTGGCCACAGATGCTCAATCGAATGACACGAACCCCATTTAGGGTTTCAATCTGACCATTTGCCCCAAATTCAGACATATGGTTTGAGTAAATTGTGGGTTTACAGTCAGAGCGGTGTAGTAAGAAGATTGGGTTAGAAAGGAGATGATGTCTGAGAAGTCAACATCTCTTGAAGAATCAAGAAGTGCGACTTGGTTGTGCTGAGGGTTGAATGCCATTTGGAAAGGTGAATGGGGATGATTTGAGCGGGGTAAAGTTGGAGAGGAGCAATTTCTAGGGCAGTAAAATTTGCAAGTAAGAAAATGAAATTGAGTAGTCGAGATTATTTAAAAGATTGTGGAAAGGCGGTAATGGGGAAGGATAAGGTGATGTGACGGTTTAGTGGATGAAATGACAGTGGCGGTAGGTTTAAATCAGTTAAATAATCCAACATCATTAACAAAATCTTTGCTTTTTACAGTGTGGGGCCCAAGAAATTGACGTTACACAGTGAAAGCTCTCTTCCGAGTGTAAAACATTTCCGAAGTTAACTTGTCTTCCGAAGGCAAATCTTACTTCCGAAGCCAAAACTTTGCTTCTGAAGGTTAGAGTTGCTTCCGAAAAAAGAATTTGTAAGTTTCGGAGTAGATCTGATATACAATCAATCGCTTCTTCCGAGGCCAAAATTCTCCGAGAAGAAGTTATCCTTTGAGAAATTTTGCTTCGGAAGATATGAGAATGTCTTCCGAAGGGTAATTTCTCTTCGGAAGGAATTTACACTTAGAAAATTTCAGAGAGAATTTTGTAACAGGGCTTAAATTGTATTGACACAAGACTTACATATTAAAAAGGTTTTCAAAAGAGATCAAATTAATCAATTTATCATCCCAATAGCTGTTATGAGATACTTGAACCTTTGTTCATCAAAAGCTTTGGTAAACAGATCAGCATATGGTTCATTTGAATCAACTTTGATTAACTTGATTAGATTTTTCTGACGAATGTCTCTAATGAAATGATACCTGATATCAATATGCTTTGTTTTGGAGTGCTTCACCGGATTTTTAGTAATGGAGATAGCACTGTTGTTGTCAATATGGATAGGAGTACTCATAAAGTAAATCTATAGTCTAACTCTGATTTTGAATCCATAGCAGTTGAGCACAACAGCTAGCAGCAGCAATGTATTCAGCTTCAGTAGTTGATGTAGAGACACAAGATTGTTTCTTGCATTGCCATGAGATGATCCTTCCACCAAGAAATTGACATCCTCCTGATGTTGATTTCTTGTCAATATTGTAGCCTCCATAGTCACTGTCAGAGTATCCATAAAGATTGAAATCCTTGTTTCTGGGATACCAGAGACCTAGTTTAGGTGCTCCTTTGAGGTATCTGAGGATTCTCTTAATAGCAGCTAGGTGAGACACCTTTGGAGCAGCCTGATATCTTGCACAAACACAAGTAGCAAACATGATATCAGGTCTACTGGTTGTTAGATACATCAAAGAACCAATAATTGCCCTATACTGATGTTGATCAGTATCCTCCCCCTCAAGGTCAAGACAAAGATTATGGTTTCTGGGCATGGGTGTCTTGGCAGGCTTGCAATCCTTCATCTCAAATCTTTCTAAGATGTCGATGACATATTTAGATTGATTAATGAAGAACCCTTCCTTCAGTTGCTTTACCTGAATTCCAAGGAAAAAGTCCATTTTTCCATGGAGATCATCTCAAACTTTTTCTTCATAATGCTATCAAAGTCCTTGCACATTTGGTCATTTGAGGAACCAAATATAATGTCATCAACATAGACTTGTACGAGCAAATTTTCCTTTCCAGACAGTCAGATGAAGAAAGTCTTATCAATGGTACCTCTAGTGTAGCCATTCTTCAGAAGAAACTGAGACAGAGTCTCATACCACAGCCTAGGTGCTTGGTGCAGCCCATATAAAGCTTTATCCAATTTGCACACATAGTTGGGGTGCTGTGGATCTTCAAATCCTGAGGTTGGCATACATAGACTTCCCTATCTATATCCCTATATAGAAATGCACACTTGACATCAAGTTGGTATACTCTGAAGTGCTTGGATGCAGCATAAGCAAGGAAGATCCTAACTGCCTCAAGTCTTGCAACTGGTGCAAAGACATCAATATAATCGATTCCTTCCTCTTTAGTGTACCCTTGAACTACAAGTCTTGCCTTATTCTTGATGATCAAGCCTCTATCATCTCTCTTGTTTTGAAAACCCATTTGGTGCCTATAGGTACTTGACCAGATGGTAGCGGACATAGGTTCCATACCTTCTGTCTCTTGAATTGAAACAATCCTCTTGCATCGATTCAAGCCAGCTACTATCTTTCAAAGCATCTTCTACCTTCTTGGGTTCCATCTGAGATAGAAAGCATGAGAACAAGCAGACATTCCCTTGATGAGTCTGTCCTCTTGTTCTCACACCCTCAAAGACATTCCCTATGATGTTCTCAGTTGGATGAGTGTTGTGAATCCTAAGACGAGGAATCACTTCTAGTTGCAGAGATAGATCCAAGTTAGACATATTCTTCTCAAGAATTGGAACACTCTGTCCAGCTACTGTTTCAAAGTCATTCAATGAGGACTGATTGAATAAATGAGAACATCATCAATAGTTGGCTGTGAAGTAGTATTAACAGTTGCCTGTTCCTTCAAAACACTACCTCCTTTTGCTTGGTGTTGTGGTGGATCACCTGATGAGTTTTGAGGCTCATAGGTGATTCACTTGGTGATCCACTTGTTGAAGCTTCATTATTCCTTGATATAGTTAGACTATCGAATCTGTGAATAGTGGAAGCTTGATGTATTGAAGCACTTGGAGAATTTAGTCTAGGCCTGGGAAGCTCAAATAGTTGATCATTAGTAGCAGCATCAGCATCATTTTGAGCACCTATCCCAACTGAAACATTCTCACAAGAGGGTTTAGAATAGTTTGGAAACAATTCTAAATCAAAGATGTGATAAGGTCCATTCCCCCTAACACAAGGAGTGTGCTCATTAACAACTATATTGGATGACTCCTCAAATTGTTGATTCTTAATGTTGTATACTCTGTAAGCTTTGGAGCTAGAAGAATATCCAACAAGATAGCATCATCCGATTTTTCAGAAAATTTTGCCAAATTGTCCTTTGTTACAAGTATGGTACACTGCTGCCAAAGGACCTTAGAAAGCCAATGAACGGTGGCCTCTTGTTCCATAGCTCATAAGGGGTTTTTCCATAGGGCTTAACTACAAGAACTCTGTTCTGCACATAGCATGCAGTGTTGACTGCCTCTGCCCAGAATGTTAGAGGTAGCTTTGAATCAACTAACATAGTTCGAGCAGCCTCAATAAGTGTCCTATTCCTCCTCTCAGGAACACCGTTTTGTTGAGGAGTTCTAGGAGCACTGTATTGTCTAGCAATCCCTTTTGAGTTACAGAGTGAGTCAAGATCGAGGTTCTTAAACTCAGTCCCTTGATCACTTCTAATTATTTTAACCTTGTGATCAATTTGATTTTCTATTTTAAGAATAAAAGATTTTAATGTTTTAGCAGTTCATCTTTAGTTCTTAAAAAGAATACCCATGTGAATCTTGTAAAAACATCAACTATCACAAGGCAATATGATTTCCTTCCAATGCTCATTATACTTGTGGGACCAAATAGATCCATGTGCAATAAGATTAATGGAGAAGTGATAGAGTTAACACATTTGGATTTATGAGATGTCCTGTGTTGTTTCCCTTTCAGGCATGCAACACAGTTATCTTTACAGAAAAACTCCTTTTTAGGGAAACCATGTACCAAGTTATTTTTAGCCAATTTATTCATTGTCTTAAACTTTACATGACACATACGTTTATGCCCAGTGTTGACTCATCACTATCAGCTTTGGAAAGAAAGCATGATACTTCATCCATTGGGGAAGCATTGTTCATATCAAGCTTGTACATATCCCCTTTCCTGGGAGATCTAAGAAGCACCAATTCCGGAGGAATTGTCATCCCTAGTTTGAGGATAATGCACTCATGTTCTGTGAAAAGAATTTGGTGCTTTTGATCATAGAATTGAGAAACACTTAACAGATTGTGTTCAAGCTGTTTGACAAAGAACTTTGTCAACTTTTAACTTACCATTGGATATACTCCCTCTGCCAGAAATATATCCTCCGGCCTCACCTCTAAACTGGACAGGACCTCCATCATAATATTGAAATTGTTAAAGGAGAGATCTGTTCCTGTCATGTGCCTGGAGTATCCACTATCTACAATCCAAATGTTATTCTTGTCATACGGATGTCCCTGCACATAAGATGAGATGATTAGTTTTGATTGGAAACCCAAGCTTTATTGATCTTGGGTTCTTCCAAAGATAATGGCATAATTGAACCAAAATTTATGCATGGGGGTTCAATGGATGTCTTTGAAGAAGAGGTTTGGGCTACAGCATCTTCCTTGATCTTCATTCCATCCCTTGGTTGATCATGGAGGATGAGCTTGTTGAAGCTTTTGTAGCTTGGCATTCTTCCGAAGCTTCTTTCTTTATGGAAGAAGCCTTCACCACCTTTTCTTCCGAAGTAGTCTTCTTCTGGGATGGTTTCAAGGGGACTCTTTTGTTCTTCTGAGTCTTGACAGCTTTAGCTTCCGAAGCCTTTTTCCTTTCGGAAGAAGAATATTCTTCCGAAAGCAGCCTTGCTTCGGAAACAAGCTTTCCTTTTTCATCACTTGAACCATTTGATATGGTCCAAATGAGAAACCTTCCCTGACTCCTTCCTTTTTAACATTATTTGCATAATGTGTGCTAGCAGGATTGTAGTAACAATCTTTGGCCATGTGGTTTTGCAGACCACATATTATGCATGCAATGTTAATCTTTTAGGAATTTGAGGATTGCTGTTTCTTGTTCCTTTTATCTTCATCAACAACTTTTCCCTTTAACTTCTGATCCGTTGGTAGGACAGGAGTGCTGGTACTACACCCCTTTCCTGAATCAGAGTTTCCAACCACCTGGAATCCTGCTGAGATGAATATACCTTTTGCTTTGGGTCTATCTTTAGCTTGGACTCAACCACTTTCTTGGCAGTTTTTCTGGCTACCTTAGCTCTGCTTCTTCTGGCTTTGGTGGTTAGGGTTTGATCATCATTGGTAGGGGAGGGCATAATTACCTGGTTCTTCCCTGTGATGGTCTCCATAGTTGCATCATTCTTTGACTCATGAGAAGGTGGGTCAGCAGATGGAACCTCTTGCTCTTCAGTACCACACCTTGGTTGTCTTATAGACTCATAAGAGTGTGGTGGAGCAATTTCATTGGTTCCCAACCCTCCTTTGTTTTGGTAACAAACTTTTGAGTGAGAGGATGATGCAAGAATGACTTGAAAGTTTTGCTGAGAAATAGCATACTTCCTGGCTTGAGCCTTAGCTGTGACAAGCTGGGCTTGAGCCTCAGTCAATTTGGATATTAAATCCTTTATCTGAGTCTTATAGTTTGTGTGTTCATGTTTTAATAGGGACACAGTTTTCTCTAACTCCTCAATTTTTCTTTGGTAGTCAGATTCAGCCCTTTTAAAGTCAGATTTCAAAACATTTAAAGACTCAATATCAGATTTAATCTCCATATTGTAGTCCTGATACAGTTTAACCTTAGCAATATAGGCAGGAGTATAGAGATTTTCATATACCTTATTTTCATCTGTTCCGGCCATGAGTGCTTGAGCAGAGTCACATCCTGTACCATGAAGCTCCAGTCAACTTCTTGAGCCATTGCAGCTGTTCAAGTTGACTTTCTGGTGGGCTTTGTGTAGAGGGATGTGTGGAGGCCTGTGGGGTTCCCGGGTTGGACTTGGGAGCCTTGCATTCCCTTGCAAAATGACCAAGTTGGTTATAGTTGTAACATTTGGCCTTGGTTTTGTCAACCCAAATTGCTGTTGATTGGTTCTGGGGAAATTGCCTTCCAGTTTTCTTAAAAAACCTCTTTGCTCTGTAGGTTAGAAGAGCCATTTGTTGGACTATGTCCATGTATCCCACATCATCCGGGCTGAAACACTCTAGATCATCAAAGCAGTATTGATAATCACTTGAGTGTCCACTTCCTGAGACAAAATCACAGCTATCCTGAAAGGAGCTTTGCTGAGCTTGTTGAGACCTTGGAGTCTTAGGAAATGTGATGTATGGCCCAGAAGAACAAGATGGCTGTTGGGTGTAAGTCAGGTATTGTTGAGTTGGGAGATTCCTGAGCCTTCAGCAACCATTAAGGCGTTGCTAGCAGGAAGACTCAAGGGTCTGCTTGTCTGATGACCCCTCTTACTTTTCATTTCCAAACGGTATCCATCAAGGATCCCATAGATTTGGTCATGGTGAGTGTATTCAGATTTTTTGTTCTCTTGATAGAGACATAGTAGAATGTCCACTCATTGGGTAATGCACTCATGAACTTTCTTGTAAGGTCTCTGAGTTCATGAGCAATTCCTACAGATTGAAGGGAAGAAATGAGATCCATGTACCTAAAATATTGCTGGCTAAGAGTCTCTCCAGAAACATGGGTGAAGTTCTCGAACTGCTGCTTCAGTGAGTCCTTCTTGGAGTCATTTGAGTTTGAGAACATTTGAGCAAGCGCATCAAATAGTTCTTTGGCAGACTTGCAATGCTCAAACCCCACCATGATGGAGTTTGGAATTGCAGTCATGAGAACAGTCATAGCGTTGCTGTCATTGTCAAGCTTCTTCCTGTCCTCATCAGAATAATCTTCAACAGCTTTCTCGATCATGGCACCATTTCCACCAGCTACTTTTGGCTTATATGGGCCACTGACAATGGATTGCCACATTTTGCTGTCTTGATACCTGATGAAGCCTTCCATTCTTCTGCTGAGGACCTAAAGTTTTCAGGGGTGATGATGGGTGCTTTGGTCATCGTCCCCATCTCTACTTCAGATTTGTTGAGGGCCATTTTGAGTGAGGTATAAGGAGGAGTGAAAAACAGGTTGATTAGGATGGTAAGATCTCACAATCAAGAGCCTAAAAAGCTCTGATACCAATTGAAGGATTGGGTTTGTCACTTAGACACTTGGATTTCTCTCAAACTCACTTATAGAAACACTCAATTCAGATGAAGTAAAGTCTTTTACAAGATTTGATAACAATATAATAAGTAGTAAAGGAACACACATAAATAAATTTTCAAGGCACTTGTATATATTACTTCTCAACTCAAGATATTATAATTCTTACAAGCATGATACATGAGTTACAATGAGAGACTATATATACTAGATCCTACAACCGGATATACTTTGATACCAGCTAGAAACCTAAGACTAAAGCATATACTACAATGCTAAAGTTAAGGTATCTTAGATAAAGTATTATCTAAGATTGGTAGTCATGACATGTCCATGACTTACCTTTTGTCACCAACTAAAGATGGCAACTGTACTAACATAAAAAGGTAAATAGTGGATTAAAGTATGGTCAACTACATGGCTTTTGAGAAAACGCCATGCAGTATCTCAGAGATTTGCAGCGGTATGTCAGCGAGACCATACTTATGCCCACTGGATAATAGCAGTGTTTTCCGAAGGTAAGTTGGCTTTGGAAGAACAAGTTCCTCCGAAGCCACTTATACTTCAGAAGAGGCTTCTATACTTCCGAGGCTTGAGGACTTCTGTACTTCAGAAGTTGACTTCAGATCTTTCTTTCTAAGTCTTGAACTTCGGAAGTAGGTTCTTTGTCTTCGAAAGTTGGAACTTTTCCTTCGGAAGTAAGTTTTACACTTTGTCTTCGGAAGAGCTCCTTTTTCCTTCGGAAGTTCCACATTTAGCTTCGGAAGTCCTTTATTTGTTGTACCAAAATCTTCTAAGTGACTTGGTTTTGGTTGCACCAACCTTTCTAGATCCAACAGATACTGAGATAGAGTCTCATAGCACCACCTGGGTGCCTGATGCAACCCATAAAGAGCTTTGTCAAGCTTGCAGACATAATCAGGATGATTAAGATTTGCAAAATTAGGTGGCTGTTTGACATACACCTCTTCATCAATCACTCCATAAAGAAAAGCACACTTCTGATCAAGTTGATAGACCTTGAAGTTCTTTGATGCAACAAATGCCAGAAATATCCTAACAGCTTCTAATCTTGCTACTAGAGCAAAGACATCAGTGTAGTCAATTGCTTCTTCTTGTGTGTATCCTTGAACAACTAGTCTAGCTTTGTTCTTGATGATAAAGCCCCTATCATCCTTCTTGTTCCTAAACACCCATTTGGTTCCAATGGTAGTCTTCCTATGAGGAACAGGACAAAGGTTCAAAACTTTCTGTCTTTGAATTGAAGCAGCTCCTCTTGCATAGCTTCAACTCAATTTCCATCCTTTAGAGCCTCATCAACTTTCTTGGCTCTATCTGGGACAAGAAACAAGAGTGAAAACAAACATTTGCTTGATGGGTTTATCCTATTGTTCTTACCCTAAAGACAACATATCCAATGATGTTTGTAGTGGGATGAGACTTGTGGATCCTAAGCTGAGGGATCACAACAAGTTACTGAAAGAGATCTAAATTTAAGAAATTTAAATCTAGTTTTGATGTTTCTCCCACTACATTAGCACACTTATCAAGAGAAACTTGATCCAAGGAGTGTGTGACATCATTGATGTTGTCATCTATGGAGTGGTTATCAGCATCAAGAAAGTCTTGATCACTGTCACCACTACTATCATTTTCTTCTGCATTTGAAGTATCTTTATCTGATTATGGAGCCTCTGAGCTAGAACTTGAAGGCATACTAGATGCATCAGCAGAGTTTGTCATCGTGGTGCTGATAGAGACTTCATTTGCAGAAGTAGTTCCAACTAGAGCTGAAGCAGAAGTAGTTCCAACTGGAGCTGAAGACTTATTGCTTGACGGTATTCTAAGCTCAAATCTTGGATCAGGATCACCTGTAGGTAAAATTTCTGCAGATCCTGAAACAGTCTCACAAGATTTGTTAAAATAGTTGGTAATTAAATCAAGATCAAAAAAGCCAATCTGGACCAGAACCAGCCACACAGGGCGTGTGTTCATTGAAAGTCATATTGGCTGACTCCTCAACAATTCTAGTTCTGAGATTGTATACTCTGTAAGCCTTAGCTTGGGAATAGTATCCAATGAAGTGTCCATCATCTGATTTCTCAGAAAATTTGGCAATTTGATCCTTGGTATTCAAGATGGTGCAAGGACATCCAAATGACCTAAGAAAACTAATGAAAGGTTTCTTCTTGTGCCAAAGTTCATAAGGAGTCTTTCCATGAGTCTTAACTACTAAAACTCTATTATGCACATAACAGGCAGTGTTGACTGCCTCTGCCCAGAAGGTGATGGGCAGCTTAGAGTCAGACAACATGGTTCTTGCAGCTTCAATAAGTGTCCTGTTTCTCCTCTCAGCAACACCATTCTGCTGAGGAGTCCTGGGAGCATTGTATTGTCTTGTAATACCTTTTTCATCACAGAATGTATCAAGGATTCGGTTCTTGAATTCAGTTCCTTGATCACATCTTATGATTTTGACCTTGTGATCAGATTGATTCTCAATCTTTAGGATGAAATTCTTTAGAATATAGAGTCTTATCCTTAGTTCTAAGGAAGAAAACCCAAGTAAATCTTGTAAAGTCATCTGTGATCATTAAACAGTAAGAGGTCCTTCCTAGACTCATTACACTGGTAGGGCCAAAGATATCCATATGTAACAAGTGTAGGGGTGTAGTGATGGAGTTTCTTTCCTTAGGCTTGTGAGATACCAGTGTTGTTTCCCTTTAAGGCATGCAACACAATGGTCATCACTTGTAAACTCTTTTTTTGGCATTCGAGTTACCAAATCATTCTTAATCAGTTTATTCATGTTCTTAAAGTTTACATGGCACATTCTTTTATGCCATAGGAAAGACTCATAACTATTGGCTTTAGACCGAAAGCATGAAACTTCTCCAGAGGGAGATGTTTCTTGCAGATCCATCTTGTACATGTTCCCTTTCGTGGGGGCTCTAAGTATGATATGATCATGAGGAATGACCACCCAGGGCTTGAGAACAGTGCACTCATGCTCAGTAAAAAGTATCTTATGACTCTGATCACAAAATTAGGATACACTCAGAAGATTGTACCCAAGATCCTTGACAAAGTTTACCTTTTCAATGCTGAGCTCACCATTTGTGACCTTGCCCCTTCCAGAAATGTAACCTCCTTCATCTCCTCCAAAAGCAACTGGCCCTCCATCAATCCTTTCAAAGTTCTGGAGTAGTGACCTATTACCTGTCATGTGCCTGGAACAGCCACTGTCAATAATCCAGACATTCTTGTTGTCTTGAGCTATCCCTGCACAAAGAAAATGATTAGTTATATTTGGAAACCCAAGCCTTACTCTTCTTGGCTCTCTAAGAGAAACATAAGCTAATGCAATAGGAATAGATCCTATTTTTGTGCTTTGTGGATCTTGAGCTGTTGTTGATGGAGAATTTTCAGTCACTTGGTCTTCTTAGACTTCCACACCACCTTTGAAAGCTTGGACTTGACCTTCAATATTTTAGAAGCTTTTAAGACTTTGGAAGTTTTGATGACTGGACCTTCAAAAGATTCTGCAAACACTGCAGCAGACTTTAGTGCTTTGGAAGTATTCCTTACTTCCGAGACCAACTTTTCTTCTAAAGGAAAATTTTCACTTGCCTTCTTCTTAGTTTGGAGCTTCTGAAGGAAACAGATTTTCCTTCTGAAGCTTGAATCTTCTTGGAACTCTTGGAAGTCTTTGTTTTGGTCATGTGAAGAGTACCTTTGGGATTGTATGGACAATCCTTAGCAAGATGAGCAATACTTTCACACATAACACACTCTATTTTCTTCTTCCCAAGAGCCTTCTATTGGGAACAAGACTGAATTTTGTCACATCCCTCTCCACCCTCATCTTTGTAGATGTTGAGACAGTCTTTTTGGGCTGAGAACTATTCTTGGAGTTGGATGGTCCAGGTTGTGTAGCAGTGGTACACAACAAATCAGTCTTCTTCTTGGTACTGAGATGATTTGAACATGAACCAAAACTCTTAGCAGAAGAGTTGAGGTTGATGTCTTCAGTCTTTATCACTTCAAACCTTGCAGAGATAAAAATTTGTTTCTGCTTGGAGTCAAAAGTAGCCTTGATCTCTTGAGCTTTCCTAGCTTTTCTTTTGCTCTTTCTGATCAAGTTCTTTCTCATTGACTTGGTCATCATAGTCTTCTTCTTCTCCTCAGAAGGATAGTGGCCCTTCTTAGAATCCTCCTCTTCACTCTTCTCAGAGGAATTCTTCACTATCACTTTATCATCCTCTTCACTCATAGGATCTATGAGAGGAAGCTCATCTTCACAAGTTCCACACCTAGGAGATCTTATAGACAAGTTGTGTGTGGAGGAGCTATCTCATTGGATCCTAGTCCCTGCCTGTTTTGATAGCACACTTTGTTGTGTAGGGATGAGGATATCATGTTCTTGAAGGTCTCTTCTTCAAGAACACACTTTTCTGCCCTGGCTTTGCTGATCACAAGCTCAGTTTGGCACTCAGTCAGCTTAATTATGAGATCCTTGATCTGAGTTCTAAAGTTTGTATGCTCATGTTTTAGAACTAAATTAGTTTTCTCTAAGTCCTTTATCTTTAGTTTATAATCATTTTCAGACTTTCTAAAATCAGCTTTTAAGATGTTTAAGGACTCAAGATCAGATCTCATTTCTAAGTTGTATGACCTGTATCTGTTTACTTTAGCAATTCATTCAGGGGTATAGTGATGTTCCAATACCTTGGCTTCATCATGATCTACCATCAGCGCTTGGTTTGGAGAAGCAACTTCCACCTGAAAGCACCAGTCAAAGCCTCCTTCTTCAACAGCAATAGCAGCTTGCTGCTTTGGCTTATCATTCTGGGAAGCTTTATCAGTGTAGTTTGGTCTAGACTGTGCTTGGACACCATTTGTTCTTGGTGCCTTACACTCCCTGGCAAAGTGGTCCATCAAGTTACAGTTATAACACTTGACTTTGCTTTTGTCCAACCCAAACTTTCCACTGGTTGCATTGCTGGGGAACTTCCTTCTAGTCCACTTGTAGAACTTCTTGGCTCTATGAGTGAGAAGAGTCATCTGCTTGACTATCTCCATGTCCTCCAGATCATCTGGATGGATACAGTCCAGGTCTTCAAGGGTGAAAAAAAAGCTGCCACAACTTTCATCAGAAGACACAAAAGCTTGAGAAGAGCTTGTCTGTTGGAATGGGCTTCCTTGAGTGTAGTTCTCCTTTGGTGTCTCTGGGAAGGTGATGAAAGGACCCTTTGGTGAGTTGTCAGGGTAGCATATGAAATGATGTTGGGGTTCTATGCTATCCTTTTCAAACACATGAAGGGCTGAACCCATTTGATTGTTGGAGTTGCCAGATGAACCTTGCATGTTTATCTCCATCTGGTAGCCATTGAGAATCCTATACAACTCTGTCAGAGTAAGAGTTTTCAGGTTCTCAGTTCTCTTGATAACCACACAGTAATGTGTCCATTGCCTAGGAAGTGAGGACATGAACTTCCTTACAATGTCTCTGTTCTCAAGAGAAACTCCTCCATCCACAAGGGTATCCACAATCTCAACATACCTAAAGTATTGCTGAGTCATGATTTCACATGCTTTGAAGGTGAAGTTTTCAAACTGTTGCTTTAGGAGATCCTTCTTGTTCTCCTTAACTTCAGAGGAACCCTCATACATTAGTTTCAATGCATCCTATAGCTGCTTAGCTGTTTTGCATTTCTTGAAACCTCTGTATACAAAGTTTGGAAGAGCAATCTGAAGGGCTGTCATGGCTTTTGTATCAATCTCTACTCTCTTCCTGTCTAATCGGAGTAGTTTGCCACAACCTTGGGGATCATACCACCACCAGTAGCAAAAGAGGTGCTTGGTATGTAAGGTCCATTCTCAACAGACTCACACATTCTTGAGTCTAGAGACCTGATGAAACCTTCCTTTCTCAGGCACCAGGTGTCAAACTTATCAAGAGTGATTAGTGGGGACTTGTTTATGGTTCCAGTTTCCATATTAGTTTTGGAAATGGCTGCCATTTGATAAGTTGAGTATTTGTGTGTGTGAGGGATCTTAAGATGGTGAGATCTTATATCAAGAGCTTGGAAGCTCTGATACCAAATGCAGGACCGGTGAAGGGTGGTCACTTACAACACAACAACACAAAGAGGAGAGTAACTTAACTTAATCTAACAGTGAACTGTATTATCCACAAGTAAAGACACTAAGAACACAAGTAATTAAGAGACAGAACAAAGAGCAAGATACACAAGGAGATGGTTTTCAAGCTTGTAGTATATTGCTTCTTAATGTTCTATTACAAGTGTTACAAAGCATAAAAGAAAGTTATAAGAACATGAGATACTTATACTACATCCTACAGCTGGCCATACTTTGAAGGCCAGCTGGATACAATTGACTAGACACAACACAAAATCAATTGTTTGCCTTTTGACTTGTGACTATGACATGCCATAGCTCACATCCTAATATATTACAAAAAGGATAAAGTACATGAAGTAGAAAGTTACAGATTCAAGACCTCAATGTACAGTTACCAAAAGCATGGACCTTTTCACTAACTCATGTAAGTTGGTGACTTTTCAGAGTTGCAGCGAAAATGGGTCCAGCTTTATGGAAAAATACATCTGATAAAGCATGTTGTTAAAAGTCTTCAGAAGAAATCTGTCTTCAAGTGTTGGCTTCGAAAGACTTTGTCTCTGAAGCTTCGGAAGACTTCATCTTTGGCTTCAGAAGATATTGGTCTTGGCTTTAGAAGATTTCACACTTAGAATATTTCTGTTGCATGTGTGAAACTTCCAAAGCATTCTTCTTCAGTGTACTTGTGCAGCTTGTAGGAGAGACTTTGGGTGTTGGTTGCTTCAGCCTCTTCATATAATCTCTATAAAGGAATATACTGTGCTTTATCGTCTTTAACTGCCAAATCTTTAGTCGTACAAATATCCCCTGTCTTTTCAACTTTGACCGAGACATCAGTAATTGGAGCAGTCTTAGCCACTGATAAGAAATTTGTTCGACCACTAAGTGTTGGGTCATGCGCGCAAATAGTGCCCATGTGCCCAAAAATCTTCCCATGCGCCTAAGTATTCCCCAAGCACCCAAAAGGCCGGCACATAGTGCCCATGCGTCTAAAACTTAAAACTATTTATGAATTTTAGGGAAAATGTAAAGTGTAGGCTTTGACTTGGGATGTTCCTAGGGGCGATGTAAGATGTATCTATGATGATGGGTGATGTTTGTTATGTCATGTATGATGATGTGATGTGTATGGTATGGTTATAATTATTTATGTTCCTTGTTATGTGTACTTATTTTCCGTGGCTTTGCGTGGTATGATTATCAATATAAGTGGAAAGTATTATGTAACGTAAAGTGGAAGATAATTAAAAGAGAAACATAATGAATGAAAGAATGCATGCATTAATGAAAGGAAAGTAAAGAAAGTCTTGCAAGCCATGTGTGGAGGTTCACACCCAATGAAGGGTGTTAGCTCAACGGTGTATGGGTTAGCTACCCCAGAAGGATGCCCACTGGGGTCTAATCTTTGTGATTGGCCATATGTACGAGACCCTTGTCGCTTACCCCGGTAATGTGGTCAGGCCACCGGGCACAATGTATGAGGTCTATTTATAGACCTCGGCCCAGTACCCACTTTATGGGTGACGGTGGGGTATGGCACATGGCATTGGTCTGGAATGTAAAGAAGTTAATGATGAATGTACGTAAGGTACGGAAAGGAAGGCAACAAATGATAATGATGACGTATGACGATGAATGAATGAAAGTGAACGAATGATGATTGTAGATAATAATGATATTATCTATGTGTACGTAATATATGATCACGTATGACAGTAAAGAACGGTTTTGAATGAAAGTAAAGTATATTTTATTTCAAACCAAGAACTCACTCAGCAACGCTGACTTTTATGTGTTTCCAGTTGGTAGGTAATGGTTGATGAGGATGATACGAGCGGCTACTGGGCTTATTTTGGATGACATCCACTTTGTATAATGATAATGTTTTTGTGATGTAATGTAATGAATTATATTTTATAATTTGCCAACGATGTATTATTTTGCAAAATAAATTATAATGATATGAAATGGTTAATTTATTCTGCTGCAATGTTTTAGTAATGGTAAATGTAAATTATATATTTTGAAGTGCAATGATCGGTCAGCTGTGAGCGTATCGAGAGCGGGGCCATACATAAGACGATCCGTTGTCCGAATCTATTTGGATGAACTTCTCTAGCATGAAAAAAATCCGTACTACCTTGGTACAAATCTGCCTTTATCCTAGCTTGATTGTGTTTAAAATACTGTAATCGTTATGTCTCAAGCGTTATGTACACATCTACCACAAATTGTTGTAGTATTCGTCCACTAAAGAAAATTGCATTGTTGTACGATCGAATTTGAAACCTATAGCAATAGTACTCATGCATGGTCATGGTACTTCTATGCAGGATCGTTAAAGGGGGGTCGGTTACAACACAAACACAAAGAGCAGATTAACTAAACTTAATCAAGTAGTAAACTGGATTAACCAAGGTAAGACACTAAGAACACAAGTAATGTAAGAGACAGAACACAAAGAACACATGTATATGGTTTTCAAGAATGCGGTATATTGCTTTCTCTATGTTCTATTACAAGTGTTACAAAGCATAATTCAAAGATACAAGAACATGAGATACTTATACTACATCCTACAGCCGGCTATACTTTGAAAGCCAGCTGGATACAATTGACTAGACACAAACAAAATCAATTGTAGAGTCAAAAGGCAGATTGTCTTTTGACTAGAGACTATGACATGCCATAGCTCATATTCTTATCTATTACAAAAAGGATAAAGTACATGAAGTAGAAAGTTACAGACTCAAGACCTCAATGTACAGTTACCAAAAGCATGGACCTTTTCACCAACTCATGTAAGTTGGTGACCTTACAGAGGTGCAATGGAAAGGTGTCCAGCTTTATGAAAAGCACATCAGATAAAACATGTGTTAAAAGTCTTCGGAAGAAATCTGTCTTCATGTGTTGAAGCTTCGGAAGACTTTGTCTCTGAGGCTTCAGAAGACTTCATATTTGGCTTTGGAAGATATTGGTCTTGGCTTCGGAAGATTTCATATTTAGAGTATTTTCTCTTGCAAGTGTAAAACTTCCTAAGCATTCTTCTTCAATGTACTTGTGCAGCATGCAGGATAGACATTGGATGTTTAGGTTGCATCAGCCTCTTCATTAATCTCTACATTCTATGACTACATGGCTTAGCCTCTGTATGAAAAAATAAATAGTACATTACGTTATATTTACTGAAAAGCGTTCATGCCCTTAATGTAAAACGTCTAAAGACATTAAGAAATTGGTACGTCCAACTTCGTCATTCATTAGTTCATTATCATTACGAATTTCGTTCATTGACACCCTTACTCGTGGTATATTAATATGCCATCCCGGCTCACCATTTAGGAAAAAAAAGGATAACATAATGGATCGTAACATCCAAAGTACGACTGAATAGTTTGACTGTATTCAGACCTACCGTAGACTAAAATACTTCTTCTATGGGCAATGATATTATCATTTCCTTCAACCCAAATACTGCAACCTATGTAAACACGTATATAATTAAGTGTCATTAATATGATATATTATAACTATTTAAACTATATAAATGAAGTAGTAATTTTGTTTTAACCTCGGATGTGGTTGGTCGGTTGTATACCCTCTGGTCAAGTTCAACTGAAGCGTTAAGAGTAACTTTATAGTTGTCTAGAGGACCCAACTCTACAAGACTTCTAAATGTCTTGACATAAGGGTTTGTAGATAGAACTCTGGTTAACATCTTAGTTATATTCTTATCAAATTTAGGCCATTGAAGTCTATGTTGAAACTCAGTATTAGGATCATAAAAATACAATTGTAAGTACCTCGGTGTTCTATCTCTTGAAACTAATTGGTTGATCTTATGATATATGGCCTTATGTGCACGAAACATCAATACACCATCTCTCATGTTAGTTAGTGTATCATCCAAAGAAACAACCATTGACATGAAAGAAAAATTTGTGTTATATGCCCGTATATTAATCTTAAACATCTTTCCAATATCATCTTGCACCGTGAATAATAGGTATAATGCAGCCGGTATTTCAAAAGGTGCTAATTTTATTTTCCCAGACATGCAACAAAATGTTGGAAATTCGGATTGAAATCTTTTTGCTTCACAAAATAGGCAAGGAATATGTCCTTTTAAGCTGAGAGAATCCCTAGATATACTAGAAAAATATAATCATACGGATCCTCTTGTGTGTTATGATCTTGTAAGGGCGATTAAGACTGAACTGTGCTCGGTGGATTTTGCCCCAAAATTTGATTACGAAATATACTCTCATTCCTCGGTCGTGCTACGTGACTGCTATAATCTTATAAAGTACTTAGAGGCAACCTTTGTCGTGAGTTATTAGTACCAATTGATCTTGATGAATTGACATGAGATGTACTTCCGTTCATTACTTTTGTTGTTTTCTTATTCTCCTTTTGCAAATATTATAATTTTTTCGCTTCATAGTAGAACTAGATGCGCTTGAGGACATAAAATCGTTGGGATCTTTTTCTTGACCATTGCTCATCGGAAAGTTATAAAATACCTTTTTAATGAAATAATGACAGTGTGATTATTATTGGACAGTAGATTAATCACTACAGAGAGTATTACATAATAGTTAAATAAGTTCTTAAAAAGTGAAATAATATAATTTAGATAACCTATTGATATGATATGTTTAATTTGATAATGCAGTGTTGAGTTGTTTGTTGAGAAATGTTAACTAGTTTAACGATATATACATTTTTTATAATCATATTATATTATATTTATTATATTATATTATATTATATATATTATATTATATTATATTATATTATATACATTATAGTTGAATTATATATAAGTTTCTAAGGTATAACAATATAGGATTTTCCACCCGTAATATAGAGAAAAAATTATTTGAAAAATAACCAAACCATCCAAAAAAACATATAATTAAACAAATATATAAAAGTAATTCAAATTTAAGTAGGAACGAATTTATAATATAAGAGAAAAATAACACTTAAATATAACGCGCCTCTGGAATCTTGGGTTCAACAACAACTTGAGTGAAATCAGTTGATCATAAAATACTCCCTATAAGTGAAACATAAAATGCGTATAAGTTTTAAAATACAACAATATTTATTTAATGTATGTAGGTATAAAATATAGAGTAACACATATTGTTTGGAAAACGAAACAACTTCACTCGTGATACATAGACAATGGATTTGTCGAAAATTGAATGAAATGTTTGAAGTGTGTGAATCTCCCATGAGTCATACAAAGATAATTATATTATGTGACCGCTACCACATATAATTTATATTATGAGGAAAATAATATTAAATAAAAACCAATTTAAAAATTTTAAAAATTCAAATTCAAAGAACGCCTTACGTAAAATCTTGAAGAAACACCAAAAAATGTCCAAATCGTCGCTCACCATTGACAATTCTACCGACGACATCTACAACTAATAATGTGACCTTCATTGTATTTACTTAAAAATATAGAATGGTATTAAAATAAGTGAGAATTAGATAAGTTATACGTACCGGTAATTATTTTTTCATATCTGTTTTCGTCTAAAAGGTTTTTAATAGAAGGAACTAACGGATACACATGAAACCCTCTTGGTATGTGTATTGAAATTCATATAATTTTTGTGTGCTCATTAAATACAGTCTTGACATCACTCCAAACTAAGAGATAGTTATTATGTTTTGGCCACTCTTGGTATTCAAATTTATCTATTTTGAAGCGGCTTAGTACAATTATGTTGCCCACTAGATCATCATCTTTGTAACCTTTCATAAAATGTGTTGGTAAAAATTCAACTAATTTTTTTCTCTACACAAAATTTAAACTAGTGATTTAGATATCACAAATATTTTATATTTTACATAATTATAAAAATTGGAATTTGTATCTTACATGTTGATCGAGAAAAACTAGGGGTGTTCAAAAATATCCGAATCCGAAACCGAATCCAAAACCGAATCCGGAATATCCGAAAATCCGAAATTCGGATATTCGAAAATTTATATTTAATATTTTTTAAAATTTTATAAAAATATTTTGGATATTTCGGAATCCGAAATATCCGAAATATCCAAAATATTTTTATAAAATTTTAAAAAAATATTAAATATTAATTAAATATTTTAGATATTTTCAAATGTTTTCAAATATTTCGGATATTTTAATAAATACTTTGGATATATGAAATAAATTTCAATAAGATTTATTATATTTTTATAAAAGTTGTCAAATAATACAACTTTTTTTGAAATTCGGATATCCGAACGGATATCCGAGTCCGAATCCGAAATTTTAGATTCAGATTCGGATAGCGAAATCCACTATGTGAAAGTTTCGGATATTCAAAAATGAACACCCCTAAGAAAAACCACCAAAATTTTGTTTTTAGAAGACATGCAAAACAAAGTCTACCCAAACAAAACACACGGTATAGCAAACACAGTATTGCATGATTGATAAAAAATAGTCATCAATGACATGCAAATCTATCATCAAGTTGTCCTTCATTTAAAAATAACACATCTTATTATATCGAATACCACAATTATGTATTTTATTTTTTATATTGTGACATTATGGACATTTATATGATCTATAAAATAAAGCATCATAAATAATTAAAATAAAAGTTGTTTCACTATTGCCAAAGTAGTTAATGTAGTTGGAAAAAGAAAATAATAGAAAAATAAACTGAAAGTCTAACAAATATAATATAAATGACAGGATTGTAGAAACTAAAATCCAGGTGAGAGTATTGTCTCTGATTGCACCATGGATAATACCACCAAAATGGTAGGGTGTACAAATCACGCTACATTAAACCTGATATCGATTTTAAAAACATACCCCCACTCTGATCACAAGAGTTGACCCACTAAGATTGTAATTGTTGGAAATAGAAGGCACACTCTGTAAGGATATGTAAACAACTTTATCAACGTACCATTATTTAGCTTCCATATTCCAAGGGCCTTTCGTAGTAACCGCTAGAACAATACACATGAAGTTCTGATCGTATACTGACAAATGAATTGTTAGGACCAAGACCCCCTGCAATAGGATATGGTAATTTTGAAAATTGATGCGTATTAACGTCAAAGAGTATCACTTGCCTGTTACTTGCAAGCCAATATTCCTTAACCGGGAAGTATACAACACCTCCACAGAATGTTCCCGAACACCACCAGAAGGTATCATCATGGTACAGTCTTTTTTTAGGAATGGTATAGATTTCCAGGAGCTTCTATGCAATGAGTACAAGTAAACTGCAAGGGTATCCCGTCTACGTTTAATATGGATAATGCTGTAATCAAAAGTGGCATCAACATAGAAACCAACATCTTTTTTTTTCTTTGAAGAATCCTTGTTTAGAAGAGTTGGACAACATTTAGATGACACCAATTAAAGGATTCCATAAAAGTAAATCACACATGTTTGCAAGGCTAACACAGAGCATGCCATCCAAGTTTGATAAGAATATTAAAATTTTCGATTGAAGACCGAACGACAGATTTACGTTCGTACGAGCTAGGTATTTACTATTAGTATGATTTAAGGACTAAGTGATGCATGGCGACATTTGGCTTGTGGTGATAATTTTTTGATCGGGGGAGTCTCGCATGCGTTGGGAATTGGCTTTTAAAAAATCTGGAGTCAACATGTACGTTAACCATTCCTTGCAGACACACTTGCATTTAACCAAAAATTTTGAGGGGAGTCGTGCAATTATCTCTAGCGTAAGTATCATAAACAACCAAGGAGGCATTGTCACTTTTATCTAAATAAAAAATACACGAAATGTTATTAAAAACTACGAAAATATTATGAACATAATTTACTAAAAATAATTATGCTAATAAGATCATATATTTGAATCACACTTACGTAAATTATAAAACTAATAGTTTACTAATGAGTTATAGGTTGAATGGGCTGAATTGGTTAATGTGTTATTATGAGTTTGGGCCGGGTGTGTTGGATACCCATATTTATAATTAGGAAGTTTAAATGTGGCAACCCAATGCATATAAATTGGGGTTTTATATTATTTGTTTATTAAGTAACAATGTTGGGTTGGGTTGGTAATTGTTGTTATTAGGAAAATGGGCCAGACCAGTATTTGAGTTTGTAATGTTGGTTTGGAAATTTAGGCATATAAGTGGCCTAGTATATATAAGAAGCGTATGTGGTGTTATTGGTCTTAGATGTAAGAACGCCAAACGCCACCCACCCACAATTACATACCGATTGATTCTTGGATCCATATCCTTTAACCTTACAAATCTAGCTACAGATTTGATGAAATCACCATCCCACATCGTTCATTCTCAAGTGTGTGTTTTGCCACCTTCCCTGTGTTGTTGCAATCGACAATCGATTGTGGTTTTTGGACCATAGGGTTTCACAATTCACCTAACCAATCCAAGTCATTTGATGTTGAACTACATTGTATAGTTTATCTTTCAATCAAATTAGCAACCCACATCGTTCAATATCGACGTGTATTTGACATCATCCTAGTGTTGTTGTAATCGATGGTCAGTTAGGGTTTTCAGACCTTAGGGTTTCACGATTCACATACCTAATCAAACTTGTTTGTTGTTGATATATATTACATAATATGTAAGATGGTTATCTAGTTTGTGTTGATTAATTATGAACCCTTAATTTTAAGGTTCATTTGTTCTTGGGTTTTCTGACCTTAGGGTTTCGCGATTCACCTCCGGGTTTGTAACACCCGGTTATTTTAAAAGACATGAAAGAAAGAATAAAGTGAAGAAAAAGAAAGAAATGCAATTTAACCCAAGCTAAGAGGTTAAAAGTGTCAAAAGTGTTGGGTTTTGTCACATGTAAAACTAGCTAGTTTAACCATTTAAACTATAAAAGCACAGCAAAATATATGTTTTAATATATGGTTTCCAATCTGAAAATTTTACAATTTTTAAACACAAACAAAACCCAAGTATAAGGATCAAAATGTATGTGAAATAATATGCTATCAAACATAACATAACAACCATAGAGTGTTCATAGAATCAACCTTTCTAGAACAAAATGTTGTAGATGAAAAGAGGTAGGTGATGATGTTCTTGAATGTGTCTAGCCTTCAAAGGAGAAAACCTCAAGCTTGTATGCCCACAAGCCCAAACAACACCTAATCTTCTTAGGTAATGAACTATCTTTTGAACAATCCGAATCAATCAAGAAGTTCTTGAAGTGCAGCCAACAAAACCGAAAATTTCAGCCTTTTCTTCCTTCTTGAATCCAAAAATCACTTGTTCTTTGAGAGAGTTTTTGGCTTTGTGTGTGTGAGAGAAAAGTGTAGTTTTTTGGGTGATTGAATGAGTAAAGTCTTGCATAAGCCAAGACAAAGGGAGAGTCCCAATGCCCATATGGGCGACCGAAAAATAGGTCCCAAAATGGGTTCCCCCCATTTTTGAAATTTTTATAAAATCACTCTTTCAACCCTTTGTTTTTATAAAATTAAAACCTTTTTTAATTTTATAACAATAACAACTTTTATTTGTTATTATTTAACCAAGTTAAATAATGAAACAAATAATATGTCATGAACAAACTATCCATATAATGTTGTTCTATTACAAAGCAATGTTTTAGAAAACCCATTTTCTAAATTGGTGTCAATGTTTATTTGTATGATCTCATCAACAAATAAACATTTATTGGTATTTGTATAGCTTGTTATGGGTATGACCTGACTTGGATCATAACATACTAACCACATCAATCTTGTATGTGTCTTGGGCATACAAGATCCAACAATCTCCCACTTGCACAAGATTCATAGAACATTGATGCAAGTAGTAAATACCGCCTAACAACGGTTTACTACCCTTAATACGTATGACTAAGTGCCTTTCAATAACATCATCTCCTTCAAGTACCATACTTGAAATGTTTTAGGTGAATCAATCATCTATCCTTTTGTCGCAGATGTCATGTTAAATCCTAGAGACATAGAGTGATCATTCTCCATTGATTTAACTTTATCAGGCCTTAAACATCTTACTCTCAATGAATAAGAGGGACAAATCCCATCTTGACAACATACGTCTCTCACAATTGCCTTATATCATACCTGAACTTAGACTTATATACTGACATGTTTCAGAACAGCGAAGAGCTAAGTCAAAGTATAATATTTGGTAAATATCAAGATCAATATGTGTCTCAGGTCAGAGGATACCAAATGTGTTCGCCTTTACTCAAAATTACTTATGATCAATCAGGAAGATTCCATGTAGTAATATTTGAGATGCAGGTCAGTCCAATATTTGCATCCCAAAATGGTTTCCCCCATTTTTGAAATTTTAATAAAATCACTCTTTCAACCCTTTGTTTTTATAAAATTAAAACCTCTTTTAATTTTTAACAATAACAAATTTTATTTGTTATTATTTAACCAACTTAAATAATGAAACAAATAATATGTCATGAATAAACTATCCATATAATGTTGTTCTATTACAAAGCAATGTTTTAGAAAACCCATTTTCTAAATTGGTGTCAATGTTTATTTGTATGATCTCATCAACAAATAAACATTTATTGATGTTTGTATAGCTTGTTATTGGATATGACCCGACTTGGATCATAACGTACTAACCACATTAATCTTGTATGTGTCTTGGGCATATAAGATCCAACAAAAAGGACAAAAACTTTCAAAGTTAGTGAATAAAGCAATATGGCAGCCCATGTTGTCTGCTTTCACCTTTTCATTCGGTTTTTAAAGAGAGAGTGAAGAAGAGCAGAAGCTTTTGGGTTTTGAAGAACAAGAATAAGGAATCCAAATTCAAGATAAGAATTCATGCTTTTGTGATGTTCTTAATTGTCCTTAGCCTCGGTTATATGCTTATGTGGGTTTGTGTGTGGTTGGTGGGTTTCTAGGTGGTAGAACTCAATTTGCAAACGAGTTTTGAAGAAGTCATGCCTAAGAGCTATTAAGGTGAGTTCTAGAACCCCTTCTTACATGTTTTAACTAATTTTGGGGCTGGAAATACATGTATGAAACTTTTTATAAAATGGGGTTTTCATCGTATGTTTATTTTTGTGTAATACAGGTGGGTTTTCATTTGGGTGATGTATGTGTTGTGATGATGTGATGATTGTGTTTCTATGGCTTAGAATGTAATATTTAGGCCTGGAACATATTAAATGATGATTGGGGACTGAATTTAGTTGTTTAAGTGCGATATAGACTACTCATGCGCCTAAATAGTGCCCCGTACGCCCAACGGTATAAACGGCCTAAGTGTCCCCATGTGCCCAAAGCTCATGCGCCCAAATAGTTTCCATGCGCTTGTACAAGGCTGAAATTGACTAAGTGTCCATGAGCCTAGGATTCCCATATGCCTAGGCATTCATGCGCCTGCATAGTGCCCATGCGCTTAGAATTGCCCAGAATTGGCTAAGTGTTGCCCATGCGCCCCAATAGTTCCCATGCGCCTGAAAGTTCCCCATGTGCCTGAAAGTTCCCCATGCGCCTAAGTGTTCCCCATGCACCTGCATAGTGCCCATGCACCTAAGACTTAGATTATTTTTCTAATTTTTGGGGAAAAAGTGAAATGTAGGCTTTGACTTGGGATGTTCCTGGGGTGAAGTAAGTTGACTTTTGTTGATGAATGGGCTATGTTATGGCATGTAGGATGATTGATATGTCATGTATGATGGTGCCTTGTATGGTGATGTTTTGTATGATTATGTTTATGTTCCTTGTTATGCATGTTTATTTTCTGTGTCTTTATATGATATAGTTGGGAAAGAAATGATAAAGTATTATGTAACATAAAGTGGAAGATAATGAAAAGAGGAACATAATGATAGAATGCATGCATTAATGAAAGAGAAAATGAAAGTAAAGAAAGTCTTACAAGCAAATGTACGGAGGTGCACGACTTTAAAATGTCGCTAGCTCAACTGTGTGCGGTTTAGCTAGCCCATAAGGATACACACAGGGGTCTAGTCTTTGTGACTGACCAGTTGTATAGTACATGGATGATAGTGGATACTCACCCTGGTGCTAGTGCCAGGCTATATGCGTTATGGTAGTCATTTATGATCTTCGGCCCAGTACCCGCTTTGTGCATACATTTGGGGTATAGTATGCAGTTGGGATCTTTGTCGCTTGCCCCAGTGCCGGTGCTAGACTATCTGCGTTATGGAAGTCATTTATGATCTTCAGCCCAATATCCGCTTTGTGCAAATGTTTGGGGCATAGCTGATGACACCGATTCAAAAAAAGGAAAAGAATGAAAGTTATAGAACAGTGAAAGAAGATAATAATGATATTATCTATGTGTACGTACGATGTGTGATCATGTACGAAAGTATAGAATGGTTTTGAAAGAAAGTAAAGTATATTTTGTTTTAAAACTAGAACTCACTCAGCAACACTGACTTTTATGTGTTTCCAGTTGGCATGTAATGGTTGCTGAGGATGGCACGGGGCTGCTACTTGGCTCATTTTGGATGGCATCCATTTTGTATAATGTTTTTATGATGTAATGCAATGAATTATTTTGTAATCAGTCAACGATGTATTATTTTTCAAAAGCAATTATAATGAGATGAAATGGTTGTTTAAATGTTTCCGCTACAATATTTTATCATAGTTAATGTAAATATATGTATTATGTGCAATGATTGACTAGCTGTGAGCGTTCCGGGAATGGGACCTTAGAGGGTTGGATAGAACATTGGTTGTACTTGATGTGTATTGTTGTTGAATAGGGTTATATTGATTTGGAAATCATATTTTTAGATGTTTAGGGTTTTGGGGATTGGGTTACCTTATGAGATAATTAATTTTAAGGAAGATCCATTTCTCCAAGATTAGGGTTTATATTTGGATTGTATCGATGATGTGCTCTCATAACTTCAACTCCAATAATCATCGATGTTAGTCATATTACAGTTATTTCTTTATTTGTTTGTTGCATTGGTATTGTCACATATATACTATATGATTTTATAAAACTAAAACATTATTGTTTATAAATATCATTGATGTAGACTAGCCGTTTGACGTAGATTCAGGATGGTTTTAACTTTGACAGATTACTGTAATGGTATCCAATTTACTGTAAGTCATCTAATCCTTTGACAATTAGCAAGTAACTTCATCGGTGAGTTTCCGACATGAATCGGGAATCACCTGCCACTGGTGTTTAAACATGGACTATAGGCGGGTACTCTTTATTACTTAGCTATTTTAATTTGTTATAACTATTTGTTTATTTTGTTTCTATTTATTATAATTGATGTGTATGTCTTACGTGCATATAAGTAGTACGATAGAGATAAATCATACTGATTTTTATAACTCCTTAGATGTGCTTGTCCGACTTCCATTAGAGAGGTTAGGAATCTTTCCTCCGTCTAAGCTCTGTTAACTATTAGTGTGATTGGGTTTTTTTAACTTTTTGATAAGTGTTTCTATAATTGGACGAAATATGATGATATCCTTGTTTATGTGATTGTGCTTGATATGATGATATCCTTGTAATTGTACATCAATGGTTTAAACTTGCATTTTATAATTTAAGTTGTTATGGTTAATGTGTGTGTCTTATGTGTGTGTTTGTGTAGTTCTATATGTGATTGTGTACTTGTGTAGTTGTGTGTGTCTTATAATTGTATGTTGCTGGGTTTATGTATTATAACTATACCATAATTATAATTTTTGTAAATGTATCCTATAATTTTATATATTGTGTGTGTGACTGTGTATCTGTGTATTTATACTTTTCATTTGTTGGTAACCTTCTTAATATGTACTAATATTAAAATATATGAGTTGTCTCTTGGTTATACAAATATATGAATTTTTTAATTCATGCATTTATAAAAAATACTTTTGTATAAAAGTAAAAATTAAACATAAGTTTGTTTAAATGAAACTTGTGGTACTTTGTGTTTTGGGTAAAACCTTTATGTATTTTGATTTTGAGTAATAAATATATAATGTTTTTAAATGTAGATATAAATATTGTAACTTGAATGTTTACTATTATTAATATTAGTATACCAACTAACCACTAAAATTGCCTATATTTAATGTTGATTGATATTCATAAATCTAGAATGAATTTTTAAAGTGTTTGTAGAGGTCAATTATTTTAATGTATAATTTTGTAGCATTAGTAGGACCAGTAATCAAGTTTAGGTCCATTATTTGATGTATAAGTTTGTTGCATTAGTAGGACGGTAGTCAAATCTGATATGTGGTTTTAATTTACCTTAGTTATATGTATACACATTGTTGTGTATGTAAGAACATGTTAAACCTAACATAAAACATCTAACACTAAACATCATACATAATAATATAATGACAAATCAATAACAACAAAATTACAAACCAAAGCTTTCTTAATTATACATACCTTTGTGGAAACTGTGAAGATGAATCTTGAGCAATACGACTAAATATATAGATACTTGAGTTTAGGTGGTAACTGTAGAGATTAATGAAGAGGCTGATGCAACCTAAACATCTTAAGTCTTTCCTACATGCTGCACAAGTGCATTAAAGAAGAAGTTTCAGAAGTTTCACACATGAAACATAAAATACTCTAAGTGTGAAATCTTCCGAAGCCAAGACCAATATCTTCCAAAGCCAAACATGAAGTCTTCCGAAGCCTCAGAGACAAAGTCTTCTGAAGCTTCAACTCATGAAGACAAGTTTCTTCTGAAGACTTTTAGTAACATGCTTTATCTATTGTACTATTCCATAAAGCTGGACACCTTTCTGTTGCACCTCTAAAAAGTCACCAACTTACATGAGTTGGTGAAAAGGTCCATGCTTTTGGTAACTGTACATTGAGGTCTTGAGTCTGTAACTTTCTACTTTATATTTTTTATTCTTTTTGTAATAGATAAGGATATGACCTATGGCATGTCATAGTCACAAGTCAAAAGGCAATCTGCCTTTTGACTCTACAATTGATTTTGTTTGTGTCTAGTCAATTGTATCCAGCTGACTTTCAAAGTATAGCCTGCTGTAGGATGTAGTATAAGTATCTCATGTTCTTGTATCTTTATATCATGCTTTTGTAACACTTGTAATAGAACATAGAGAAGGCAATATACTGCATTCTTGAAAACCAAATACTTGTGTTCTTTGTGTTCTGTCTCTTGCGTTACTTGTGTTCTTAGTATCTTATCTTGGTTAATCCTGTTTACTGTTTGATTAAAGTTTAGTTAATCTCCTCTTTGTGTTGTTGTGTTGTAACTTACACCCTTTAACGATGGGATTCTCAGTGGCTACCAGATGGAGATGAACATGCAAGGTTCATCTGGCAACCCCAACAATCAAATGGGTTCAGCCCTACATGTGGTTGAAAGGGATAGCATAGAACCCAAACATCATCTCATATGCTACCCTGACAACTCACCCAAGGGTCCTTTCATCACCTTCCCAGAGACACCAAGGGATAACTACACTCAAGGAAGCCCATTCCAAGAGACAAGTTCTTCTCAAGCCTTTGTGTCTTCTGATGAAAGTTATGGGAACTCTCTTTTCACTCTTGAAGACCTGGACTGTATCCATCCAGATGATCTGGAGTACATGGAAATAGTCCAGAAGATGGCTCTTCTCACTCATAGAGCCAAGAAGTTCTACAAGAGGACTGGAAGGAAGTTTCCAAGAAATGCAACCAGTGGAAAGTTTGGACTGGGCAAAGGCAAAGTCAAGTGTTACAACTGTAACCTGATGGGCCACTTTGCTAGAGAATGTAAGGCACCTAAAACAAATGGTGGCCAAGCACAATCCAGATCAAACTACACTGACAAAGCTCTCCAGAATGAGAAGTCAAAGCAGCATGCTGCTGTTGCTGTTGAAGAAGGAGGCTTTGACTGGAGCTTTCAGGTGGAAGATGCTTCTCCAAACCAAGCACTAATGGCAGATCATGATGAAGCCAAGGTATTGGAACATCTCTGTACTCCTGAATGCATTGCTAAAGTTAATAGATACAGGTCCTACAACTTGGAAATGAGATCTGATCTTAAGTCCTTAAACATTTTAAAGTCTGATTTAAGAAAGTTTGAAAATGATTCTAAGCTAAAAATAGAGGACTTAGAGAAAACCATTTCAGTTCTAAAACATGAACATATAGATTTGAGGACTCAAATCAAAGATCTCATAACTAAGTTAATTGAGTGCCAGGCTGAGCTTGTGATCAGCAAAGCCAGGGCAGAAAAGAGTGTTCTTGAAGAAGAGACCTTCAAGAACATGATATCCTCATCCCTGCACAACAAAGTGTGCTATTAAAATAGGCAGGGACTAGGATCTAATGAGATAGCTCCTCCACACACATCTTGTCAGTAAGATCTCCTAGGTGTGGAACTTGTGAAGATGAGCTTCCTCTCATAGATCCTATGAGTAAAGAGGATGAAGAAGAGATAGTGAAGAATCCCTCTTAAAAGAGTGAAGAGGAGGATTCCAAGAAGGGCCACTATCCTTTTGAGGAGAAAGTGAAGACTGTGATGACCAGTCCATGATAATGAACTTGATTAGAAAGAGCAAAAGAAAGGCAAGGAGGCTCAAGAGATCAAGGCTACTTTTGACTCTAAGCAGAAACAAGTTTTTATCTCTGTAGGGTTTAAAGTTGTAGGGACTGAAAACATCAACCAAAACTCTTCTGTTAAGAGTTCTGGTTCTTGTTTAACTCATCTTAGTAGCGGGAAGAAGACCGATCTGCTGTGTACCACTGCTGCACAGCCCGGACCATCAAACTCCAAGCACAGTCCTCCACCCAAAAGGATTGTCTCAGCATCTGCAAAGATGAAGGTGGAGAAGGGATGTGATCAAAGATAGTCCTATTCCAAGGAAAAGGCTCTTGTGAAGAAGAAGGTAAATTGTTTCATGTGTGAAAGTACCACTCACATTGCTAAGGATTGTCCCTTCAATCCTAAAGGTACTATCCATTTGACCAAAAAAAAGACTTCAAAGAGTTTGAAGAAGATTCAAGCTTCGGAAGGAAAACCTGTTTCCTTCGGAAGCTCAAAATCTAAAAAGAAGGGAAGTGGAAAATTCCCTTCGAAAGAAAAGTTGGTCTCGAAAGAAAGGAGTTCTTCCGAAGCATTGAAGTCTACTGCAGTGTCTGCAGAATCTTCCGAAGGTTCAGTCATCAAAACTTACAAAGTTCCAAAAGCTTCCGAAGTTTTGAAGGTCAAGTCCAACACTCCAAGGTGGTGTGGATGTCTAAGAAAGACCAAGTTATTGAGATTTCTTCATCAACAACAGCTCAAGATCCTCTTAGTACAACCATAGGATCTGTTACTGTTGAATTACCTTCTGCAAATGAGCCCAAGAAAAGCAAGGCTTGGATTTCCAAATGTAACTAATCTTTCTTTTTGTGCAGGGACAGCTAAAGATAGACAAAAATGTCTAGATCATAGATAGTGGCTGTTCCAGGCACATGACAGGCAATAGGTCACTATTCCAAAACTTTGAAAGGATTGATGGAGGATCAGTTGCTTTTGGAGGAGATAAAGGTGGTTACATTTCTGGAAGGGGCAAGGACACAAATGGTAAGCTCAACATAGAAAAGGTAAATTTTGTCAAGGAGCTTGGATACAATCTTCTAAGTGTATCTCAATTTTGTGATCAGAGTCATAACATGCTCTTTACTGAGCATAAGTGCATTGTTCTTAAGCCTGGTATGGTCATTCCTCATGAGCATATCCTGCTTAGAGCCCCCAGGAAAGGAAACATGTACAAGATGGATATGCAAGAAGCCTCTCCCTTTGGAGAAGCTTCATGCTTTCTGTCTAAAGCAAATAGTGATGAGTCTTTCCTATGGCATAAAAGAATGTGCCATGTAAACTTTAAGAACATGAATAAGTTAATTAAGCCTGATTTGGTAATTGGAATACCAAAGAAAGAGTTTACAAGTGATGACCACTATGTTGCATGCCTGAAAGGGAAGCAACATAAGGTATCTCATAAGCCTAAGGAAACGAACTCCATCACTACACCCCTACACCTGTTACATATGGATCTCTTTGGCCCCATCAGTGTAATGAGTTTAGGAAGGACCTTATACTATCTAGTGATCACAGACGACTTTACAAGATTCACTTGGGTTTTCTTCCTTAGAACTAAGGATGAGACTCCTGAGATTCTGAAGAATTTCATCTTAAAGATTGAGAATCAGTCTGATCACAAGGTCAAAATCATAAGATGTGATCAAGGAACTGAATTTAAGAACCAAATCCTTGATACATTTTGTGATGAAAAGGGTATTAAAAGACAATTCAGTGCTCCCAAGACTCCTCAGCAAAATGGTGTTGCTGAGAGGAGAAACAGGACACTGATTAAAGCTGCAAGAACCATGCTATCTGACTCTAAACTACCCATCACCTTCTAGGCAGAGGCAGTCAACATTGCCTGCTATGTGCAAAACAGAGTTTCAGTAGTTAAGACTCATGGCAAGACTCCTTATGAACTCTGGCACAAGAGGAAACCTTTCATTGGTTTTCTCAGGTCATTTGGATGTCCTTGCACCATCTTGAATGCCAAAGATCAAATTGCCAAGTTTGCTGAGAAATCAGATGATGGACACTTTATTGGATACTCTTCCCAAGCTAAGCCTTATAGAGTATACAATCTCAGAACTAGATTTGTTAAGGAGTCAGCCAATGTGACTTTCAATGAACACATACCTTGTGTTGCTGGTTCTGGTCTAGATTGGTTATTTGATCTTGATTTAGTTACCAACTGTTTTAACAAATCTTGTGAAAATGTTTCAGGATCTGTAGAAAATTTAAATACAGGTGATCCTGTTCTAAGATTTGAGCTAGGAAGACCTTCAAGTCATACATCTTCAGATCCAGTTGGAACTACTTCTGCAAATAAGGTTTCTATCAGCACAACAATGACAAACTCAGCTGATACATCTGGTATGCCTTCAAATTCCAGCTCAGAGGCTCCATAGCCAGATAAGAACACCTCAATTATAGAAGACAACAATGGTGGTGGTGACATTGACCAAGAATTTCTTGATGCCACTAACCACACCATAGATGAGAACATCAATGATGTCACACATTGCTTGGATCAACTTTCACTTGAAAAGTGTGCTGATGTGGTGGGAGAAACATCTATGCCAGATCTAAGTTTCTCTAATTTAGATCTTTCTCAACAACTTGTTGTGATCCCTCAGCTTAGGATCCACAAGTCTCACCCTACCACAAACATCATTGGAGATGTTGTCTCAAGGGTAAAGAAAAGAGGATAAACCATGAAGCAAATGTTTGTCTTCACTCTTGTTTTCTATCCCAGATAGGGCCAAAGAAATTTGATGAAGCTCTAAAGGATGGAAGTTGGGTTGAAGCTATGCAACAAGAGCTACTTCAATTCAAAAGGCAGAAAGTTTGGAACCTTTGTCCTCTTCCTTCTGGGAAGACTAGCATTAGAACCAAATGGGTGTTTAGGAACAAGAAGGATGATAGAGGCATCATCATCAAGAACAAAGCTAGACTAGTTGTTCAAGGATACACACAAGAAGAAGAGATTGACTACACTGATGTCTTTGCTCCAGTGGCAAGATTAGAATCTGTTAGGATATTCCTGGCATTTGCTGCATCCAAGAACCTCAAGGTCTTTCAACTTGATGTGAAGTGTGCCTTTTTATATGGAGTGATAGATGAAGAGGTTTATGTCAAACAGCCACCTGGTTTTGTAGATCCTGATCATCCTGATTATGTCTGCAAGCTTGACAAAGCTCTCTATGGGCTACATCAGGCACCCAGGAAATGGTATGAGACACTATCTGAGTATCTTTGAAAACATGGATACATGAGAGGTACTATAGATGGAACTCTCTTCATCAAAGGATAGGGAAAAGACATATTGCTAGTTCAAGCATATGTGGATGACATCATCTTTGGTTCAACTAATCCAAAGCTCTGCAAAGACTTTGAGAAGCTGATGAAAGATAAATTTGAAATGAGTGACATGGGGGAACTCAATTTCTTTCCGGAATTCAAGTGAAGCAAGTTGAAGATGGCATCTTCATAAGTCAGTCAAAGTATGTTCAGGACATACTCAAGAGGTTCAATATGACTGACTGTAAGATTGTTAAGACACCCATAGCCAGAAACCACTCCCTTGGTCCTGATCTTGAGGGGGAGTGTGTAGATGAACACTTATACAGGGCTATGATTGGGTCTCTTATGTATCTTACTGCTAGCAGGCCTGATATAATGTTTGCTACATACATCTGTGCAAGATATCAAGCCAACCCTAAGATGTCTCACCTTATCTCTATCAAGAGGATTCTAAGATACCTGAAAGGTGCATCAACGCTTGGCCTATGGTATCCCAAGAATTCAGACTTCAATCTGTATGCCTATACAGATAGTGATTATGGTGGTTGCAATATGACTGCAAAGTCTACATCTGGGGGATGTCAATTTCTTGGTGGAAGGGTTGTCTTATGGCAATGCAAGAAACAATACTGTGTCTCTACATCAACTGCTGAAGCTGAATACATTGCTGCTACTAGCTGCTATGCTCAAGTGCTTTGGATTCAGAATCAAATGCTAGACAATTGGTTAAACTTCAAGGAGACTCCCATTCACATAGACAACAACAGTCCTATGCAGCACTCAAGGACAAAGCACATCAATATTAGGTATCATTTAATAAGAGATAACTGTGAAAAAGGATTAATTAAACTAGTCAAGGTTCACACAGATGAACAGTATGCTGATCTGTTTACAAACGCCTTTGATGAAAAGAGATTTAGATATCTAATATCAGCTATTGGGATGATCAACCTTGAGTAGATTTTTTTCTTAAAACTAATTCTTATTATTTCTTAAAATATGTGTGTCTAAGTTGTCTAGTTCATCACTTTCATAAGCTCATGTTTTCTTTGGATTAAAATCTTTTTTCTGAAGACTTTCCTTAGATTATTTGAAAATTTCATACTTCGGAAGCAGATCATGTCTTCAAAATAAATAACTGTCTAAGAAATTTACCTTCAGAAGAGCTTTCAACTCTATCTTCTGAAGCTTAAATCTTGTCTCAGACACTTGTTTTTAAGAACCATCTACTTCCGAAGCAAAATTAACTCTCGGAAGCTTTGTAGTTTTACATACAAGCATTCAAGTTTTAAATTTCTCTTCTGAAGCAAAATTCTCAAATCTCTCAGGAAATTCTTCCGAAGTCATTTTAGCTTCGGAAGCTTTTTAATTAAAACTTCCGAAGATAATTAACCTTCGGAAGCTTTTTGACTTCCAAGAAAACTACTTTTTGAGCAAAAGTAAACTACTTTTTCAGAGGTGGGACCGACATCCGGATTTCAAAGTTTATCCTCTTTCATTAAACTTTATCTGAAATCCTTTTCACATATATACTCAATGGTTTCCCCCCTCTTTCTATAATCTGTTCTTTCTCCAAACCTAAAAACCCAAATTTTTCTCTGAAATTTCTTTCTCTCTTCTTTCTTCATCCTCAAGCTACTTCAAAATGGCCAACCTTGCTCACAGATATGATCCTAACTTTACCATGCAGCTACACAGACAACATTACCAGGTTGCTCTGTTAAGCTCTGAGAAAGATCCTCATTTCTCAAAGGTTTGCCATTTCTTATCTCTGTCAAACTACTTCACCTCCCTAACCATTGATCCTCCACTCTATGAGGATCATCTGCTAGAATTCTAGAAAACCTGCCAAGAGGTTGTTTTGGATGGGGAGAAGGCACTGTCTGCCATAATGCAGGGGAGAATAGTCTTCATCACTCCAGCCATCATCACAAGCATCTTGAGCTGGATGATGAAGAAGGTGAGGTGTTCTTCCCAAAGGAAGCTGTCAATCATTCTTTTGAGCAGATGGGATATGAGGGAGATTTCTCTGTAAAGATGTTTAGGAAAGGGAAGGTCTCATCCCAATGGAGATTCTTGCTCCATGTGATCATCCACAGCTTATCAAACAAGCATGGTGGATGGGACCAGATTCCTGAAGATTTCTCCTTCATAATCCATGGAATGGTTCAAGGGTCAAATTCAGGTATTCTCAATTTGTCTATACTAATTTACTTGCAATTTAGACTCCTCAGAATATTACATTTTTCCTAGATATGTCAAGTACATTCTTAACTGTGAACTGGGCTCACAGTTGACGGAAACATGTAACATTCTTAAATTGGGACAGATGAAGCCCGACATCTTTAAAATACTAAGAAAGTCCACTGTTGGATTCTCTAGGGTAGAAACAGCCCTAGTCCCAAAAATGTTAGAGCTCATTGCTCAAGGTGACAACCTAACAGCACAAGCTAGTGTTGAACCCACACCTGCTACTTCCCAACCACCCACACAGCCTCAAATCTCCATCACCTACCAAAGAAAATCCAAATGAACCCCTGCTCAGGCTATTTAGTCTGTGTAGGCCCCCATATACTCAACCATATAGGAAGAAGTGGACACTGAGCTCCCACTTCTCCTGAGGAGCAAACCACTCCCATCCTTCAAGAATTAGTGCGAGGTTCCTCATGCTCAGCCTAATGAGCTCATTACCCAAACTGCCTTAAGCCATCACTCTGAGTCTCAACACTCAAGTGATCAACCTTCAAGGGACAGTTACCATCCCCAGCCTATAGATCTCAACCAACCAATTCCTAACCTTGACTTCTATACTGATGAAGATATAGGTTTCAGTGAGTATAATGAGTCTCTCTTCTTTCCCCTACTCAAAGAGAGATGAGTACCCTTGAGTCTCCTACATCTATCCTACATCAGTCACCTACAACTGAGGTGCACACTCCTGAACCTGTTCAGGATGTCCATATGGAAGAGGCTCTCACTTTTGAAAGTGATTAGATCATTAAGACCTCAACCATGGCAACTTATCCCACTGACATCTCAACTGAGATTGCCAGTGAGCAGAAGAAAATCAACAGCCAAGAACCTCAAGCTGGTGGTGAGAGAGAGGACTCTGGTCCAATCATCTCATCCCCCAATGAATCTTCTAATGAAGATGAGGGGAATCTGAGACTACTGGTGCAAAAACTGTCTAAAACATGCACTTACTTAGTCTCAAAGGTCAGTCACCTTGAATCTCAGGTGACTACCTTACATAATAGTATCAATGATCAGCAACTTGAGATTTCATATCTTAAGGAAAAACTAGCTGGGAGACCCTTAAGGAGAGCTCAACCAGGAACACAAGAACCTATGGATGTGATTGACCTATCTTCCAGCTCACCTATGCAAGTGGGTGATGCTACCAAAAAGGGGGAGAAAGTCATTACAATCACAGAACCTGGGAGTTCTTCAGAGAGAATGGACATTGAGGACTCACCATCCTCACTTGCAACTGTGCATTCTCAGCAACCTCCTTTAGTTCACATTGATGTGGACTACGCAGACTCCTTCATACAAGTTTGTTTGAGGATGGGATACCAAGGGCTATGTCACCTTCACCATCTTCCAATCACATCATGGGTGGAGGTATGACAACATCAGGAAAAAGAAGTCTTCAATTTTCAAACCTTGGACTACTATGAAGGTTTGGATCTAGTCAACATGCCACTTGTCAACCCAAGCCAATCAAGACAAGCTGACAGATTGGCTCAAAGAATCCAAGATAGGAGCACTGCAGAGTTCAGCTTACTCAGTTAAAATTCTGGAAAAAGAATGAAGAGGATGGCTTCTAGACCAAAGCCTTAGAAGAAGAAGAAGTATGCAACCCTCTTCTAAACCTCAGGATGAATCAGAACAGCCTTAGGATATGCAGCCAAAGGATGCTACACCAACTCCAATTCAAATAGCTCCTCCAGTAATAGGAAGACCCATCTTGTCTTGGACATACACCACAAATCCAGAAAGATGGCATGTTATTAGAGAACAAGTCATTGAAGACATTTATACATGGCAAGATATGTTTCAGTTGCATCTGCATGACCTCTTTGACATGAGAAGACATTTTGATAGCCTGAAGGATCCTGATCATCTTATGAAGAAAGGAATGGTGATCATCCTAATGAGGACTGTTAATATCTAAAGTTTTCTAAGTGTTTTGGTAGCATCAGCCTAGGGGGTGTTTGTAGAGATTAATGAAAAGGGTGATGCAACCTAAACATCTTAAGTCTTTCCTGCATGCTACATAAGTGCATTAAAGAAGAAGCTTAGGAAGTTTCACACATGAAACAGAAAATACTATAAGTGTGAAATCTTCTGAAGCCAAGACCAATATCTTCCGAAGCCAAACATGAAGTCTTCCAAAGCCTCAGAGACAAAGTCTTCCGAAGCTTCAACTCATGAAGACAGATTTCTTCCGAAGACTTTTAGTAACATGCTTTATCTGATGTACTGTTCCATAAAGTTGGACACCTTTCCGCTGCACCTCTAAAAAGTCACCAACTTACATGAGTTGGTGAAAAGCTCCATGCTTTTGGTAACTGTACATTGAGGTCTCGAGTCTGTAACTTTCTACTTTATGTACTTTATCCTTTTTCTAATAGATAAGGATGTGAGTTATGGCATGTCATAGTCACAAGTCAAAAGACAATCTGCCTTTTGACTCTACAACTGATTTTGTTTGTGTCTAGTCAATTGTATCCAGCTGGCTTTCAAAATATAGCCGGCTATAGGATGTAGTATAAGTATCTCATGTTCTTGTATCTTTATATCATGCTTTTGTAACACTTGTAATAGAACATAGAGAAGGCAATATACTGCATTCTTGAAAACCAAATACTTGTGTTCTTTGTGTTCTGTCTCTTGCCTTACTTGTGTTCTTAGTATCCTATCTTGGTTAATCCAGTTTACTGTTTGATTAAAGTTTAGTTAATCTCCTCTTTGTGTTGTTGTGTTGTAACTTACACCCTTCAACGATCCTGCAGTAACAAAAAAACAACTAATCAAATAATGCATATGAATTCAAAATATTATTCATAGTATCAATCAATACATATTAACATACCTTTAACCAATCGAAGTTTGATTTTCTAAGAACCCAAAGCTGAAAAGTGAAAACAAAATATACTGTTAATGATAATTGTATATATAGATGATGATTCAAGCAGTCTGTCCTTGGAAAATAACAACAATTTTTTAATTGACAGACCCTAAAAACACTACACAAACTTCTACAATAAAAATTTGAAGTTTTGTTAATGGTCATTGAGTTTATCCTAATGATATTTCATGTTTGAATATAAATTATGAACCAACTAAACATCCTAAAACAACTAGTTTTTAAATATTAACTTTTTTAAATATTTAATAATTCTGGCTTGTTTTTTCAAAACCTTGTTGCAAAAACACCAATACTTAATATACAACTTAATAATTAAAATCATATTATAATCATGTTTTTCTTACACATAGATCATAATTAGGCTTAGGAGCTTGATGTTGTAATTTGTTAAAATACAGCTTTTTATTAACATTCTTATTATTACCAATTAATTTGTGCATTAAATAATGTTACTAACTAACTAAGCATAGTTTTGGCTATAACTAATGTGAAATAAGATAAAGTGTAAATATAAAAACAACTATTCCAGATTAAAAACCGTAATCATCCGCAAATATTGTAACTTTTAAAAATTTGGTTCGATTTTTATTATCTCGTATAACCAAAAAAATACTCCTTACTAAGATAACAATGTTTTAAATAACAATCTAATTATGTGTTTTATTATTAAGTTTACAACTGTGACATCTAAAATTAGATAATTTATTATTTTACATATATGTGTTTTATCAGTTACTTTATTAATATAACCAACTAACTAATAATTGTTTTATCTATAATTAATGTAGAATAAGAGAAAATATTGTTAATATAAAGTAAAGTCCATATTTAAAATTGTACTCATCTGTAATATAATGTCACATAATACCAAAAAGTAAAAGTCTTTTAAACTATACAACTTAAAAATTACTCCTATTTGTTATATGTTGTTACTATGTATGAGTCGGATATTTGGGAGAAAAAAATACTTGTGCATTATTGTATTAAATAATAAGAACTGTAAAGTTAAGAAATTTTCCTACATCTACATATCAAAAACCATATTATATAGATGAAAGAAGAGAATACTTACATAGCATGAGATATGCTTGTAAAGCAAACTATAACTTCTATTATTGGAATTAAACATGCATAAAACTAAGAAATAATATAAAAATATTCTGATTTAAACATAAGTCTAAATAACATGAGGTCTATTTTCACTTCTATATTGTCATACGAGGAAATTTAATTCTTATTTTTGGCTTACTGGTTGAACATGTAGTGTCTTCTAGTTTATTTTCTTTGTCAATGTTATCCAGACCATTTAACTTAATGAACTTACTACATTTCCATTCATCAAGCCTCTTGATTCTCTTTCTTTTTTGTTTTCAAATATCCTAGCCTGGGCTTCAAACATGTGATCCTTAAATGTAAGGCCCCGTTCCCGGGAAACTCACAATCGGTCATTCATAGCAATTAAGACATTTAATCATTATAATTATACAATCTTAAGCATCGGAATTAGTTTATCAAAAACCATTCATTTCATTTAAAAGACCGTGGTTGAGCAATACAACACTACTTAACTGGTTATAAAAGAATTGTATTACTGTATTACAAAACAACAACAACATAAAGTACAAATGGATGAGTCTTTCCCTGCCAAGTAGCTTCACCCTCGTGCCATCCTCAGCAATAATTACCTGCCAACAGAAAATGTATAAAAGTTAGCGTTGCTGAGTGAGCTCTAGTTTTATAAGTAATAAAATACTTTCTGTAGGTATACATATGGAAAATACTCTGCTCATGAAAACTTCATCTCTTTATACGTGAGCACGCATCAACTATACAATGAGGTAATACTTTATCTCTTTCCTGTATGCCTTGTTTACTCTGTATTCTATTATATTTATCTTTCACTGTGTATGTGGACCAATGAGCAATACCCCAACTATGTGCGCGATGTAAAACGGGTGATGGGCCATCTATATCCCTCGAAAGGGTCAACTGTATCCCCCGAAAGGGTCAACTGTATCCCCCGAAAGGGTTCTGTGTACTGTGTACAAGCCGACCCAATCACCCAGGGTATGCTACAAGGGTCCTGCCAATCTCAATTGATTGGCCCTGTGTGCACAATAGGGTAGCTAACCCGCAACACAGTTGAGCTAACGACAACATGGTCGTGTCCTTCCTATGAGCTTGCAAGACTTGTTAACATTTTCATTAATGTTCCTCTTCTTTTCTTTATTGCTCTTTCGCTTTATTATTACTAGATACTTTACGTTACGATAATAACATGCCACGTAAAGTCACATACTATAAGTAATAATAATAATAATAACAATCATAATAATAAGGGACATCATATGTAATCATATCATGCATGGAACATCATCATTATTTGGCCCTAGTCAACTCTGGTCAAAACCCTAAAGCACAGACTCCTAGAAAACTTTGTAAAATTTTCTAAGTGTTAGGCGCATGGGAACTATTTAGGCGCATGAGCCCTATTTGGGCGTTTTACCACTATGCAGGCGCATCAGCCAACACTTAATCATTTTATCACTTAGGCGCATGAACTATTCAGGCGCATGGGTACTATGTGTGCGTATGAACACTTAGACGCATGGGTAATCTGGACGCATGGGCACTTAGGCGCATGAGTCACATGGGCGCATGGGCACTATTGGGGCGCATGACCGTACACTTAGTCGTCCGGCCAACATTTCTAGGCGCATGGGCCACTGTTCAGGCACATGGGCTGTACTTAAACATTTCTAAGATAATATTAGGCGCATGAACTACACTTAAATCTTTCTAAGGCATTTTCAGACGTATGAACCTTCTGTGTAACTTGTTCTTAGCATGTTTTCATACCTATTCATCAAACCCATCTGTTCCATGCTTAACATGGCTATTCTAAGCATGAACAACCTATAAACATTCAAGAATTTAACATTTAACAAGCACAATACATACGGGTAACATACATAAACTTTGCAAAAACATTTTAATACATTTTCAACCCCAAAGATAGTTTAAAACAAGTAAGAACGGGGTCTAGAACTCACCTGGTTCAACTTGGTATTTTCTTCCTTTCTAACCCGCTTGCAATGAGTTCAAACACCTAAAACAACACCACAAACACACACACACGAGCACAAACACAACACATAAGCACATAAACACATAACCGGGATAAAATCTGTCATAAACATATGAAAACCTTGAATTATTACCTTGAATTCACTTCTCTTCTTCTTCTTTCTTTAGCCGAGAGTTTCTCTGCTCTCTCTCTCTAAAACCGGGTGAAGATGATGATGTGAAGTGAGGGTGGGCGGCCATGCCCACCTTTACACCAACTTTTCAAAGATTTTTGTCCTTTTTACACTTTTAGTCCCTCCACTTGGATTGAATTGCCTTTCTTTCTTTTATTCTTTATATCTTGTCTTTTTAAAAATAACCGGGTGTTACAAGTCCACCCCCCTTATATAGGTTTCGTCCCCGAAACCTGTTATTCCTCAAACAGACGAGGATAATGCTACCTCATCTCCTCCTCAGTTTCCCACATAGATTCGGATCCCTTCATGTGCTTTCACTGTACACGCACAAGAGGAACCACTTTATTTCTCAGCCTCTTCTCTTTACGATCGATGATTGCCACTCGTTGCTCCACATAATTGAGCCTTTCATCAACTTCAATGTCCTCCAATGGAACAATCATCTCTTTATCAGCTAAGCACTTCCTCAAATGAGATACATGGAATGTCGGGTGAATTCCACTTAACTCATCTGGCAACTCCAATCTATAGGCCACCTCTCCTACTCGAGCAATGATTCGGAAAGCGCCTATATATCTTGGGCTCAAATTGACCCGCTTCCTGAATTTGATAATACCTTTCCAAGGTGAGACCTTCAACATAACCCGATCACCCACCTGGAATTCAATTGGTCTACGTCGTTTATCAGCATACGACTTTTGTCTATCTTTGGCTGCCTTCATGAAGGCTTTAATCTTTTCAAGCTTCTCAGTCGTAGCCTCGATTACCTTGACGCTTCCCAACTCTTTCTGACCGATGTCACCCCAACAAACGGGTGTTCTGCATCTCCTACCGTATAGCATCTCGTATGGTGGCATGCCAACGCTGGCATGATAGCTATTGTTGTAAGAGAATACAGCTAACGGTAAGTGGTCATCCCAACTTCCCCCAAAATCAATCACACATGCCCAAAGCATGTCTTCCAGTGTCTGGATGGTCCTTTCTGACTGACCATCAGTTTGGGGATGATAAGCCATGCTAATATGTAACCTCGTCCCCATAGCATCGTGGAATTTCTTACAGAATTTAGATGTAAACCGGGTGTCACGATCAGACACAATGGACACCGGCATACCATGACGAGTTACAATCTCCTTGATGAACAGGTCGGCCAACCTCTCGGATGAATATGTCTCGCAGATCGGTAGGAAGTGAGCACTCTTGTCAAATGGTCAACAATCACCCATATGGCATCGTACCCCTTTAGGGTACGTGGTAGCTTTGTAATGAAATCCATGGTGATGTGCTCCCACTTCTATTCCGGTATATCCAAAGGTTGGATCTTCCCATACGGCTTCTGGTGTTCCGCCTTCACCTATAGGCAAGTAAGGCACTTACTCAGATACTCCACCACGTCACGCTTCATACCCGACCACCAATAATCTTTCTTCATATCTTCATACATCTTTGTGGCACCAGGATGAATGGAGTATCGAGTCTTGTGAGCTTCATCCATAATCCTCACACGTAGATCCCCAAAACGAGGAATCCACACCCGTCCAAATCGAGTTTTAACACCAAGTGTGTTTTCACTCAATTCCCCAACCAGACATCTCATTCTTTCAGAGTTTAGATGATCTTCTCTCAATGCCTCATCCTGAAACTCCTTGACTTGCTTCATTACGTCAGAGGTCATGATTAGTTGGAATGCTTTCACCCGAATCGGCTCGGGCCTCTCCTTCCGGCTAAGAGCATCGGCCACCACATTGGCTTTGCTCGGATGGTAATGGATCTCGCAATCATAATCCTTTATAAGCTCCAACCATCGCATCTGCCTCATGTTCAAATCTTTTTGCTCGAAGAAGTACTTCAAGGTCTTGTGGTCCGTGAAAATGGTGCACTTCATCCCGTACAGATAGTGCCTCCAAATCTTTAGTGCAAAGACCATGGCCGCTAGCTCCAAGTCATGAGTAGGGTAGTTGACCTCATGAACTTTCAACTGTCGGGATGTATAGGCTATAACCTTCCCTCTCTGCATTAATACACACCCCAACCCCGAGTAAAAAGCATCTGAATATACCACCAAATCCTCGCTTCCTTCGGGTAATGACAAGACAGGAGCTTGAGTCAACCTCACCTTTAACTCCTCGAATGCCTGTTCTTGAGCTCGACCCCACGTAAACTTTACATCCTTTCGGATCAACTTGGTTAGTGGAGAAGCGATTTTAGAAAAGTCTTGGATGAATCTTCTGTAGTAGCCCACCAAACCCAAGAAACTACGAATCTTGGATGGCGTCCTTGGAGACTTCCATTGCATCACTGCCTCCACCTTTGCAAGGTCTACCATAATCCCCTCCGGATTTATCACGTGACCTAAGAATTGAACTTCGCGTAACCAGAACACGCATTTGGAGAATTTGGCATACAACTTCTCCCTTCTTGGGGTCTCTAACACCTCCCGAATATGATCGCGTGCTCCTCTTTGCTCTTTGAGTAAATCAGGATGTCATCAATAAAAACAATCACTGATTTATCAACATTGGCCGACACACTCGATTCATCAAATCCATAAAAGTAGATGGCGCATTGGTCAGGCCAAATGACATAACAAGGAATTCATAGTGACCGTAGCGCGTGCGAAAAGCTGTTTTAGGGATATCCTGCTCCTTCACCTTCAACTCATGGTAACCAGATCGAAGATCTATCCTTGAAAACCAACCGGCACCTTGGAGCTGATCAAACAGATCATCTATCCTTGGTAGGGGATATCGGTTCTTCACCGTTAACTTGTTCAACTCTCGGTAGTCAATACACATCCTCATACTACCGTCTTTCTTCTTCACAAATAGGACCAGAGCACCCTAGGGAGAGATTCTCGGTCTAATGAACCCCTTATCGAGCAGCTCTTGCAACTATTCCATGAGTTCTTTCATTTTTTTGGGAGCTAATCGATACGGTGCTTTGGCAATGGGTTGAGCACCGGGTATCAAGTCAATTTGGAACTCAATCTCGCGATCCAGTGGCACGCCGGGTAAGTCTTCCGGGAGTATGTTCGGAAAGTCACACACAACTGGTACGTCAGATAGTTGCGGTGTTGGCGCGTCCACATCCTCTACGTAGGCCAAGTAGGCATTACATCCGTGCCTCATGCACTTTCCCGCCACCGCCATCGAAATCACTTTCGGGATTGTTGTGACGCGATCTCGATAAATCGTAACCAAACTCCCATCGGACGCAACTAATCGAATCATCTTCTTGCGACATACGATGTTTGCTTCATAGGTTGCTAACCAGTCCATCCCTAGTACTACATCAAATCACCTAGGGGCATCACATGTAACCTAGCAGCAAACCTATGACCTTCTAGTTCTATGGCACAGTCCTCTATCATATCAGTAATTCTAGTGGACTTACCAATAGCAGTTTCTACATCGAATGGTGCACTGACCTTTCTACTAATAACAGGAAACTTAGCACATAAAGTAGTAGAAATAAAACTCCTACTAGCACCAGAATCAAACTATATAGAGGCACAAGTTTGATTTACTAGAAACATACTTGACACAACATCGGGATCGCTCTGGCTTCGTCCCGGGTCATAGTGTAGGCTCTAGCACTTGCCCTCTGCCCTCCTTCCTCGGGCTTCTTATTCTCTGCCCCAGAGCTCTCCGCCCTCGGCTTCTTACAGTCTCTAGCGATGTGGTCAGGCTGACCACACTTGAAGCATACGTTCATCCCCATCCTGCACTCTCCAGCATGCTCCCTTCCACATTTGCCACATTTCTTCCTCCCTACACCAGTTGTGACCACACGTCGGTCACCTACCTTTGCCACCTTATTGTTTGGGGCGGCTCCACCACGTCCAAACTGTTTCCTATTCCAGTTCCTTCAATCCCCACTCGTTTTCTTCACATCAGCCACCACCACCACCTAGCGCTCATCATATAATCTACCAGCCAGATCAACCGCTGACTTAAAAGTACTTGGCCGGGAAATGATCATATGCCTATGGATATCCGCTGGCAGCCCTTGGATGTATCTCTTAATCTTTTGTGACAGTGGTGTCACTTGATCGGGCACCAGCCGCACCATTTCATTGAATTTAGTGGTGTACTGCTGGTGTATCATTGTTCCCGCCTCCAGCTACAGGAACTCCCTTCCACCTTATCCATCTCTTTGTGAGGACAGAATTCCTCAATCACTAATTTCTTCAGTTCAGGCCATCTCATCCTTCCAATGGCCCTGCTACCCTCGGCTTGGACAATGTTGTCCCACCAGCATAAAGCCGAGTCCACAAGAGAGTGGGTAGCAAATTTCACCTTCTGATCTTCACGGCACTCACTGATATCGTGGACAGCCTCCATTTCCCTCACCCACCGGTGAGCAGCTGCAGTAGTGCCATTCCCATTGAAAGTAGGGGGCTTGCATCTCATAAATGCCCCATAGTTGCAGCCTCGGGTCGCCTCTGGCGCAGGCTCTTCTTCTTCCTCGTTCTCATCATCAGAGAGAACCGTTTCTAGCTCTGGTTGTTCTCGTCCTCCTGAGGACCTGTTCCTCTCCTTTCTTTCCCCATCCCTAATGGCCTTAATCACTTCGGTTACCACAGACGGTAGAATCATCTACATGACTTGGTGAACCTCTTCCACCACAGCCTCCTTTACTGAGGCTCTCATATTGGCACTCTCATCGCCACCTTCTGGATGAGGGGTCTTTGGTTCTTCATGAACCACCTTCTCAACTCTGGGTCTCCCTCTCTTGGATCGCGGAGCAGCACCGTGACCTCCACCATGAGAGGCTTTCGAAGATCTACCGCCATCCATCTTCTAACACACTATAAGATTCAAACACTAACGCGGTCATTCAAGGTAACACTCGGTTTATGTTAAGTATAGTAAGTCCCTAATTATAGTGGTTAGTTGTAATTAGCCACTTACTTTACTCTTCATACCCTAAGCATCTCCTATCCTGACTTAATCAGTATATAAATCAACTAAGAGCACATAATCAAATAGCATGCGCACATAATACCAGTTAACATTAGGAAAAGACATACCTGATGGCACGTAGCTACTCGGGCTGACATCCCTCCATTTTTCCATTTTCAATTTATGTTTAGGTTTTAAAAGTTTGTTTTACCCAATTCTCTTAAACTTTGGCTTTGATATTGTTGGAGCATATATAGTCATATATAGTGTGTCTGTCGCTTGTCGAATAGTCTAGGCTTAATGTTATACACCTGATATGTTGTAAACACATGAAACTGGGTCATTCGCAGGAGCATATACGAATGAGACTCAGTCGTACGACTGAGCCATGCTAATGGACCAGCCGTGTGACTAAGAGATGCGATTGGGACATTCGTAAGACTGAACCATAAGTATGGTCCAGTCGTACGATTGAACCATACGCATGGTCCAGTCGTACGATTGAACCATACGCATGGTCCACTCGCACGAATGGGCCCAGTCGCATCTAATATGGGACGAGGCCTATATATATACCAGTTTCAATGTGTAGAATTAGGGAATGGAGAGGAAGTCTGCCCGGAGCCTAGGGCTGCCGGATGAGAGGGGAGATCATGCTCGATCTTCCCCTGCCAAGAGTCTTGATTCTTATGTTGTAACGAGCTTGTAATCATTAGGTTTTATCAATGAAACCATTCAATTATAGTTCGTATTATTTTTTGACTTTTGGTTTGATGTTTATCCTTCCGTCAAGAACATGCTTGGATGTTTATCGATCCGGAGAAAAACCGACTAAACAGATACCAACTTGTAAGGCCCCGTTCCCGGGAACCTCATAGTTGGTCATTCACAACAATGACATTTAATCATTATAATTATACAATCTTAAGCAGCGGAATTAGTTTATCAAAAACCATTCATTTCATTTAAACCACTGTGGTTGAGCAATACAACACTATTTAACTGGTTACAAAAGAATTGTTTTACTGTATTACAAAACAACAACAACATAAAGTACAAATGGATGTCAGTCTTTCCCTATCGAGTAGCTTCACCCTCGTGCCATCCTCAGCAATAATTACCTGCCAACTGAAAATGTATAAAAGTCAGCGTTGTTGAGTGAGCTCTAGTTTTATAAGTAATAAAATACTTTCTGTAGGTATACATATGGAAAATACTCTGTTCATGAAAACTTCATCTCTTTATACGTGAGCACGCATCAACTATACAATCAGGTAATACTTTATCTCTTTACTGTATGCCTTGTTTACTCTGTATTCTGTTATATTTATCTTTCACTGTCTATGTGGACCAATGAGTAATACCCCAACTATGTGCACGATGGAAAACGGGTGATGGGCCATCTATATCCCTCGAAAGGGTCAATTGTATCCCCCGAAAGGGTTCTGTGTACTGTGTACAAGGCCGACCCAATCACCCAGGGTACGCTACAAGGGTCCTGCCAATCTCAAATGATTGGCCCTGTGTGTACAATAGGGTAGCTAACCCGCAACACAGTTGAGCTAACGACAACACGGTCGTGTCCCTCTTATGAGCTTGCAAGACTTGTTAACATTTTCATTAATGTTCCTTTTTTTATTGCTCTTTCGCTTTATTATTACTAGATACTTTACGTTACGATAATAACATGCCACGTAAAGTCACATACTATAAGTAATAATAATAATAATAACAATCATAATAATAAGGGACATCATATGTAATCATATCATGCATGGAACATCATCATTATTTGGCCCTAGTCAACTCTGGTCAAAACCCTAAATACAAACTCCTAGAAAACTCTGTAAAATTTTCTAAGTGTTAGGCGCATGGGAACTATTTAGGCGTATGAGCCCTGTTTGGGCGTTTTACCACTATGCAGGCGCATCAGCCAACACTTAATCATTTTATCACTTAGGCGCATGAACTATTCAGGTGTATGGGTACTATGTGTGCGTATGAACACTTAGACGCATGGGTAATCCGGACGCATGGGCACTTAGGCGCATGAGTCACTTGGGCGCATGGGGACCCTACACTTAGTCGTCCGGCCAACATTTCTAGGCGCATGGCCACTGTTCAGGCGCATGGGCTGTACTTAAACATTTCTAAGGTAATCTTAGGCGCATGGGCTACTGTTTAGGCGCATGAACTACACTTAAATCTTCCTAAGGCATTTTCAGACGTATGAACCTTCTGTGTAACTTGTTCTTAGCATGTTTTCATACCCATTCATCAAACCCATCTGTTCAAAGCTTAACATGACTATTCTAAGCATGAACAACCTATAAACATTCAAGAATTTAACATTTAACAAGTACAATACATACAGGTAACATACATAAACTTTGAAAAAACATTTTAATACATTTTCAGCCCCAAAGATAGTTTAAAAAAAGTAAGAATCAGGGTCTAGAACTCACCTGGTGCAACTTGGGTATTTTCTTCCTTTCTAACCCTCTTGCAATGAGTTCAAACACCTAAAACAACACCAAAAAAACACACACACACGAGCACAAACACAACACATAAGCACATAAACACATAACCGAGATAAAACCTGTCATAAACATATGAAAACCTTGAATTCTTACCTTGAATTCACTTCTCTTCTTCTTCTTTCTTTAGCCGAGAGTTTCTCTGCTCTCTCTCTCTAAAACCAGGTTAAGATGATGATGTGAAGTGAGGGTGGGCGGCCATGCCCACCTTTACACCAAATTTTCAAAGATTTTTGTACTTTTTACACTTTTAGTCCCTCCACTTGGACTGAATTTCCTTTCTTTCTTTTATTCTTTATATCTTGTCTTTTTAAAAATAACTGGGTGTTACATTAAAAAAATAGTTAGTATACAACTATTAATAAACAAAGTATAATAGTAAAAATGCTACCTCCTCACTCAATTCACGTTGAAGATCAAATTTGTATGGACTAAATGTGGCACCACAACAAATAATCTCAATACTATTATCAAGATCAAGATCAACTTGTATACAAATATGAGAGTGCATAGTATAGTTAATTTACAATCTAAATCTAAACATAAACAAATGGAAAACATTTACCTTTTTAGAATTATGTTTCTTCAATTGCCATAAGGTTCTGTAATACTCTACACTTATGTTCATACACATTGTGATTTATTAAAACAATTACAGTTTAATATATAAATAAATATAAAACAAGAACAAATAAGTACAAAACAATGATATCTATAAAGTTCAATTTAGATCTAAACAAACCCTGTTATGAGAAACAACCTGCACAAAAAACTATACAAATTAAATTTTTTTATTAAATCGTATTCATTTCTCAATACAATTCTAATATAGTAGCAGTTGATTTTTGTACCTTTGATGTAACACCTGGTTATTTAACCAAAGAAGGAAGAAAAAGAAAGAAAAGTTGTAAAGCCCAAGTAGAGGGACTAAAGGTGTCAAAAGGACAAAATCTTCAAAAGCTGGTGATAAAGGTGGCATGACCGCCCATCCCTCTCTCTACATTCGTGTCACTCGGATTTTAGAGAGAGAAAGGACGAAAGAAGAGCAGAACTCTCGGGTTTTTTAAGAAGAACCAGAAGAGATCGAATTCAAGGTAAAAATTCATGGTTTTTGAGTGTTCTTAACTGGCCTTGCCTCGGTTGTATGCTTATGCGTGTTTGTATGCTCGGTTGTGTGTGTTTTTTGGCGGGTTTCTAGGTGTGAACTTCTAGCAAACGGGTTTGAAGGAAGTCTTACCCGAAGAGGCTGCTAACTTGAGTTCTAGAACCTCTCTTTTACATGTTTTTAACTGATTTTGGGGCTGGAAATGCATGTATGAACGTTTTTATAAAAGTAGGTATTGTACCCGTATGTATGTATGTGTTTATGTTGCGGGTGGGGTTTGATTTTGGGCTATGTTTATGTTTAATGATGTTATGAATATGATTCTAAGGCTTAGAATGCATGATTTAAGCGAATAAGTTTGAGCATGATTGGGGGCTGAATTATGATGTTTAAGTGTGAAATAGGCTGCTCATGCGCCCAAATAGGGTTCATGCACCTAGTATGGAAAGCTGCCTAAGTGTCCTCATGCGCACAAAACCTCATGCGCCTGTATAGTACTCATGCGCCTATAAATAGGCTGAATTTGACTAAGTGTTCATACACTAGGATAGCTCATGCGCCTAAGCACTCATGCGCCTGCATAGTGCTCATGCGCTTGGAATTTTGCCCAGAATAGGCTAAGTGTTGGTCATGCACCCCAATAGTGTTGATACGCCTGAAAGTTTCCTCATGCGCCTGAGAGGTCATGCGCCTGCATACTACTCATGCGCCTAAAGACTTAGAATATTTCTGAATTTTGGGGAAAATGTAAAAGTAAGGTTTGACTCGGGATGTTCCTGATTGTTATGTAAGTTGACTTTTTGAGGTCAAAGATGATGTGATGGGCATGAATGATATGAGATGATGATGATGATGTTATGTATGATGTTATGCACGATGTTATGTTTGATGTATGTTATGTATGCATGCTCATATGTATGAAGATTTGCATGATCTTGTTGATGTTCCTGTTCATGTATGTTTATCTTCCCGTGGCTTTACGTTGAATGTTAATGAAAGATATGATTAAGTATGATGTAGCGTAAAGTGGAAGATAATGAAATGAGGAATGAAATAATGAATGCATGGATTAATAAATGAATGAAAGTATGAAAGGCTTGCAAGCAAATAAAAGGAGGTTTAGAACTCATTGAGAGTTGTTAGCTCAACTCTGTGTGTATTTACAGCGTGCGATTTTGGCTAACTCATAAGGGTTCATACACATAGTAAGAGTTCAGTCTTGGTGACTACTCCAATACGTGCGATTTCCTAATTACTGTGTGTCATACAACGTGTGATTTTGGCTAATCCATAAGAGTTCACACACATCGGGAGTCTGTCCTAGTGACTACTCCATACGTGCGATATGTGCAATGTGTGCGATATAGGGTCCTTGTCGCGTAACCCTAGATGACATGATCTTGTGCTTAAGAGGGGGGTTAAGCATATAACAGGACCTAGATAAAAGTGAAAAGATAATAAAAGTACGATAAGTGTGATAAGTCCGAAATATGCGAAATGTACGAAACGAACGATGATGAAGATAATTATTGCCTTGATGTACGTATGATGTGTGATCACGTACGATAGTAAAGAAAATGTTTTAATGAATGAAAGGTAATGTAATGTTTTTATTAAACTAGAACTCACTTAGCAACGCTGACTTTTATGCATTTTCCAGTTGGCAGGTAAAGTTGCTGAGGATGGCATGGGGCGGCTACTTGGCTCTTTTTGGATGGCATCCATTTTTATAATGCTTTTGTGATGTAATGCAGCATGTATTTTGTAATTTGTCAACAATGTATTATTTTGCAAAAGCCTTTATAATGAAATGAAATGTCATTATAAATGTTTCCGCTGCAATGTTTATTTGAGTTAAATGTAAATATATGTTTTATGTGCGATGAATGACCAGTTGTAAGAGTCCCAGGAACGGGGCCTTAGAAGTTGGTATCAGAGCTAAAGTTTAAGTGAAATGGGTAAATTTTCAAAATAAACCTAAACTTAAACTGAAAATTGGATGGAAAGGGAAGGGATGCCGGTTCGAGTAGCTGCATGCCATCAGGTATTTTCTTAATGTTAACCAACATTATGTGCGCATTTTATGTGGTTTATGTGTTGTTTGTAAATTTAGATACTGATATAGGTAATGCTTGGGGTATGAAGAGTAAAGTAAGTGGCCAATCATAACTTGCCACTGTGATTAGGGACTTACTATACTTGACATAAACTAAGTTGTTTCCTTGAATGACCGTGTTGGTGTTTGAATCTTATAGTATGTGTTAGAGGATGGCTGGTGGTAGATCATCGAAATCTTCAAGGGGTGGAGGTCGTGGTGTGCATGGTGCTGAACCGCGGCCCAAAAGAGGAAGGCCTAGAGTTGAAAAGGTGGTTCATGAAGAACCCGAGACCCCTTATCCGGAGGGTGGAGATGAGAGTGCTAAATTGAGAGCTTTAGTGAAGGAGTCTGTTGTAGAGGAAGTGCATCAGGTCATGCAGACCATCTTACCGTTTGTGGTGACTGAAGTGATAAAGGACGTAAGGAAAGGAGAAAGAAAGGAGAGAAACAGGTCCTTGGAGAACAGGAGCAACCAGAGCCTGAAATGGTTCTCTCCGATGATGAAAAAGAGGAAGAGGAAGAAGAAGAGCCTGTGCAGGAGACGACATGAGGCTGTAACTATGGGGCATTTATAAGATGCAAGCCCCCAACATTTGATGGAAATGGAACTGCTGCTACTGCTCACCAGTGGGTGAGAGAGATGGAAGCCGTTCTTGATATCAGCGAGTGTCGGGAGGATCAGAAGGTGAAGTTCATTGCCTACTCATTTGTGGAGTCGGCTCTGTGTTGGTGTGACAATATTGTCCAAGATGAGGGTAGCAGGGCTATCGGGAGGATGAAGTGGGCAGAGCTAAAGAAGTTGGTGATCAAGGATTTCTGTCCTCATAGGGAAATGGATAAGGTGGAAAAGGAGTTCCTACAGCTAGAGGCGGGAACAATGACTCATCAGCAATACATCATGAAGTTTAATGAGATGGCACGGCTGGTGCTTGATCAGGTGACACCTCTGTCATGAAAGATTAAGAGGTACATTTAGGGCCTATCAACGGATGTCCGTAGGCACATGATCGCTGCCCGACCAAGCATGTTTAGGTTGGCAGTTGACTTGGCGGGGAGGTTGAATGATGAAAGAATTGTGGTGGTGGCTGAGGTGAGTAAGAAGAATGGTGGCAACCAGAATTGGATTGGGAAAAGGTTTGGTCGGGTTGGTGCCCTGACGAGTAACAAGAAGGCACGGGTGGATGACCGCCATGTGGTTACATCTGATGCAGGGTTGAAGAGATATGGTAAATGCGAGAAGGAGCATTCGGGAGAATGCAAATGGGGGTCAAATATCTGCTTCAAGTGCAGGAAGCCTGGCCATATGGCGAGGGAATGCGGGGTTGTAAGGTGTTATAACTGTGGTGGGAAGGGCCACATGAGCAGGGACAATAAGAAGCCAAGGGCTGAAGGATCGGGAGTGAAGAAGGCTGGAAAAGAAGGACAGAGGGTGAGTGCCAGAGCGTTTACGATAATGCAGGAGGAGGCTAGGACGGACCCCGATGTTGTGTCAGGTACGTTTCTAGTAAATCAAACTTTAGCCTCTGTGTTATTTGATTATGGTGCTAGTAAAAGTTTTATTTCTGCTGCTTTCTGTGCTAAATTTCCTTGTAGTAGTAAGAGTATAGATAAGCCCTTCGATGTAGAAACTGCCGTAGGTAAGTCTACCAGGATTTCAAAGATGATAGTGGGTCGTGACATAGAACTAGAAGGTCACAAGTTTCCTGTTAGACCATTTGTGATGACCTAGGCAGGTTTGATGTAGTCCTAGGAATGGATTGGTTGGCGGACTACAAGGCAAACATTGTGTGTTGCAAGAAGATGATTCGATTGACAGCGCCTGACGGGCGTACGGTGACGGTTTACGGTGATCAAGTCACGAAGATTCTGAAAATGATTTCGATGGAAGTGGCGGAAAAGTGCATAAGGTGTGGATGTAGTGCCTACCTGGCCTGCGTAAAGGATGTGGATATGCCTACACCACAACTGACTGATGTACCAGTGGTGCGTGACTTTCTAGACGTGTTTCCCAAAGACTTACCAGGAGTGCCACCTGACCGTGAGATTGAGTTCCAAATTGACTTGATACCGGGTGCCCAGCCTGTTGCTAAGGCGTCGTATTGGTTGGCTCCGACTGAGATGAAGGAATTGATGGAGCAACTTCAAGAGTTGCTTGATAACGGGTTCATTAGACCGAGTTTCTCTCCTTGGGGTGCTCCGGTCTTATTTGTGAAAAAGAAAGACGGTAGTATGAGAATGTGTATAGACTATCGTGAGTTGAATAAGATGACAGTGAAGCATCGGTACCCCTTATCGAGAATTGATGATCTGTTTGATCAGCTTCAAGGTGCCAATTGGTTCTCAAGGATAGACCCTCGATCTGGCTACCATCAGTTGAAGGGGAAGGAGCAGGATATTCCTAAAATAGCTTTTTGCACGCGCTATGGACACTACAAGTTTCTCGTTATGTCTTTTGGTTTGACCAATGCGCCAGCTGCTTTTATGAAATTGATGAATTGGGTGTGTCAGCCGATGTTAGATAAATTAGTGATTGTGTTTATTGATGATATCCTGATTTATTCAAAGAGCAAGAATGAGCATCCTGGTCACATTCGAGAGGTGTTGGAGACGTTGAGAAGAGAGAAGTTGTATGCCAAGTTCTCCAAGTGCGCATTTTGGTTGCGCAAGGTTTAGTTTTTGGGTCACGTGGTGAATCCCGAGGGGATTATGGTGGACCCAGCAAAGGTGGAGGCGGTGATGCAATGGAAGTCTCAGAAGACACCATCCAAGATTTGTAATTTCTTGGGTTTGGCGGGCTATTACAGAAGGTTCATTCAATATTTCTCTTAGATAGCTTCTCTATTGACTAAGTTGACCCATAAATATGTAAAGTTTGTATGGGAACAAGCTTAAGAGAAGGCTTTGGAGGAGCTAAAGGCGAGGTTAGCTCAAGATCCTATTTTGTCATCGCTCGATGGAAGTGAAGATTTGGTGGTTTATTCAAATGCTTCCTACTTAAAGTTGGGATGTGTGTTGATGCAGAGAGGAAAGGTTATAGCCTATGCATCCCGATGTTGAAAGTTCATGAGGCTAATTATCTTACTCATGACTTGGAGCTAGCAGTTGTGGTCTTTGCGTTAAAGATATGGAGGCACTACCTGCATGGGACGAAGTGCACCATATTCACTGACCACAAGAGCATGAAGTACTTCTTCGAGCAAAAGGACTTAAACATGAGGCAAAGGAGATTGTTGGAGCTCATAAAGGATTATCATTGTGAGATCCATTACCATCCGGGCAAAGCCAACGTGGTGGTGGATGCCCTTAGCCGAAAGGAGAGACCCGAGCCGATTCGAGTGAAAGCTTACCAGTTGATCATGACCTATGATGTGATGAAGCATGTCAAGGAGTTTTAAGATGAAGCATTGAAAGAAGATCATCTTAACTCTGAAAAAATAAGAGGTCTGGTCGCGGAATTGGGTGAAAACACACTTGGTGTTATAACCCGATTCGGGCGGATGTGGATTCCACATTTTTGGAATCTACATGGAAAAATTATGGATGAAGCTCATAAGACTCGATACTCTATTCATCCCGGTGCCACAATGTTGATCCATATGTACCTAGTTTACAGTATTAATGTAATATGTCTGTCATGTCCTAAATGTAATGAAACGAATAAGTTGAATGAAACATATTATGTGGTTGGATCTTAATGTCTAATGTTTTAGTGTATGTTTTAATGTTTATTATTTATTAACGCATATTGAACCAACTATATAGATTTGTGGTTGTTTGGATAGATCCTAGTCAAGTAATGATTGAGAAACATATTCAAACTTAGTCGTATGAAGTCTTCATGCGAATGGACCATGCTAATGGACCATACGCATGAATACTTCATGCTAATGGACCAGTCGCACGACTGAGCCAGGAGACTAGATCAGTCGCACGACTGAGACATACAGATGACTCAGTCGCACGACTGAACCTTCAGTCATGTGATTGACTCAGTCGCATGATTTAGTCGCACGAATGAACCATGCTAATGGTCCAGTCGTACGATTGACTAACCCTAACCTATAAATACCACTTAATTCGTGGAAAAACATAACACTTTGAAGAATTCGACTCCTACTCATACCCTAGCCATCCAGAACGTCCAAGAAAGCCAGTCCAAGTTCATAGATCGTTCTTGATCGATCCTATTCATTCTTAATGTTTAGTTTATTGTTATATCGATCGGGTTAACGTTCTCACTGATTGGATCGCCAATCAATTTGGATTTCGCACTATTTGAGTTGGTATACACATAAATCAGTTAGTACTCCGTCCAGTACATGGTCCCTAACAAGTGGTATTAGAGCTTTGGCTCTTGATTTACATGTGATTCAATCGTTTTGATATAAAAAATTGTGTTTTTCACTCAAAAATGCAATCCTTTTGTGTCAAACCGTGTTTTAGACGTCTCCGGGTCACAAAGTTAACGTTTTAGTCGCACGAATGAACCATGCTAATGGTCCAGTCGTACGATTGACTAACCCTAACCTATAATACCACTTAATTCGTGGAAAAACATAACACTTTGAAGAATTCGACTCCTACTCATACCCTAGCCATCCAGAACGTCCAAGAAAGCCAGTCCAAGTTCATAGATCGTTCTTGATCGATTCCTTTTCATTCTTAATGTTTAGTTTATTGTTATATCGATCGGGTTAACGTTCTCACTGATTGGATCGCCAATCAATTTGGATTTCGCACGATTTGAGTTGGTATACACATAAATCAGTTAGTACTCCGTCCAGTACACGGTCCCTAACAAGTGGTATTAGAGCTTTGGCTCTTGATTTACATGTGATTCAATTGTTTTGATATAAAAAATTGTGTTCTTCACTCAAAAATGCAATCCTTTTGTGTCAAACCGTGTTTTAGATGTCTCCGGGTCACAAAGTTAACGTTTTTCCGGCATACGGCAATTAGGGTTCCTGAGAAATTCGTGTTTTTGCGTCAAAATACCTTAAACCTTCGAATACTCAAGATTCAGCAACTTTAGTCGCACGATTGACTCAATCGCACGACTGAATCCATACGCATCTCTAATACGCACGATTGGACTCAGTCATTCATCCTTACGTATGACTGAATTGCCTAGTCGCATTGTTCATTCGCACCTGTCCATTCGCATGAGTGAGCCATCCGCACTGGTCCATTCGCATGAGTGAGCCATCCGCACTAGTCCATTCGCACGTCTGAGCGATTTGCTTTTGTCAATTGCACGAGTTGTCCAATCGCACTCCTTCATTTGCACCAGTAAAACGGTTGTGTTCTAAAGACCAAAGTCATTAGTAATGGAGGATCAATATTTAGCGTTCACCACCGGAAGGGACTTTAGGATTCAAAATCTGTTGCTTCTAGAAAATGAAGTGGGAAATCATAACAAGCCCCCTAAGCTCATAACATTAGATGATTACCCACAATGGAAGCAAAGATTTGAGATTTACTTAAAAGGAGTAGATCCCAATCTGTGGGAGTCGATAGAGACAGGATATAGCATGCCTATAGTTGTAGATGGAGTCAAACTTACCTTAAGCGATATGACTGACGGCCAAAAGGTAAAGTACAATGCGGAGAAGAATGTATATGCTTAAGGACATCTTCCATCAATTTTCTAAGAACAAGCAAGCTAAGAAGCTGTGGGATGCATTGGAAAAGAGGTATGAGGGAAATGCATCGTTAAAAGCTCTGAAGGCTAAAGTGTTGAAGAAGGAGTTTGACAACTTCTCGTCAATGGGAAAGGAGAGGTTGGACGATGTCATTGATCGGTTCTACCATTTGATGAGTGAGCTGCACACTCATGGAGTCACCATGTCTATGGAAGACAAAGTTTCAAACTTTGCAGATGGGTTGCCAGAGAAGTGGGTTTCCTTTGTATCCAACCTCAGACAGAATGATTTGCTGGCGAAGTTAGATATTAACGACTTCATTCTAAAGCTGAGAGAGGAAGAGTTGAGGATGAAGTACAGGGCCAAAAGTCATCATATCATCAGATTCCGGCACTGTACAACCCAACTCCACAAGCCAAAATGTCTGGAGTACCACTTCAAACGAAATTTGTGTCAAGTTCAGCTGGTCCATCTCTAGCTACCACTTCAGGATCTGACATGGCATGGTCGTCTTGTACCCAATGCATAGCACCTGAAGCCAATGCTACAAAACTAAAGACTGAGAATCTCAGGAATGTTACAGTGGAGGTAGGAAAGGAGCACATGGATCTCTTAGCAGCGGTCATTCACTCCTATGACAGACTAGTTGCTGGGAAGATTGGGAACTGCCATCCGGCAGATGAGGACTACGAGCAGGTAGACGAGACAGAGTTGGAGAGAATAGACATCATGTGGGCCTTAGAAAGTGTTGTTTGGAGAGCTAAGAAGTTTTTCAAGAAGACTGGACAGAATTTGATTGCTACTAAGGACACAACTTTTGGTTTTGATAAGACCAAAGTTACCTTCTTCAACTGTGGGGAAAAGGGGCACTTCAAACGTGAGTGTGTGAAGCCCAAGAAGACAGGAAATGGAAATCCATTTTCATCCTTCAATCGTCAGGATAAACCCACAAGCAGTCCCACTTCGTCAAGCAAGGATCCTAAAGCCTTAACTGCTCACGATGACAAAGGACAAGATTGGAGCTTTCGGTTTGTGTCTCCGGGAGAATCCAACATTGCTAGTGTTGAGGATCTAGATGACGACTCAGCAAGCGGAGGTGATATTGGAGTGGAACTTGCGATGTCAAATGTTGAAGAAGCTGCAACAATAGTTGATCACCTGCCTGAAGAAGGGACAAGTTCAACAAGTCTAGAATCACCAGAACCAGAAAAGTCAGACACTGCTTTGATGGCTGATTCAACCGCACCCTCTCAGGTAAGTACCACTACTCAACTTTTAAATAATCATGCTTGTTATGATTGTAATAAATTTAGGGAAAGCATTGATTTGAAATTTGCTAGATTATTAGACTATAATGATAACTTAGTAAAGGACTTGCAACTGTGCACAGAAGCAAATAGAGTCTTAAAATAAAATAAGCACAACTATAAAGAAAAGATAGAACTTTTGAATAAACAACTTAGGGAAAATTAAGTTGTAGCTTTTAACCAAGCTAATGACATTAAGTTCTATCTAAAATCCCTAGAAGACACTAAGAAACAAAAAGCAGTTTTGGAAGTAGAAGTAAATTCATTAAAACAAACACTGCATTGTTGGACAAGTTCTTCTCATATTATCCAACACTTAGTCAGAGAACGCAACAATGGGGAGGGTTTGGGATATAAAGTGGTACCACCACCACATGAGATCTTGATGAATGCCAAAATTAAACCAATAAATAATAACCAAATCAAGGATCATGTGGTGTCCACTCCTCTTGTAAGTGATACAGGTTCCACATGTAAATCAACTGAATCTGGCACTAAACAAAAGGATGCCACTTCAAAATCAAAAGGTAAAATGCCTTGTGTTAATCTAGATGAACAATTTGATAAGGTTAAAGTAAAGTCTGGTTCAACCAAGTTTAATTCTGAACCTAAACAGTCCAAACATGTTAACCAATCACGTGTATCATGTCTAAGTCCAGGTAAACAAAAGAGTAAAGATGTTCATAACGTTCAAAAAATTAGATTTGTTAAACAAGTTAAACCATTAAAACAGGAAGTGACTAAGCCCAAACTGAATAAAGTCACACAAGTGTCACATACTTCTCCACAGAAACAGCTAAATCGCCAAGTCGAAAGCAGATCATGCTACAACTGTGGAAAGAATGGTCACATCACGTCTTACTGTCCTTATTATCAAACACCAAAGAAAAAGGTTGAACTTTATGAGCAAGCTCTTCAAAAAGAAGCTCCATGACTCCACCTAAAAAGGTCAGTGAACCTAAAGTTCATCCCATTAGCCAATCGTCTGTTTACCACAAGAAGGCCTTACACAAAGCTGGCTTATGGAAAGAAAAGTCTATGTCTGGAAATGAGAACAAGAAGACAAATGATCTTCCCTCACCCTCAAATGGACAATGGGTGGAATTTATGATGTGTGATGCCTCTAGGTCACCCAAGCCAGTTAAGGCTTGGGTCCCTAACCTTAACTAATGTTTTCAACTGACCGTGTAGGGTGTTCGCTATAGCGCTGAAACAAACACCTGGATTGTAGATAGCGGAGCATCAAGGCAAATGACTGGAAACCGAGCACTCCTATCAAACGTCAAACAAATCAAAGGGGGTCATGTTTCATTTGCTGGAAACAAAGGAGGTTACATCACAGCTCAAGGGGAAGTGGGGAATCAGAAAGTGAAGTTTGACAAGGTTAACTATGTTCAACAACTTCAAAATAATTTGCTTTCTATTTCCCAAATATGTGACAAGGGATTTAAGGTAGTTTTCGACAATAAAAAGTGCTATGTCCTGAAAAAGGATTATGTGATTCCGGAGGACCAAGTCTTAATGTCAGCCTCAAGATATAATGACCTTTATGTCTTGGATCTATCAAAGGCCTCCATAACGGATCACCAAGTTCAATGCTTATTGTCAAAAGCTACTGAGAAGGATTCTATCTCTGGCATAGGAGAATGGAGCACATCAATCCATGGAAGATGAATCACTTGATCCAGAATGACCTAGTGCGAGGAGTCAATGTCAAGAAATTCCATCTCCCAGATTTTTGTGTCGCCTACAAGAAAGGCAAACAGACTAAGAAGTCTCATAAGGCAAAGAAAGTTAATTCCGTAGAACTGCCTCTTGAACTTCTTCACATGGAGTTGTTTGGTCCCGTCAGTACAAGAAGCATAGCAGGCGACTTGTACTGCTATGTAGTTACATATGACTACTCAAGATTCTTTTGGGTGATGTTTCTGAAATCAAAATCAGAAACATTTGATTCATTCAAAGAATCGGTAACTACACTGGAATCACTCTACAAGCTGAAGGTAAGACAAGTACGCTCAGACAACGGAACCGAGTTAAAAAATCATAGAATGGAGGCATTCTGCAAAGAAAAGGGAATTGTACATCTGTTCACATCTACCTACACTCCTCAGATGAACGAAGTTGCTGAGAGAAAGAATCGCAGGTTGATAGAGACAGCACGAACAATGCTAGCAGACTCGAAACTGCCTATCCAATTTTGGAACGAGGCAGTTGCACATGCGTGTTACACGTTAAATCAAGTTCTGGTAGTCAAACGCCATGGCAAGACATGTTACGAGTTACTTCAAAGATGTAAATCAAATCTAGAGTATCTCGAACCGTTTGGCGCACCGTGCACCCTACTGAAGAAAACTCAAGAAGGCAAGTTCAGCGAGAAGGCTGAAGAGAGAATCTTTCTAGGATACAACATACCGAATAAGGGAGTTTACAACAACTCAACGGGTCAAGTAGAAGTGTGGTGTAACGTCGACGTTCATAGATATACCACTCCTCCTGCTGGAAAAGGACCCGCATTCTTTTTCGACTATGATGGATTTTTCAAGTTCTTCAACATTGCTCTCTCCACTTGTGATAATGAGTTAGCAGCCAAAATGATGTATGATGTCTTAAGCACACCATCCTAGGACTCTACATCATCTGATTCACAAGGTGAATCACCTAACCACGCAGGGGGAGCACTCGAGGTAAGTGACTCTTCCTTTGACGATGAAGCCGTGGAGAATGATCAGGACACTCAGGAGCAACAGGTTCCTACTACTGCAAGTCCACAAGCATCTGATGTTGATACCTCTAATTCTTCACAACCTCACACTCCTACTACCTCAGATACGGAACCAAATGTTCATAATCTTGATTCTGAGGTAGTTGTTCCCCCACTCCTGGATCACGCCTAAATGTCTATCATCCCCTGGACAATGTCATTAGGGATGTCAGATCCGGAGTTTAGACAAGAAATCAGTTGTATTCAGCTGATTATGCCTTGATAATGGAAAAAGGGTATCTTCACGATGGTGCTTATCGTTGTTTTGTGTCTCAGTTTGAGCAAAAATACGTCAGTGAAGCCCTAAATGACGAAGTTAGGTGTATGGACACTGGTAGATAGACCTAAAGGTGCTAAGGTCATTGGCACAAAATGGGTCTTGAAATGTAAGAAAGATGATCAAGGTGTCATCTTCAGGAACAAGGCTCGACTTGTAGTTCAATGATCTCGACAAGTTGAGGGAATTGATTACAATGAAGTATTTGCACCTGTGGCAAGAATAGAACGAAGACTTATGTAAAGAATTTGAAGCAGTAATGAAGGCAGAATTTGAAAAGAGTGCCATGGGAGAGATGAAGTTCTTTCTTGGGTTACAGGTGGATCAAACACCAAAGGGGATATTTTTACATCAAACAAAGTATGTAGGGGATATTTTCAGTCGGTTTGACAGGGAGAATGCTTCCGCAGCTGGGACTCCACTTGCTACAAACCATGATGTAGCACCCGACGAGAATGGTGATCTGGTTGATGCCACCATGTACCGAGGAATGATTGGATCCCACATGTACCTCACTACCTCAAGACCTGATATCATGTATGCGACCTGTTTGTGTTCAAGATATCAGGGAAAACCAAAAGTTAACCATCTTATAGGGTCAAGAGGATATTCCATTATCTGAAGGGTACACCAACACTTGGGTTGTGGTATCCAAATGACGATGATTTCGAGCTTACCGCGTATAGTGACTCGGATTATGGCGGCTGCAAGATGAACTACAAATCCACCTCAGCGGATGTAAATTCTTTGGGAGAAGATTAGTCACGTGGCAGAGTAAGAAGCAGACATCAGTTGATTGAGTGTTCAGTCATGTGACTGAGTCAGTCACATGAAGTTGTTCAAGCGTATGGACTATTTAGGCACATGGACACTCAGTCGCATGGCCATTTGGATGCATGACCACTGTTGGGACGCATGGTCCAGTTGGACGCATGAGAACTTCACTTAACCAAGTTTGAATGTATTCATTATTAGAACATTATGTATATCAATTCAAACAATCACAAACCTATATAATCTAGTCAATATGAGTTACACAACTCATTAATGAAATATTAAGGATTATAAATCACAACCAAACATTCTCATTTCATTAAGTGCCCAAGCATTACATAACTGTAAGACATTCAAGACATATTACATTAAGATCCGAATCTAGGTACATATGTATCAACAAATGGTCTTAGAGCTTGTTAGGGATCATGTACTGGATGATGTACTAACTGATTAATGTGTATACCGAAGCAAATAGTGCGGAATCCTATTTGATTGGCGATCCAATCAGAGAGAACGCACGTAGAAATAATTATGTAATTGAATCTAATGTTAAGAATCGATTAGGAATCGATCTACTGCGATCTATGAACTTGGAGTATGATCTTAGAGGTCTTTGGATGGCTAGGGTACGTCTAGAGTCGAAGTGTGTATAATGCTTACACTTTTCAACGAATTAGGTGGTATTTATAGGTTAGGATTACTCATTCGTGCGACTAAACCATTAGCATGATTCATTCGTGCGATTGAGCCATGCGGTTGATCCATTCGCACGACTGAGTGTTCAGTCATGCGACTGAGCCAGTCGCATGAAGTTGTTCAAGCGTATGCACTATTTAGGCACATGGACACTCAGTCGCATGGCCATTCGGATGCATGACCACTGTTGGGGCGCATGGTCCAGTCGGACGCATGAGAACTTCACTTAACCAAGTTTGAATGTATTCATTATTATAACATTATGTATATCAATTCACACAATCTCAAACCTATATAATCTACTCAATATGAATTACACAACTCATTAATAAAATATTAAACATTATAAATCACAACCAAACATTCTTATTTCATTAAGTACGCAAGCATTACAAATGTGTAAGACATTCAAGACATATTACATTAAGATCCGAATCTAGGTACATATGTATCAACAAATGGTCTTAGAGCTTGTTAGGGATTGTGTACTGGACGATGTACTAACTGATTAACGTGTATACCGAACCAAATAGTGCGGAATCCTATTTTATTGGCGATCCAATCAGTGAGAACGCACGTAGAAATAATTATGTAATTGCATCTAATGTTAAGAATCGATTAGGAATCGATCTACTGCGATCTATGAACTTGGAGTCGATCTTAGAGGTCTCTGGACGGCTAGGGTACGTCTGGAGTCGAAGTGTGTATAATGCTTACGTTTTTCCACGAATTAGGTGGTATTTATAGGTTAGGATTACTCATTCGTGTGACTGAACCATTAGCATGATTCATTCGTGTGATTGAGCAATGCGGTTGATCCATTCGCACGACTGAGTGTTCAGTCGTGCGACTGAGCCAGTCGCATGAAGTTGTTCAAGCGTATGGACTATTTAGGCACATGGACACTCAGTCGCATGGCCATTTGGACGCATGACCAGTGTTGGGGCGCATGGTCCAGTCGGACGCATGAGAACTTCACTTAACCAAGTTTGAATGTATTCATTATTATAACATTATGTATATCAATTCACACAATCTCAACCTATATAATCTACTCAATATGAATTACACAACTCATTAATAAAATATTAAACATTATAAATCACAACCAAACATTCTTATTTCATTAAGTACGCAAGCATTACAAATGTGTAAGACATTCAAGACATATTACATTAAGATCCGAATCTAGGTACATATGTATCAACAAATGGTCTCAGAGCTTGTTAGGGATTGTGTACTGGACGATGTACTAACTGATTAACGTGTATACCGAACCAAATAGTGCGGAATCCTATTTTATTGGCGATCCAATCAGTGAGAACGCACGTAGAAATAATTATGTAATTGCATCTAATGTTAAGAATCGATTAGGAATCGATCTACTGCGATCTATGAACTTGGAGTATGATCTTAGAGGTCTCTGGATGGCTAGGGTACGTCTGGAGTCGAAGTGTGTATAATGCTTACGTTTTCCATGAATTAGGTGGTATTTATAGGTTAGGATTACTCATTCGTGTGACTGAACCAATAGCATGATTCATTCGTGCGATTGAGCCATGCGGTTGATCCATTCGCACGACTGAGTGTTCAGTCATGCGACTGAGCCAGTCGCATGAAGTTGTTCAAGCGTATGGACTATTTAGGCACATGGACACTCAGTCGCATGGCCATTCAGACGCATGACCAGTGTTGGGGCGCATGGTCCAGTCGGACGCATGAGAACTTCACTTAACCAAGTTTGAATGTATTCATTATTATAACATTATGTATATCAATTCACCCAATCTCAAACCTATATAATCTACTCAATATGAATTACACAACTCATTAATAAAATATTAAACATTATAAATCACAACCAAACATTCTTATTTCATTAAGTACGCAAGCATTACAAATGTGTAAGACATTCAAGACATATTACATTAAGATCCGAATCTAGGTACATATGTATCAACAAATGGTCTCAGAGCTTGTTAGGGATTGTGTACTGGACGATGTACTAGCTGATTAACGTGTATACCGAACCAAATAGTGCGGAATCCTATATTATTGGCGATCCAATCAGTGAGAACGCACGTAGAAATAATTATGTAATTGCATCTATGTTAAGAATCGATTAGGAATCGATCTACTGCGATCTATGAACTTGGAGTCGATCTTAGAGGTCTCTGGACGGCTAGGGTACGTCTGGAGTCGAAGTGTGTATAATGCTTACGTTTTTCCACGAATTAGGTGGTATTTATAGGTTAGGATTACTCATTCGTGTGACTGAACCATTAGCATGATTCATTCGTGTGATTGAGCAATGCGGTTGATCCATTCGCACGACTGAGTGTTCAGTCATGCGACTAAGCCAGTCGCATGAAGTTGTTCAAGCGTATGGACTATTTAGGCACATGGACACTCAGTCGCATGGCCATTCGGACGCATGACCAGTGTTGGGGCGCATGGTCCAGTCGGACGCATGAAAACTTCACTTAACCAAGTTTGAATGTATTCATTACTATAACATTATGTATATCAATTCAAACAATCACAAACCTATATCATCTAGTCAATATGATTTACACAACTCATTAATGAAATATTAAACATTATAAATCACAACCAAACATTCTCATTTCATTAAGTACCCAAGCATTACATATGTGTAAGACATTCAAGACATATTACATTAAGATCCGAATCTAGGTACATATGTTTCAACAAATGGTATCAGAGCTTATTAGGGATCGTGTACTAGATGATGTACTAAATCATTAACATGTATACCGAACCAAATAGTGCGGAATCCTATTTGATTGGCGATCCAATTAGTGAGAACGCGCGTAGAAACAATTATGTAATTGAATCTAAGATTAAGAATCGATTAGGAATCGATCTACTGCGATCTATGAACTTGGAGTATGATCTTAGAGGTCTCTGGATGGCTAGGGTACGTCTGGAGTCGAAGTGTGTATAATGCTTACGTTTTCCATGAATTAGGTGGTATTTATAGGTTAGGATTACTCATTCGTGTGACTGAACCAATAGCATGATTCATTCGTGCGATTGAGCCATGCGGTTGATCCAGTCGCACGACTGAGTGTTCAGTCGTGCAACTGAGTCAGTCGCATGAAGTTGTTCAAGTGTATGGACTATTTAGGCGCATGGACACTCAGTCACATGGCCATTCGGACGCATGACCACTGTTGGGGCGCATGGTCCAGTCGGACGCATAAGAACTTCACTTAACCAAGTTTGAATGTATTGATTATTGTAACATTATGTATATCAATTCAAACAATCACAAACCTATATAATCTAGTCAATATGTGTTACATAACTCATTAATGAAATATTAAACATTATAAATCACAACAAAACATTCTCATTTCATTAAGTGCCCAAGAATTACATAAGTGTAAGACATTCAAGACATATTACGTTAAGATCCAAATCTAGGTACATATGTATTAATAAACTCCCCCTTGTACCTGGATCTATCTATTGTCTTACCTTTTTCATAACGTCCTCATACTTCTTGTACTTCTCCTCTCTTGTGACTCCTGCATGTATTTCAAATGCAAAGCAGAGCCGTATCATATTTTGGAACTAGAGGGCTTTTACAATATCCTGCGTGTCATAGAATAGTGACCACTTGCATAGAGTGTAGACATCATCAGCTGACAAGTTGGTAAGCCACATCGGGTCAAATACCCTGATAGTATCCATTCTTCCCTCTTTGTTCAGAACTATGATAGCTTCCCCTGTTCTCCAATCATAGTACACCACTTAAAGTGTGGAGTGAAGTCCTGTGGCATTTCCCTGAGAGGGATTATTGACATTGTGCATGGAGGACTCCACTTAGAACTATCTTTGGCTTTCCAGTTATGGGTTCAACTTCAAACCCTCTGATATGCCTCGTAGGTTATTGAGGCTTGAAGTTGACCCCCTAGTGTGGTATTCTTTCTTCAAGGCAGCCTCAAACCAGCCTGACATCTTTCTCGGGTCAGCGTATAAGAACTTCAGTTTAGCCAGCTGGTTGAGCTCAAAACTAGGCAGAGACTTTAGATCATGCGGGAATCTAAAGTACTCAATACCTTTCTCTCTCTTCACAGCGTATACATTAAGATCATCAAAATGGGCCCACACGATAATCTTTTCTAACACCTTGTGATGTTTCTTCACATTGTAGAGCTTGGTGTAGACATTCTGTTTAGGAGCAGCGCGTTGGGCTCTGATCTCCTCAAAACAAGCAGCCTATTCAGCCATTCTGATATCAATATTGGCGTTTGAGGCTTGGGCTTGTTCTTCAACCTTCTCGGACTCTTGCTCCATCTTATCTAATATCTCAAATGTATCACCGACCAGGGAGTCACCCGAATTGGGGACCACATTTCCCTCTTTGTCAGCGTACTCGGGATAGTGCTCTACAGTGACGTCCTCGATCTCTATCTCATCAATGTCGTTTAGCTCGTCGTCACTAGTTTCTACAAAAGTTGGAGCGTCCTTGAGAATCTCATCGGGATTGAGCTTGAACATTTTTGCAATTTGCTCGTCAATGAGATTGTGAATGATCTCTCCTTCTTTAGGAGTGTACACCCCCGATCTCCTAACTATACCCTGCAGATCAAGAATCATCGTGAGCTGAGTGTTGATCTGTTGGAGGGAAGCAACATCATGTTCATCCCTTTGAAAGTTTGGATCTGCTTGATTTATACATCTAACACAACAATCATTAGTTAATAATCAAGACAGAAATACCAACATTAGATATAGACATTCATTATAGTAATGAGATACAAGATTTGAATACATATGATTTAAAGAAAGTAAATAACTAAATATTACTCTTATCCTGTATCCTCTGCTCTTCTGCTACCGGGGCGAATGTGGAGGCACTCTGATCTTGAGTCCTTTTGGTCCTCCATTCACTTGTAGATGTGGCGCCTGCAGCAGAAGAATCCTCTTCATCATCATCAACATCTGCATCCGTATCACCCTCGTTATCATCATCATCATCATCATCACTCTCATCATCATCAGCATCATCATCTCTGTCTCCTTCTCCGATCTTCAAGGGCTCTTCTTTGGATCCTTTGAGCTTTAGCATAATAGTTTTGTTTGCAGCCTCCAGCTCCTCAATCTTCTTGGAATGTTGCTCCTGGAGCTAAGACATCTGCTGAGCCTGCTGATCAATCAATCAAGCCTGCTGAGAAATCTACTGAGATTGTGTAGTAGTAAGATCTACTAACTGACCAATCTGTGTAGTTTTCTCGTCATCGGCCACTAACAGACGCATCACCATATGGTTTAGCGCTGACAGCTATTCCTCTACCCCAAGGGGAGGTAGAGGTGATCCAGATGTATATGAAGAGAAGGATGATGGTGCAGCTGGATGGCTAGTGGTGGTGGTGGTGGTAGTGGTGAAGATTGAGGGTAATATAGATGAAGGTGGTGGTGGAGTGGGTGTGGTAGATGTGGTGGTAGATGGGGTCGTAGTAGTGGTGGTAGGTGGAGTGGTGGTAGTGGATGGAGTGGTGTTGGTAGTGGTGGTAGTGGTGGTGGTGATGAAGGTCAGTCTTCTCTTCTTCTTCTTCAAGCCATGGGGCTGAGCCATCCTTTTCTTCCTTGAACCTTTCGAGGAGGATGCTCTCCTTGGAACACTGCTTGGCTGATCGGGAGCATAAGTAGGATCAATATCAGCCTCTCCCGATCCACCGGGGCGTTCACCAACCGCCCGGAGCCCTCGCTCTGTGGCAACCACCTTGCTGCCAACAGTCCGAGTGAGGGGCTCCTCATCTGTATCCTCCTCCTTATCAGGTTGGAAATCTTGATGGAATCCAACATCCTCAGTATCTCTGTGGGTAGGTGCTGGTGATGCTATATCAGTAGTGGGGGCCCTCGGTTGAGTGGGCCCTGCATCTCCACCAGCACCGCTCTCGTCGTCATCAGAATCATCATCTGGGAGCTCGATCTGCTCAGTATCGGAGTCGCTGTCATCGTGGCGCCACTTTCTTCGTGACGACGCCACATAGTCTTCACGGGCTAGATGCCCAACAGTCGCCTCACAGGGGGTTTCACCTGCTTCTCCCTGTATACCTTCATCCGACCCAAGGTGGTATCATCCATCACCTCGAGTGCTACCGCATCCTCCTTCTCCTTTGGCAACAAAGGGAGCTTTTGGTCAATGATCATCTGCATGAAAGATCGAGGGTACATGCAAAAGCCCTCCTTGCCCTTGGCCTCTATGTTCTCCACCAGGTAGGTGAAGATCATCCTGGAGAAGCTGAACGGATGGTTCAGCACCAACGCCACATAGGTATTCTGTATCTGATCAGACAACTTATCGAACTCCCCCTTCCGTGAGGCAATGCACTTGAGCAGCATGTGGGCTAAGTACTTAAACTAAGGACACAGGTTGCTCTTGTTGAGCACACTTGAGTTGATGTCCCCAGAGTACTTGGCCCGCAGAAAACAACCTCATACTATCAGTGATGTAGACGGATAGGGCAATCAGCATCATCCCGAAGCTCTAACACTGTCCTGAGATCATCCTCAGTGATCTCTATGGGCTGACCAAAATAGAACTCCTGATCCGGTGGGGCTCTGAAGTCCTGTCAACAATTGTGCCTTCCCAGAAGGCCTGCTGAATCGAGCCATAGGTATGCACGGAGTCAAGATGGCTCGGAAGATCCTCGATATCCGTAGGAAGTAATAATGCTCGAGAAGTCAGCCGCGTTCCTGGATGTCAGATCCAGATGAGCACAGATGTTGTGCTTGGTGCTCATAGTCCAACGACTAGCCATCTGTTACACAATGAATATAAATGTTAGTGTCAGTCAATAAGTAATGAACTTAATCATTTGAACATGAAATTCTCTATTCTATCATGCGAATGACAATGTGCGACTGAGATCTAGTCGTGCGAATGACCTCATACGGATGCTATCTCATGTTTTACACCAGTCGTGCCACTGAACTCATAGCATGGTTTAGTTGTGCGATTTGCCATTCGCCCCTTTTAGTCATGCGACTGAAGTTCATCAGATTGTCCATTTGCATGACAGACTAACTGATCAATTCAAAATCAAATTATGAGCAAACTTTAATGTTACATATCGTGTTTGGCTCATTAGACTCGCAATTCACCGACAAAACACATTATAACATTTAATTGCACAATGGACTTAGTTTTATTAGTTTATTTGTCAATGTAAGTCACGGTTTCTTTTAGGGTTCATATCAGTCTATTTTAGGCTTAAATCAATGGATATTTTCATGGATTGCACTGCATTATACCTGTATAGTCAATAGAAATCATTAGTACACAACAAACAATGATCTTGAAGGCTCAAATGACAATTTTGCAGAGTAACGGTATATTCATGCGATGTAGGGGCGAATTTGGAGTGATGACCAACTGCGACCGACTCACCCTGTATTTAAACTAGGATTTACTTTCAGTCGTGCGACTGAGCCCAGTCGCATAGTTCATTCATGCGACTGAAGATCAGTCGTGCCACTAGCATAGTCGGTCACCTTCAGTCGTGTGACTGGGTCATTCGGTCACCTTCATCCATGCGGTTAGCACATTTTAGTCATCCTGATGGTCCAATCGCACATATGTCCCATACGTGTGGGTAAATCGTGCGATTGGGAACATTCGTATCCTCCAATCGTACGACTGGTCCATGCTCATGGTCCAGTCGTGCGAATGAATCATACTCATGGTTTTTCGCTTTATGACCATTTTACATTTTACACCTTTTTAAACTGTTGATTTAACATTATGAATCTTTGATCATCTCAGACATGATCATTTTAATTTGAAAAACTTTTGACCACCTCAGACGTGGTCCTTTTAAAATACTTTGTCACCTCAAACGTGACCCATTTTTATTTGAAAGCACGTGTGGTCACCTCAGACGTGACCGTTTAGATGATAAGGTTCCCTATCAACTTCCATGACATAGTCCGATATTAAACAAACTGAAATTGACAAACTTTATACAGAAATAAAAGAAATAAAAACTGAAACTTAAAACTAATACATGTTTTTGTGTTTTTGAGAGGGTTAAATCCTAAGATGTAAATCTAAAGAATTATTTTTCTGAAAAGGCAGCTTCAATTCATTTAAACCATACATGGACCAATTCAATTTGGAATCATACAGGATATTCAAATCATTCGGAATAAGTTATCTAAAACCTTTGATGTTCTATTCTTCTTTTTCATCTAGAGTCATTTAGCAAATTTAGGAAATCATACTAGTACTATTAGGTCCCCACACTGATTGAACTTTCAAGAATTGTAGCCATAATGATTGTTAGTACTTGTCCTCTTAAATCCATACACAGACTTTCAACATAGATTGGTGATAGTTTAACGTTTGTTTATTTCAACAAGCATTTGTGGATCCCACACTTATACGGTAATCAACATTCCTCAGGAGATTTTTGAGCGGTCTCAGGGTAGTGTTCTAGAAGAAACTGTTCTTAGAACTTTCAAAGAGAAGCCAAGCCTCAGGTCAGTGCCACCGCACAGCAGAGAGGCGGCAAACAACAATGAATTCAAGAATATATAGGTTATGCTTATCCTCAGGTCAGTGCCACCACACAGCAGAGAGGCACACAACCTATCTTCTTGTTTGAGCAATTTCATTCTTTTTGCACAGATCTCACCAACAACATAGGTTATCAGTTTGATTGTATTTGCATTTTTTTGTGCTTTTGCTCATGCTTTGGTCTTACGCACACATTCGTGGCGTTTATTTTGCTCGTCACCCCTTATTGGAATCTTGTTGATTGTGTTAACCAGGGATAAGGTCTTACCCACATCTAGTCAAACATTTTAGTTTAACCTTGAGATCACCAAAAAGGTCTAGTCATCTACTGTGTTGAATCTACCGACATATCATCTGTGGTCTAGCAACCTTTAGGTCTACTTTCTTTGTGTTACCTTAGTAGTAGCTAGTTTATCTATCATATTTCCTTTTATATTGCTCAGACTACACACCAATACTTGAGCTTTGCATCTTTTTCAATTAAACATTTTTAAAGTCCCAAATGGTTTGCTCCTGTGTACTATCATATTCCAAAGATTGAATCGGTATCACACATACCATCTTATTTTTATCAGCTACCTCTCCTCCTCCCTTGTTTTTTTATTATTTATACTAACCTATTCTACCCCTAAAATTTTAAAACCGTAATGGATTAGTGTTTTAGGATTTTAATAGGCAAAGAAATAAGACCAATTTTAATTAAATTACTTAAAATTAAGCAAATAAAATAAAATTGAGAAATAAAAGAAAATGTACAAGACGTATCGGACTACACATGGTCATCTTCAGGAATGACCTCACTTTTCTTTTTAACGTCGTTAACCTCTAACAGATATAGAAAACGTGGTTTGTCAAAAGCCTTTGTATAGAGGTCAACGCGTTGAAAATCTGGGTTTATTTTTACCACATCGATTAAGTTCTTTTCAAAGCAATCACTTATAAGTAATATTTAATTCCGATGTGTTTGGTCTTGGGATGTTGGACCGGGTTTTTAATGACTGCAATTGCAGCAAAGTTATCAACAAAGATAGGAGTAGAAGAGAATTTCAAACCGTAATCCCGCATTTGTTGTTGAATCCATATGATTTGTGAACAACAACATGCAGTAGCAACGTATTCGGCTTCACAGGTTGACAATGCAACCGAGGTCTGCTTCTTACACTTCCAGGTTACTAATATTCTCCCAAAGAACTGAAACCTGCTGATGTAGACTTGTAGTTCATCTTGCTGCCGCTGTAATCCGAGTCGCTATACGCCGTAAGCTCAAAGTCATCATCATGAGGATACCACAACCCAAGTGTGGGTGTACCCTTCAAATAACGAAAAATCCTTTTGACCCCAATAAGATGGTTCACCTTAGGCTTTGCCTGATATAGTGAACATAAACATGTAGCATACATGATATAAGGTCGTGAGGTAGTGAGATACATGAGAGATCCAATCATCCCTCGGTACATAGTGGCATCTACCAGATCACCATTCTCGTCGGGTGCTACCTCATGGTTTGTAGCAAGTGGAGTTCCAGCTGTAGAAGCATTCTCCATGTCAAACAACTAAGAATATCACCTACATACTGGTCTGATGTAGGAAAATCCCATTTGGTGTCTGATCCACTTGTAACCCGAGAAAGAACTTCATCTCTCCCATTGCACTCATCTCAAACTCCGCCTTCATTACTGCTTCAAACTCTTTACATAATTCTTTGTTCTTGGAACCGAAGATTATGTCATCAACATAGATTTGTACGAGCAGTAAATCCCCATCTTTTTCCTTGATAAACAATGTACAGTCAATGACTCCCCTGCGAAAACCGTGTTTCACGAGATGAGTCGAGAGTTTCTCATACCAGGCCCTCGGAGCTTGATGAAACCTGTATAGCGCCTTGTCGAGTTTGTAAACTCTGTCCCGATGATATGGATCCTCAAATCCTCCGGGTTGACTGACATACACTATCTCTCAGATCTTACTGTGAAGGAATGCACTCTTCACATCTAGTTGATAAACTTTGATCTTCATATAAGATGCATAGGCAAGGAAGATGCGGATTGCTTCCATTCTTGCCACGGGTGCTAACACTTCATTGTAGTCAATACCTTCAACTTGTCAAAATCCCTGAACAACAAGTCGAGCCTTGTTTCTGATGATCACTCCTTGATCATCTTTCTTGCATTTCAAGACCCATTTGGTGCCAATGACCTTAGCACCTTTAGGTCTATCCACTAGAGTCCATACACCCAACTTCTTTAACTAAAGAAGTTCTTCTTGCATGGCACTCACCCATGCCTCATCATTCAGGGCTTCACTAACATACTTTGGCTGAAATTAAGACACAAAGCAACGATAGGCATCATTGTGAAGGTATCCCTTTTCCATCACAGAGGCATAATAGCTGAGTACAACTGATTTCGGGTCTGAACTCCTGATCTCACATCTCCCATGACATTATCCAAAGGCTGATAGATGTTTAGACATGAGCTGGGAGTTGTTGGAACAACCACCTCAGAATCAAGATTGTGAACATTTGGTTTTGGATCTGAGGCAATAGGAGTCTGAGGTTCAGAAGGCTCAGAAGCATCACTGTCAGATGCTTGTGGACTTGTGGTAGTCGGAACCTGTTCATCCTTGTTGTTTTGATCATTCTCCACATTTTCTCATCAGTGGAAGAGTCACTCACATCAAGTGCTCCCCATGAGTTGGTAGATGATTGACTTTGTGAACCGGATGGTGTTAAATCTTCAGATGGTGTGTTCAAGACATCTTACATCATCTTGTTTGCCAACTCATCTTTTGAAGTGGAGAGAGGTATGTTGAAGGACTTGAAGAATCCATCATAGTCAATGAAGTAAGCAGGCCCTTTTCCAGCAGGTGGTATCGTGTATCTCTGAACATCAACATTACACCACACCTCTACTTGACCCGTTGAGTTGTTGTAAACTCTCTTGTTCGGTATGCTGTATCCTAGTAAGATCCCTTCATCAACCTTCTCGTTGAATTTTCCCTCCTGAGTCTTCTTTAGCAGGGTGCACAGAGTGCCAAACGGCTCGAGATACTCTAAGTTAGGTTTACGTCGTTGTAGTAACTCGTAGCACGTTTTTCCATGGCGTTTAACTACCAGAACTCAATTGAGCGTATAACATGCATTTGCAACTGCCTCATTCAAGAATTGAATAGGCAGTTTCGAGTTTGCTAACATAGTTCGTGTGGTCTCTATCAAGCTACGATTCTTCCGTTCAGCAACACCATTCATCTGAGGAGTGTAGGCAGAGGTAAATTGATGCATAATTCCCTTGTCCTTGTAGTAGGCCTCCATCCACTGATTCTTGAACTTGGTTCCGTTGTCTGAGCGCACTTGTCGTACTTTCGGCTTGTATAGGGATTCCAGTGTAGTTACTAATTCCTTGAAGGATTCAAATATTACTGATTTGGACTTTAGAAACATTACCCAAGAGAAACTTGAGTAATCATTAGTAATTACGTAGCAGTACAAGTCGCTTGCGATGCTTCTTGTACTGACTGGACCAAATAGATCCATGTGAAGAAGCTCAAGAGGTAGTTCTATGGAATGAACTTTCTTTTCCTTATAAGACTTCTTCGTCTGTTTGTCCTTCTTGCACGCAACACAGAAATCTGGGAGTTGGAAGTTTTTGATGTTTACTCCCCTCACTAGATCATTCTTGATCAAGTGATTCATCTTCCTTGGATTTATATGTCCCATTCTCCTATGCCAGGAGATGGAATCCTTCTCAGTAGCTTTGGACAAGAAGCACTGAACTTCATGATCCGTTGTGGAGGCCTTTGAAAGATCCAAGACATAAAGATCATTATATCTTGAAGCTGACATTAGGACTTGGTCCTCCGGGATCAAGTAGTCCTTCTTCAAAACGTAGCACTTCTTGTTGTCAAATACTACTTTGAAGCCTTTATCACATATTTGAGAAACAGAAGGTAAGTTATTTTGTAATTGTTGGACATAGTTTACCTTGTCAAACTTAACTTTCTGATTTCCCACTCCCCATTGGGCTATGATGTACCCGCCTTTGTTTCCAGCAAATGAAACATGCCCTCCTTTGATTTTTCTGACGTTGATAAGAGAGATCTGTTCCGCGTCATTTGTCTGGATGCTCCGCTATCTACAATCCACTATTAGTCTCAGCATTATAGCGAACACCCTGCACATTTAATGAAAACATTAGTTCATGTTAGGAATCCAAGCCTTCACTGGCTTGGGTTTCCCCGAGGCATCAGACAACATAAACTCAACCCATTGACCATTTGAGGTTGAGGGAAGCTCAGATGTCTGTTTGTTCTCATTTTCAAACGCTGAGGAGGATTTTTCTTTCCATAGGCCAGCTTTGTGTAAGGCCTATTTGTGATAAACAGACGACTGGCTGATGGGTTGAACTTTGGATTCACTATTCCTTTTAGGAGGCGTCACTGAGTTCCTCTTAAAAGATCTAGTTTTAGATGTAGGAAGTTCAACTTTCCTCCTCGGTGTCTGATAATAAGGACAATTAGACGCAATGTGACCGTACTCTTCACAATTGTAGCAAGATCTGCTTTCAACTTTATGGTTTATTTGTTTTTGTGGAGATGTAGGTGTCACACGGATGATCTTATTTTGTTTAGATTGAGACACTTCTTTGTTAGATGTATGGTCGGGTTTTACAAACTTAATTTCTTTACCTGGGCTTTGACATGATACTCGTGATTGATTAGGTTTAATAGTCTTTTTGGGTTTTGATTTGACTTTATTTGAACCTGATTTTAAATTAACCTTTTCAAACTCTTTTTCCAGGTTAACACAAGGAATCTTTCCTTTTGCCTTTGAAGTGTACTCCTTTTGTTTAGTGCCAGATTCAATTGGTTTACTTGTGGAATCTGGGTCACTAACAAGAGGAGTGGTCACCACATGATCCTTGATGAGGTTATTATTAATTGGTTTACTTTTGGTGTTCATCAAGGTCTCAGGTGGTGGCGGAACCACTTTGTATCCCAATCCCTCCCCGTTGTTTCTCTCTCTCACTAAGTGTTGGACAATATGAGATGAGCTTGTCCAACTATGCAGTTTTTGTTTTAAAGAGTCGACTTCTACTTCTAAAACCGCTTTCTGCTTCTTAGTGTCCTATAGGAAGTTAAGATAGTACCTACTGTCATTAGCTTGGTTAAAGGCAACTACTTCTGTTTCCCTAAGCTGTTTGTTCGAAAGGTCTATCTTTTCCTTGTAACTGTGCTCATTTTGTTTTAAAACTCTATTAGCTTCAGTGCATAGTTCCAAATCCTTTACTAGGCTATCATTATAATCTAATAACCTAGCAAATTTTAAATCTATGCTTTCTCTAAATTTATTATAATTAGAACAAGCATGATTATTAAACAACTGGTCAGTAGTACTTACCTGAGATGTTGAAGAGGAATCAGCCATGTGTGCAGAATCTGTTGTCTCTGGTTTTGGTGATTCTGACGTTGATGTAGATTTTTCTTCTTCAGGCGGGTGGTTGACCACAGGTGCAGTGTCTACAAAATTGGACATCGCAAGCTCTACTGCTATGTCTCCCTCACTTGCGGAATCGTCATCAGTTTCCTCCACACTAGCTTTGTTGGACTCTCCCGGTGAGACGAACCGAAAGCTCCAGTCTTGTCCTTCATCCTCGTTAGCAGTCAAGGCTTTAGGGTCCTTTCTTGATGAAGTAGAACTACTAGATGTGGCTTTGTCCTGATGATTAAAGGACGAGAAAGGATTGCCATTACCAGTCTTCTTTGGCTTCACACACTCCCGTTTGAAGTGCCCCTTCTCACCGCAGTTGAAACAGGTTACCTTTGACTTGTCAAAGCCAAAGGTAGTGTCCTGGTTGCAACCAAGTTCTGTCTGGTCTTCTTGACAAACTTTTTAGCTCATCGGACAGCACTTGCCAAGGCCCACATTATATCCATCCGTTCCAACTCCATCTCATCCACCTGTTCATAGTCTTCATCTGCCAGGTGATAATTTCCTATCTTTCCAGCAATTAGTCCATCATAGGAGTGGACTACAACAGCTAAGAGGTCCATGTGTTCTCTGGCCACCTCAACAGTCACGTTACCGAAGTTATCGGTTTTCAATTTTGTTGCATTGGCTTCAGGTATAATATATTGGGTACTAGAAGACCCTGACATTTCGGGCCCTAAAGTAGATGCTTGTGCTTGACTTGATGAGCTTGAGACGAAGGCAGTTTGCAGTGGGCTCCAGATGTCTTGGCCTGAGGAGTTGTGTTGTAAAGCGTCGGATTCTGATCATAGTTGGCCTTTTGGGCTCTATTCTTCATCCTAAGCTCATCCTCTCTTAGTTTCAAAATGAAGTCATTTATATCTAACTTCGAGAGCATCCCATTCTGTTTGAGATTTGAACTGAAAAAAGCCCATTTCTCTGGTAATCCATCTGCAAAGTTGGATACCTTATCCTCCATCGACATAGTTACTCCATGAGTGTGCATCTCACTCATCAAATGGTAGAATCTGTCGATCACATCATCCAAGCTTTCCTTTCCCATTGAAGAGAAGTTGTCAAACTCCTTCTTCAAAGCTTTGGCCTTAATGGCCTTGAGTGAGGCGTTTCTGTCATACCTCTTCTCCAACGCATCCCATAATTTCTTTGCTTGAGTATACTCCAAATACTGATGGAAGATATCCTTCGGAATAGACTGGGTAAGCAAAGCGTAGACTTTCTTTTTAGCATTGTGTTTCACCTTTTGTGCATCAGACATGCCACTTAACGTAAGTTCAACACCGTCAGCTCCTACTGGCATGATGTACCCCAACTCTATTGCCTCTCACAAATTTGTATCTACTCTATTTAAGTAGATTTCAAAACATTGCTTCCATTGTGGGTAGTCGTCTAACGTGATAAGCTTTGGGGGTTTATTATGAATTCCCAATTCGTTCTCTAATAGCAGTAGATTCTAAATACGCGTGTCTCTACTTGCTGTGTATGCTGAAAACTGGTCCTCCATTTCACTTAACTTTACTATTAAACAAACTGTTTATGTGTGCGAATGAAGGTATGCGATTGGGCTTATTTGGGCGATTGAACTAGGTGAATGGTTCAATCGTGCGACTGAACTAATACGAATGAGTCAGTTGGCCGAATGAACTAATGCGGTTGAATAGTCCGAATAGGATTCTCAGTCGTACGAATGAGGGTACGAATGAGTCCAATCGTGCGTTTGGGGAATGCGAATGAACTCAGTCGTGCGATTGAGCCAATCGTTGGACTGAACCTACTGAAGTTTGAAAATTTGTAGGTTAAAACTGTTTTGGCCGCAAAAACTCGAATTTTCACAAACCCTAATTGTCGTATGTCGGAAAAACTAAACTTTATGGTCAGGAGACGTCTAAGACACCGTTTGACACAAAAAGATTGCGTTTTTCGTGAAAAAACACAATTTTTGTATCAAGAACGATTGAATCAACACGTAATCAAGAGCCAAAGCTCTGATACCACTTGTTAGGGATTGTGTACTGGACGATGTACTAACTGATTAACGTGTATACCAAACCAAATAGTGCGGAATCCTATTTGATTAGCGATCCAATCAGTGAGAACGCACGTGGAAACAATTATGTAATTGAATCTAACGTTAAGAATTGATTAGGAATCGATCTATTGCGATCTATGAACTTGGAGTATAATCTTAGAGGTGTTTGGACGGCTAGGGTACGTCTGGAGTTGAAGTGTGTATAATGCTTACGTTTTTCCACGAATTAGATGGTATTTATAGGTTAGGATAACTCATTCGTGAGACTGAACCATTAGCATGATTCATTCGTGCGATTGAGCCACGCGGTTGATCCATTCTCATGACTGAGTGTTTAGTCGTGCGACTAAGTGAGTCGCCTGAAGTTGTTCAAGCGTATGGACAATTTCGGCGCATGGACACTCAGTCGCATGGCCATTCGAATACATGACCATTGTTGGGGCGCATGGTTCAGTCGGACGCATGAGAACTTCACTTAACCAAGTTTAAATGTATTCATTATTATAACATTATGTATATCAATTCAAACAATCACAAACCTATATAATCTAGTCAATATGTGTTACACAACTCATTAATGAAATATTAAACGTTATAAATCACAACCAAACATTCTCATTTCATTAAGTACCCAAGCATTACATAAGTGTAAGACATTCAAGACATATTACATTAAGATCCGAATCTAGGTACATATGTATCAACAAATATAACTTTATACGTGATTGTTTTGAAAAGAATCTAATCGATGTTGTTAAAATAAATACAGATTTCCAATGCGCTGACCTCTACACAAAATCCTTTTGATAAACCACGTTTTCTATATCTGTTAGAGGTCAACAGCGTTAAAAAGAAAAGCGATGTAATTCTAGAAGATGAACATGTTTAGTCCGATGCGTCGAGTCAATTTTTCTTTTATTTCCTTTAATTTTATTTCATTTAATTAATTTGATTGGTTTTATTTCTTCGCCAATTAAAATCCTAATAACATAAATCGTTTACGGTTTTAGAATTTTAGGGGGAGAATAGTTTAAGTTACAAAAAAACGAGGGAGAAGGACAGGCAAGCTGATAGAAATGAGATCGGATCTGTGAAACTGATTCAATGACTATGGAAAACGATAGTACACAGGAACAGAGAATTTGGGGCTTTAAAAGATTTAAATTGAATTAGATGCGAAATTCAAAGTAATTCTGAGAAGTCTAAGCAAAAATAAAAGGAAAAATGATAGTAAAACTAGCTGCTACTAAGGTAACATGGAGAAAGTAGACCTAGAGGTTGCTAGACCATTAGATGATGTGTCGGTAGATTCAACACAATAGATAAGTAGACCTCTTTGGTGATCTCAAGATCAAACTAAGTTTTTTAAAAAGTTGTGGGTATCATCTTATCCCTGGTTAACATAATCAACAAAGTTCCAATAAGGGGTGACGAGCAAAATAAATGCCACAAATGTGTGCGGATGACCAAAATATGAGTAAAGCACATGATGAAAAATGAAAAAAGCAATCAAATTAATAACCTATGTTGTTGGTGCGATCTATGCAAAAATAATAAAATTGCTCAAACAAGAAGATTGGTTATGTGCCTCTCTACTGTGCGGTGGCACTGACCTGAGGATAAGCATAACCTATATATTCTAGAATTCATTATTGTTTGCCGCCTCTCTGCTGTGCGGTGGCACTGACCTGAGGCTTGGCTTCTCTTTGAAAGCTGTAAGAATAGTTTCTTCTTGTCAAAATACCCTTAGACCACTCAAAAATCTTCTGAGGAATGTTGATTACCATATAAGCGTGAGATCCACAAATGCTTGTTGAAATAACTAACCTAATGTATCACCAATCTGTGTCAAAAATCTGTGTATGGATTTAAGTGGAAAAGTATACTGGCAATCATCATGGCTGCAATTTTTGAAAGTCCAAATCAATGTGTGCGTCTTATAGTACTAGTATGATTTCCTTAATTTGCTAATGACTCTCGACGAAAACAAGAATCTAGCATCAAATGATTTTGGTAACACGTCCTGAATGATTTGATTACCTATATGATTCCATAATGAATCATTCCACTTATGGTCAAAATTACTTGAAGCTGCCAGGTAAAGAAATAAATCTGTTAGATTTCTATCTTAGGATTTCCACCTCACACAAAATCACAAAAACAATTTTAGTTTTGTCTTTTAATGTTAACTCTTTTATTTTGTTTTAACTGTTAGTCAATTTAATGTTATATGTCGGACTGTTAGGATCTCAGCCCTTGGTTTAATCGATTGAACAGATATAGCAGCGGAATAGCTCAGAATTAGACAAATTCAAACAAGAACATTTGATATAAAACGATAAGAGAATTTTGTTATAGAGAGAGAAATATCCGACAAAAGGAATATTGCATTAAGATTGTCGGCCTCAAAGGCACGATTACAGGTGAGTCATCCTTCCTTATAAAAGATAGAGTGACGTAGGCTGATGTCACTTGAAAGTGACATGTAACCGTTTGATAACAACTGATGTTCAACAACTACTGAAGATGTCAACAACTGACATCTTCTTACAAATGTTCCTAAGTGTTAAACATCTTATTTACAACTACTGAAAAACATAAAACTACTAACACTACAACAACTGAAGAACAACTCTTCAGTTGTTTACAAGTACTGAAAAGAAAAGAAAACTACTGAAGAAGAAAAACCATCACAACAACTGAAGAAGCCCTCTTCAGCTGTTGTCATCAGCTGTTAACATCAGCTGATGTCTTCAGTACTTGAACATCAGACTTTGTCTTTCAGCTGTTGATCTTCAGTCTTTGTCTTCAGTACTTGTTGAAGTCTTCAGACTTTAGATCTTCAGCTGTTGTCTCAGTCTTTGTCTTCAGTACTTCAGACGTACTTCAGCAGTTGTATTCTTCAGACTTTGTAGAACAGCTGATCAGGTCTTCTTCAGCTGTTGTGATGTCTTGTGGGACTTAGAGGTTTCTCTGATCAGGCTCATTGGTTCTTTTGGTCCAACAAAACTCCCCCTGAACCAATGCAGCCAAAACCTCTAAGTTATTGACGAGTCCCACTTATTTTGGCAGATAGATTGGTCTTTTTATCCTCTTGATCAGATGAGAAGTGACCCTTTTTCAGCACAGGCCTGGGAAGAAGTCTCTGATGATCTGTTTGGCATGATATGGTTGGGAGCTCTGTATTGGGGACTTGGACACCGAGCTGTTGCCCCAACCATGAGATCTACTTCCCGTGTATCAGCCTATATGATTCCCTGGTGTAAGCCCTTAAAAACATGATTTGCTCATCCATTGTCAGCACCTCGGGCACACCATCAAATAATCCTTCTCGGCCATACACTTCAGATATGTACTTGGCCTGTTTTCCATTTTTGAGCTCAACCGTGGTTATTGTCTATAAGCAAACTCATCTGGATGAGTCCCTTCTAAGAGCAGGTTGAGCTCTTCTTGTTTGAAGTTTTCAAGTCTTTTGTAAACCAGTCCCTTCTTTATAATTTTGTTCTCTAACATCTTTTGAGGTGGTTGTTTGGCTTCATAGGCTTTCTTGAACTCTTCAACAATTTCCCAAGGGGACACTACAAGAACCACAGTGATGTCTTCGTCGACAACTCTCTTCACTTGGCCCTTGTATCTTGAAGGAATTTCTTTCTTGACAATTCGATGTGCCACCCTTGGATCAGGCCATATCCTTACTCTTTCCCTTTGGTATTGAAAGGTATTAGCAAGGGTATACAATCTTAATACTTCTTTCTTCATACTGATCATTGAAGAGGATGTGGCATATGCTTTGTCAATGCTTTTCAGCATTTCCCTCATCATGTTTTTGCATCTGTTCCTCTTCAATCTTTATCATTACATCATGCATTTGAGAAGCAGGAGTGATGGACATTGGTTTAGCCTTAGGCAAAGTAATGACTGCAGAGAGTGGCAGTCTGTCTTCATCCTCCTCTTCATCTTCATCAGGCCTCAGTACCTTTTTTCTTTTGGCTAGGTACATCACTGGCAGTGGGTTTTGGGGTAAAGGATTTGGTTTTGTGGATTGGATGGTTGGTTTAGAGGGTAAAGGGGTGTTTTAGTGGGTTGTGGAGATAGTGATTTTGAGGATTGAGGCTTTTCAGACTGTTTTAGCATTTTGGCTGTAAGGGAGGCTTTGGTAAATTTTGTCAGTTCTTTTCGATTCCCAACACCAGCTTCATTCAGTACCTCAATCACTAAACCTTTGGAGTATTCTTCAGACGAACAAATCTTGGTGGTTATTGCCAAGATGTTGTCCCTGGTCCAGGCCCTTATTTCCATTAGAGATCTTCCCAAGTATTTAGCTATAAATCTGATCATTATCTCCAGCCTTTCTCTTTCTAAGGCATCATAGCTAGCCCATCTTGAATTGATCTCCTCTGTTTCCATCCTTCTGATCTCGGAGTCTAGTTGTTTGATGTCAAAACCCTGCCTATACAACTGCTCAATGATTTTATCCATTGAACGGTTATGGTTGGCGTCAGCTTCTTTCACCATATCCTTCAGCTCCTTCTCCTTCTCAGACTCTCCTTTTCTCTTTTGATATGTGACATGAAAGTCTTTTTGACTTTCATTCACTGCAGCTCCCTTCACACTCTCCTTCTCATTCTCATTTACAAACTCAGATTCTTTCGCCTTCTCCCCATCTATATCCTTTTCCTTTTTCCTTTAACTAACTGACTCTCCCCCTTTTGGTTGCATTGGATGCAAGGGTTTGAGCAGTAGAAAGGGATTTAGTCACCAACTCCTCCACAAGGGTTGTATTATGGTAGGAAGCCTCTCATCAAGGGCTTTGATCACGATATCTGTGATCATGGGAGTGATGAGAGGTAGGGATTTTTGAAGGGTAGCAACTGATTGATCAGGATGGTTCTGTTCCTGAGAATCAGTGCCGAAAGCAGAGGCTGGTGGCTTGGAAGTATATACTGGCTCAGTGTGTAGGGGACCTTCAGAAGAAGGTGCCATCTGTGGGTGTATTGTGGTGGCAGATGGACTTGCATCCTGAGACATCTTGGCCAGCAGCTCTTTGAGTCTGCTAACCTCATCCTCGAGAATGGTGTTTTGAGCAACTACATCATAGAAGAAGCTCAGGTCATCATCAGTGATACTGAATCACCTGACCTCCTGACAGAGTCAGGATGAACATGCCTTGAGTGTAGATCAATGATAGCATGTGCCCCTTGTTCTTGGTTCTGGGGACTTCCAGCCTCAGGACTATGTCCTTCATCAGCTGTTGCCACTGGTGAGGTCTTAGAGATGTTACCAACTGCACCCTGGTCATTTGCTGAGGCAGAGACAGTGGCAGCCTCACCAGAAGTTTGCACCTCCTTATCTACACTAGAATGATGAAACATGATAACCCCTGTGCTGTGGGTTGACAGAAGCATTTGGATCCTCCCCCTCAGGTGTTGAGGTTATCCCAGTAGTGATTGGTGTCTGGGTGGGGGGTGAGGAATGCAACTGTGTCAGCACCTTTGCAACAATTATCGTAGGGCTTTGAGGGGCGGTTGCATCAGGAGAGGGTGTGGAAGCAGTGTGCACCCGGGACAGGTGGTGCTCTTCAATGGTAATCCCCTCAAGTGAGGAGGATCCCAGCAGTGTGGCTTCCCTTTGAGTGGTTGCTTCAGGTTCCTTTTGAGAGGCAACCTGAGCGGCTTCAGCTGGTGGAGTCATAGTCTCTACTGGGGGGTTATTTCCAGCAGAGATAACCTGCGTTGGTGCAGCAGGAGCATCCACAGGGGACTCAATTCCCTGAGTAGCTTTCTTAGGCTTCTTCTTTGTGGGTTTGGAGGGGACTTTGGATGTGGAAGTGGAGGCTGTGGGTTCCAGCTGCGTGGGTTTGCGCAGCTTGGCAGCCTGTTTGAGAATTTGGTCAGTGTTGTGTCGGGAGTATACCTCCGGCAATACAGCCAAAGCAGGGACTCCCAGACCAACTAGTCCCTCAGCAGAAAGCTGATTTCTATTATGGCCATTATAAACCGAGGATATAGTATCCAACGGTTAGAAAGTGGTTTTGTGGCCATATCCTTGAGTTCAAGAAAAATTATTTCAGAAAAGTTTAGTGGTTCTTGTTCAAGGATAGAGAACAATACCTGTTGCCATCTGGAAGACAGTTGATCCCAAGAGGAAGTCTTCGGGGCCAGGCAAACATTTACCATATGAAATATTAATCGTTCAGCATCTGGAAAATGTTTCTTCAGGATTGTTGAAGCACTAAGATCACCCTGATATCCATGTTGTCCAAATGAAAGATCAAGTTGGCGCTTAGGATATCCAACAGGGTAGGCAGCATCATCTAACAGTAATGTCTGGCGGATGGTAGCAGTAGAGATGACCACCTTATGCGAGTTGATAGATGAATGGATAGATTCTCCATTAACGGTCGCATTCATCCAGAACTGACGTAGCGAATCGGCATAAATGATTGGATTAAGAGGAAAGCCGTTTTCAGTGGGGATTGGACCATAAGATCTATAGCAGTATCAAATTTGGTCCAGAAGGGCGATTTTGTGAGGTACGCGACACAGTTGTGTCGAGGCTTGAGTTGCATGGTCGCCATTAATGAAGATGAAAGGTTTTCAGAGCTTTTGAAATTTTTAGGTCGTGAAAGAATGAAAAACTCTGAAAGAGGGATCAGGTATATATAGGGTACGGGTTATGAAACGACTGAAGGTTTTGTGTTAGTCATCAGTATTTGAATCTACTGATGACGTGGTATTAACTTTCAGAAGTTTGAAACGACTGATGGTATTGTGTGGTCAGCAGTTATAAAACAACTGAAGACGTGTTTACAATCAGACGTTGAAACAACTGAAGTCTCTGATTTAGGCATCAGTAGTTTTAAAAACTACTGAAGACAAGTTGGACTTCAGATGTTGAAACAACTGAGGACTTGGTATTAGCCATCAGTAGTTGTGAAACTACTGAAGACCGTGGTTTTGCCATCAGTTGTTGTAAACAACTGAAGACTTGGTGTTAGTCATCAGTAGTTGTGAAACTACTGAAGACATGGTATTGCTTCAGTGTTTATAAAGAAACAGCAGTTGTGAACTACTGAAGAGAGAGTACTCATCAGTAGTTGTCGTCAATTCATAGCCTTTCAGCTGTTTCATACTGTCCTCAACACTTACTCATCAGCCTTTTTGCTGTTTTAGTTGTTTCATAGGACATCAGTACTTATCTGTTTCTACTGATTTCAGTAGTTGTAACTACATCAGTAGTTTAGAACAGATAAAGTACAGTACTTAAAGCATTTAGCCTTCAGTAGTTATAAAAACTACTGAGAGTAAAATAACTCATCAGTACTTATATGTGACATGGTTACCAATGATCATCAGTAATTACTGAGATCATCAGTAGTTGTCACTTATTCTAGCTGCAGCATACCAAGCCTTAACACCAGGTTGTGGAAAGTTGAACTATCCAAAGGCTTAGTAAAAATGTCTGCAAGCTCATCAGCACTAGGCACAAACATAGGATTAATTAGACCCTTTTCAAAACAATCTCTTATAAAATGATGTCTAATTTCTATATGTTTGGTCCTAGAGTGCTGGACAGGATTTTTGACAATGCAAAGAGCTGAAGCACTATCCATTAATAATGGAGTCTTAGTCTCTGTAATGCCATAATCCAAAAGTTGATTCTGAAGCCAGTAGTATGGGATGTACAACTTGCAGCAGCAATGTACTCGGCTTCAGCAGTGGATGTAGCAACAGATGTTTGTTTCTTACTCTGCCAAGAAATCAAACAGTTGCCTAGAATTGGCATCCACCAGAAGTTGATTTCCTGGTCAACTTACACCCTGCATAGTCACTATCAGAGAAAGCAACTAATTTGCAAGAATGTCCAGTGGAATACCATAAGCCTAGAGATTGTGTACCTTGCAGATATCTAAAGATCCTCTTGACTGCAATCAGATGGGACTCCTTAGGTGCAGCCTGAAATCTAGCACAAACACATGTAGCAAACATAATATCTGGTCTAGAAGCTGTTAAATACATCAAGGAACCAATCATACATCTGTAAAGGGTTTCATCAACACCTTTACCTTTCTGATCAACATCCAATTGTGTGGTGTTGCACATGGGAGTAGAACAGGGTTTACAGTTTTGTAAATCAAACTTATTCAAAAGATCTTTTGTGTATTTAGACTGATGAATGAAAATTCCATCAGCTTTTTGTTTGATTTGCAACCTAGAAAGAACTGTAATTCTCCCATTGCACTCATTTCAAACTTCTGTTGCATTAAGTTTGGAAATTCTCACACAATTGGGGATCAGAGGATGCAAATATAATATCATCACATAAATTTGAACAAGTAGCTTATGCTGATCCACCTTCTTAATAAATAAAGTTTTATCTATGGAGCCTCTAGTGAAATTATTCTGTAGAAGAAAGTTTGATAAGGTCTCATACCAGGCTCTAGGTGCTTGTTTCAACCCATAAAGAGCTTTATCAAGCTTATATACCCATTCTGGGTGCTTATTATCCTCAAAGCCTGGTGGTTGACACACATAAACTTCTTCTTTTATTGTACCATATAGAAAAGCACTTTTGACATCCATTTGAAAAACTTTAAGATTGTGGAGTGCAGCATAGGCTAAAAACAATCTAATTGCCTCCAGTCTGGCTACAGGGGCAAAGGTTTCATCATAATCAATACCTTCTTCTTGTGCAAACCCCTGCACAACCAGTCTGGCCTTGTTCTTAACAATTAGCCCATTTTCATCATTTTATTCCTAAACACCCATTTAGTGCCTATTGCACACTTACCTGGGGGTAGAGGAACAAGCTCCCACACTTGCTGTTTCTTGAACTGAAGAAGCTCAAGCTGCATGGCTTCAACCCATCCATTGTCTCTCAAAGCAACATGATAGTTCTTCGGCTCTAGCTGACTGATGAAGAGAGCATAGAAGCAGAAATTGGACAACTGGCTTCTGGTTGAGACACCAGCATTGATATCACCAAGGATTTGAGATATTGGGTGATTTTTCAGCTCTTGGTAAACAATCAAATCTGTGCAAGTTTGTAGAATCTTCAGCAGCAGCAGATGTTGATGCAGATTCTTGAAACCATGAAGATGGTGGCAACTCAAATGAAGTTGAGGATGCAGAAATCTCATCAGCATTTGTTGTGGATGGTGCGGCTGGAGCTACAGGAGCATCAGGTTTAGAGGACTCAGGCAGTTGATCACTAAACCTGAAGAGGTGATTACTACTATCATCATCATCTTCAGTAGTAACACCAGGTGGTGAACTGTTGACAGGAGCAACAGCAGGAGATTGATAAGGAACATATTGCAGTATGTCCAAATCAAAGAGCTCCACAGGGCTTTGTGGAATCTTGTCCTTTGGAGATTCATTGAACTTGACATGTAGAGTCTCTTCAACCATCTTTGTTCTGCAGTTGAAGACTCTGTATGCCTTGCAAGTTGATGAATAACCAACAAAGTACCCTGCATCCACCTTAGGATCAAATTTCTGGAGCTGATCCTTTGTGTTGAGAATGAAACAGGGACACCCAAATGCTCTAAAGAATGAAATGAGAGGGGCCAAATGATGTAGAACTTCATATGGAGTCTTCATCAACCTCTGATTTATTAGCACTCTATTCTGCACATAGCATGCTGTGTTGACAGCTTCAGCCCAAAAGGTCAATGGCAGTCCAGAATCAGCCAACATAGACCTTGCAGCTTCAATGAGAGTCCTGTTCTTTCTTTCCACAACTCCATTCTGTTCAGGAGTTCTTGGAATACTAAACTGTCTCTTTATTCCCTTGGAAAGGTAGAACTTATCAAGTGTATTGTTCCTGAATTCTGTTCCATTGTCACTTCTAATACACTTGACTGAGAGGGAATACTGCTTCTCAACATACAACACAAAGTTTATGATCTTCTGTGCAGCTTCATCCTTTGAATGTAGAAAGAAAGTCCATACAAATCTGGAGTAATCATCCACAATTACCAGACAGTATTTCTTTTGTGCCATGCTCATCACTCTCACAGGACCAAAGAGATCCATGTGAAGAAGTTGTAAGCAGGCAGTGGACTTTGGTTCTTCAATAGATGGAAATGAAACCTTGTGCTGTTTTCCTTTCAAACAAGCAGTGCAGTTGTTTTCACACTTGAACTCCTTCATAGGCAGTCCCCTTACTAAACTATGGTGTATCAGTTGATTCATGTTTTTGAAGTTAACATGTCCCATCCTTCTATGCCATAGATTAGATTCTTGAGGAGAGGCCTTGGAAAATAGGCAAGGATGGCCTTTGAGATCAATTTTCTTGGAAAGATCTAAGGCATACACTCTTCTGTCCTGTTGGCCTTCAGGAGAGTGTGAGCATCCAATACCTTGTCAATCAAACTCAGAACTTTGGATGACAGAATCCTGCAGTTCTGGCTTGTGAAAAGGGCAACATGGCCTTTGTCACACAATTGACTGACACTCAAGAGGTTATACTTGAGATTTTCCACATGGTTGACATCATCAAACTTTATTTCCCCATTGGAAACAAAGCCCTTCCCGATGATGTAACCTCTTGCATCATTGCCAAAAGAAACAAATCCCTTCCTTCCTGAAGAGTAGTCATTAAGAAGTGAGTTGTTCCCAGTCATATGCATAGATCCCCCACTGTCTACATACCAGATGCTACTTTGGCATGTTGAAGAAACCTGCATAAATAAACAATCAGTTAGTTTTGGAGACCCAAACCTTTTTGGTTTTGGGCCTGGTCTCATCAACAGATGGTGAACTAACAGGTTTATTGGACACAATAGCTTGAGGTGAAGGAGATGGTGTAGAAGAGGAATCCTTTGGCTTGGATCTCCTTTTCTGGGGTTTCAACACAGGGCCATCAAGTTGGTTAACTCTCCCAACAGATGTTGAACCATCATTACCAGTGTGTCTGATTCTGGGAGAGAGCTTTCAGCTCTTCAGACACATTGGTATTGGTGTTTGATGATGAGTTCTTGTGTTGCACCATCTTCTTTTGAGCAACCTCAGCTATTGCCTGTTGCACTCCTTCCTTTTTGGATTTCATTTGGACATAGGAGTAACAGGATTTGATGCTGCTGGTACAAACTTGGACTCAAACTCAGTTTTCATTTTAGCCAAGTTTTCTTTAATTTTCTCCTTTTGTTTGAGTTTGGATCCCTTTTTGTACCAACAATCATCTGTGAGATGATTGAATAGACCACATATTTCACATGGTTTCTTCTTCATCTTCTGTTGATCATCAACTAAAGAAGATGAAACTACTGAAGACTTGCTCTTCAGCAGTTTAGAAGCACTTTTTGCCTTCTTGTCAACTTCCTTAGTAGGCTTCAAATCCTTCCTACTGACCGTTTTTTCTTTCAGTGCTGTCAGTCATTAGGATTTGAACTCCAGATGTTATCCCCTGCTCTCCAGTACCCTCAGTACTTACTAGGGATAACACTTGGGTTGATCAACTCATTGATCATGTGAGTGTCAGCAGTTGAACCATCAATATCAGCTGATAGGTTCACAGAAGGATTACTACTGACTTCAACTACTGATGGTGCTTTATCAAGTAGTGAATCACATGATGAGGTGGATTGGTCATTACTTTCTCCATCAGATTCTGCTCCTACTCTTGAAGCAAAAACTGTAGGAGGAGCAGTGTGATTATAACCAATTCCAAACTTCACATTGGAAGCGGTTTGCTTACTAAGAAGCATTTCAAAGCCCTTGCAAGATTGTACCCATCGATCACACTCTACCTGGGTGACAGCAAGAGTATCTTTGAGGTCTTTGTACTTCTCTAAGAGTACATCCTCCCTAGCCTTATCATCAGAAATTTGGCATTTTAATTTGTAAATCTCATCAGTTTTCTCTTTTAGCACAGACTCAAACTCAGCTTTATTTTTGGAAATTATTTGTTCTAGCTCTACATTTTTATTGATTAAGCCACATTTGCTTCTCTAATAGAGGCAAATGCTGCTATGCAAGTTTCAGAACATAATTTGGCCTTAGCCTCAGAGGATACCTGTGATACCTTGTTGAAGAGGTACTTGAAGATGATCCATCAGAGGATTCCAAAGCCATGAGAGCTAGATTTCCAAAAGGATGCTCACCACCATGTTGACCAGCACCTGAGAACAGTTGTTCATTACCAGACACATCATCTGGTAAACTGCTCCAGTCAACAACTCCTGGTGTGAAGAAGCTGTGTTGTTGAAGTTGATTAGGTTGATGAGTGGGATGGTTGAGGCTCAGGGAGTGCATGTGGTTGCTGAGCAGTGGGTGCTTGAACCTGGCCTGGTTGTGGCATGTAATAGCATGGGTATGGATATGGCATTGGCCCCTGTGGAACAAAATATGCAGGAGATTGTGGTTGATGATGATAACCAGAATTGACAGGTTGTTGCCCTCTGTTTTGTTGACTATTGCCAGGGAAAGTCACAAAAGGTGCAGGAGAGTTAGATCCAGATGATCTACATTCTCTTGCAAAGTGCCCAAGCCTGTGGCATTTATGGCACTTCAACTTACTCTTGTCAAAACCAACTTTGGTTTTGCCAGAGAGTCCTGGGAATTTCCTTCCAGTTCTTTTGTAGAACTTCTGAGATCTGATATTTATCAAGGCCATTTGGCTCAAAATATCCATCTCTTCTAAGTCATCATCAGCAATCCCCTTGAGATCATCCATGATGAAACATAGATTGTCACTATTACTACCAACAGAATGACTATCAACACTCACAAAGGCAGGCTCAGAAGTGTTTGTAGAGAAATCAATATGCTCATCATACTGGCTTTCAGATGACGCATATTCTGACTCTTGATGTCCAATCAGGGCAGTGTTCCCTTGGACAAAATCCTCAGTGAGCTTGCCAGATGAAACCAATTTCCTTTTCTGCTCTATCTCTCTCTCAAATGTAAGCAGTTTCCCATGAAGTTGGGTGAGAGATAGGCGATCAACATCAGCATTTGAGCGTAGAACAATGGTATATGTGTTCCATCTCTCAGGCAGTGATCTTAAGAATCTATGGTTCATCTGACTCCTGGTATATTCATGTTTAACCATTTTCAATTCAGAAATTAAACATGAAAACCGCTCAAATTGTTGAGTCAGAGTCTCACCCTTTCTATGAGAGAAAGTCTCATATTGTGGGCGAGGATTTCCCTGTTGTTTGCTAAAACCTCATCAGTACCACCAAATTGTTCTTTGATGGCATTCCAGAGGTCATGAGCAGATTCACAATGCAGAAGCCCAGAGTAAATCTCATTAGGAATAGCCATAGCCAAAATTCCATGGGCTTTTGCATCGATTTCAAACAACTTCTTGTCCTCATCGGAGTATTGCTCCTTCTTCTTTGGAACCAACTGGTTTGTTTCCGGATCATTCACCATTGGCTATGAGGTCCATGTACCACAGATGTCCAACAACCTGAGCTATTGACAGACAGGTGATGGAGCAATCTTCTCTGCCAAATGTTATACTCATTCCTCACCAAGATCGGAGGCTTGGTAGAGGATCCAGTATTGAAAGGATCATTGAAGAAGTAGTCATTGTGAAAATCAGACAGACTCAAGTAAAATCACAATAAATTTAGCTCAAAACCACACAGAACCTCAAATAAAGCGGCCAGAAGCGATACACTCTCAATCTCTATAACAGATCCTTGCGAATTTGCTAATTCAATTAAACTTAGAGCGATTGAACAGTTTCAATGATCAATTGTTAGATCGATCAATGATTAACCTGCTCTGATACCATTTGTTAGAATCTCAGCCCTTGGTTTAATCGATTGAACAGATATAGCAGCGGAATAGCTCAGAATTAGACAAATTCAAACAAGAACATTTGATATAAAACGATAAGAGAATTTTGTTATAGAGAGAGAAATATCCGACAAAAGGAATATTGCATTAAGATTGTCGGCCTCAAAGGCACGATTACAGGTGAGTCATCCTTCCTTATAAAAGATAGAGTGACGTAGGCTGATGTCACTTGAAAGTGACATGTAACCATTTGATAACAACTGATGTTCAACAACTACTGAAGATGTCAACAACTGACATCTTCTTACAAATGTTCCTAAGTGTTAAACATCTTATTTACAACTACTGAAAAACATAAAACTACTGACACTACAACAACTGAAGAACAACCTCTTCAGTTGTTTACAAGTACTGAAAAGAAAAGAAAACTACTGAAGAAGAAAAACCATCACAACAACTGAAGAAGCCCTCTTCAGCTGTTAACATCAGCTGATGTCTTCAGTACTTGAACATCAGACTTTGTCTTTCAGCTGTTGATCTTCAGTCTTTGTCTTCAGTACTTGTTGAAGTCTTCAGACTTTAGATCTTCAGCTGTTGTCTCAGTCTTTGTCTTCAGTACTTCAGACGTACTTCAGCAGTTGTATTCTTCAGACTTTGTAGAACAGCTGATCAGGTCTTCTTCAGCTGTTGTGATGTCTTGTGGGACTTAGAGGTTTCTCTGATCAGGCTCATTGGTTCTTTTGGTCCAACACGGACTATGCCGTGGAATTCAATATGGGATTTAATCACTTAAAAGGGTCACGTCTGAGGTGACCATACATGTTTTCAAATGTTAAATGGGTCACGTTTGAGGTGACAAAATATGCTCTATTTGAAAGGATCACGACTGAAGTGATCAAGAGTTTCTAAGTTAAAATGATCATGTCTGAGATGATTAAATGCTCGTAAAGTTTAATCAAAAGTTAAAAGGGGTTAAGGGTCGGATGGTCATAAAGTCAAAATCATGAGTATGATCCATTCGCACGACTGGACCATGAGTATGGACCAGTCGTACGATTGGCCCGTACAAACGAGCTCAATCGCATGATTAACACACACGGATGGGTTGGACGTGTGATTGGACCATAAGCTTGAAGTAAAATCAAACGATTGGATTACAAAACTAATCCAATCGCATGGATGAAGGTGACCGAATGGCACAGTCGCACGACTGACTTCTAGTCGCACAACTGATGATGACCGATTGAGTCAGTCGCACGACTGAGTCTCAATCGCACGAACCAGCTGTGTGATTAGGTCCAGTCGCACGACTGAAGGAAACCTTAGTATAAATAGAGGGGAAGTCGGTCGCAAACCCTATTCACCCCCAATCGCTCATTTCTTCGCATGACTTATCGCTACTCTGCCCAAATTTCATCTGATTGTTCTTGGACTATGGTTATTACATTCTAACAATTTCTAGGGACTATACAGGTAATGTGCAATGATTTCCAGTCAAATGTTCAATCGATTCATCCTCAAAAGATTGAAATTGTGCCCTAAAACTTAACCGAGACTAGTATGACTAATAACCTGATAAAACTGTGTAAAATGTTAAAATAAAAGTTATTAGGTGATATGTTAGGTGTTTGCGAGTCTAATGCGCCATACCACAAAGTCTAACACTACGAATTGCGCAAAATTTGAATTTGAATAAACCAACAGTCTGTCATGCGAATGGGTGCTCTGATGAACTTTAATCGCATGATTGAGCCGGGCGAATGGCTCAGTCGCACGACTGAGTTGGGCGAATGGCAAAATTGCACAACTGAAACATGCGAATAAGTTCAATGGCACGACTGGTTCAACCGCTTGGTAGAGCATACGACTGAGCACAGTCGCATGACTCAGTCGTACGTATAAGCTAAATCGCACGATTACACCTCAGTCGCACAGTTCATTCGCACGACAGAACAAACAGATTCAAGTTAAGAAATTCAAACGATTACTCTTTCACACGCACTAACATTTATCCATTTTGTGTAACAGATGGCGAGTCGCTGGACCATGAGCATGAAACACAACATATGTGCTCACCTGGATTTGACTTCCAGGAATGCTGCAGACTTTTCGGGCATCATTACATTTCTACAACGATCTAGGATATTCCTTGCCATTTTGACACCATGCACACCATATCGATCCCTTCAACAGGCCTTCTGGGAAGGCGTGGTTGTCGATAGGACCGCAGAGCCCCACTGTATCAGGTGATCTATCTTCGGTCATGGCATAGAGATCACAGAGGAGGATCTCTGAATAGTATGAGAGTTTGGAGATGATGTTTGACTGCCTGACCCGCTTGCACCCACTGACAGTGCGCAGCTACTTTCTACGAGCCAAGTACTCGGGGGACATCACCGCAGGTGTGCTCAACAAGAGCAACCTATGCCCCCAATTCAAGTACATGGCACATGTGTTGCTTAAGTGCATTGCCTCCTGGAAAGGAGGCTTCGATGAGCTATCGGACCAGATACAGGACGCCTACGTGGCGTTGGTGCTGAACCACCCGTTAAATTTCTCCAAGATGATCTTCACCTACTTGGTGGAGAACATCGAGGCAAGGGGAAGGAGGGATTTCGTATGTATCCTCGCTTCATGCAGATGATCATGATCAGAAGCTCCCTCAGCTACCTAAGGAGAAGGAGGATGTTGTAGTACTCGAGGTGATGGATGACACTACATTGAGTCGGATGAAGGTGTATAGGGGGAAGCAGGTTAAGCCCTCTGTGAGGAGATTGTTCAGGCACCTAGACCAGGAGGATTACATGGCGCCCGCCAGGAGGAAGTGGCGCCACGAGGACAGTGATTCTGATACAGAGCAGATAATTCTCCCCACCGATGACTGAAGGGATGATGACAGTGGCGATGGTGGAGACTCAGGCCCCACTCCATCTAGGGCTGCCACTACTGATGTTACACCTCCACCACCTACTCATAGAGATGCTGACATAGCTGGTTTCCATCAGGATTTCCGGCTTGATGAGGAGGAGGAGAGTGATTATGAGCCGTTGACCAGAACGATGGGCAGCAGGGTGGTTGCCATCGACCATGGGATAGAGACGGTTGGAGGATGCCAAGCTGCGTCTGGGGAGACTACTAGAGATCCTACTTATACCCCAAACCAGCTTAGCATCCCAGGGGGAGCATCCTCCTCGAGGGGTTCGAGGAAGAAGAGGATGGCTCAGCCCCATGGGATGAAGCCGAAAAGACGAAGGTTCACGATGATTCCTACCTCCGCCACCATTGCCACCACATCTTCCACCACCACTTATCCACCCACTACCACAACTACCACCACCACTACTACCAACTCACCCACCATCACTACCACGGCCACTCCACTACCTTTCTACACCACTTCCACCACCACTACAGCTTACCCATCACCACCCACACATATACCACCACCCATATACACCACCTCCACCACCACTAGCCACCAAGTCAACCCCTCATCTCATACCACATTCACCACTGGATCACCTTTACGTCCAAGTGGGGTAGAGGAACAGCTGTCGGTACTAAATCGTATGGTGCTGAAGTTGTTAGTTGCCAACAACAAGAAGACTGCATAGCTACGACAGCTGATGGAGCTAACTGTTGCACAATCATAGCAGATCTCTCAGCAGGCAGAGGAGATCGCCCAACTCAAAGAGCATAAAGCCGAATCAGAAAAGAAGATTGAAGAGTTGGAGTCATCTAACAGATCTATCATGCTCAAGCTTAAAGGATACAAAGAAGAGCCTCTGAAGATCAAGAAGATAATGATGATGATGATGATGATGATGATGATGATGAAGATGATGAAGAGGATGAGGATGACACCAAGGATGGAGGAGATGATGACAAGGGAGGAGATCCATCTGCTTCGGGTGCCCAAGAAGCTAGTGAGAGGCGAACTAAAAGGAATCAAGATCAGGGTGCCTCAACATCAGCCCCGACAACAGAGGAACACATGATTCAGAACAAAAGTAATGCATAGAAGTTTATGTAATTTAAATCATATGTAATTGAATATTGTATTAAACTTATGTGCATGAATGCTTATGTGTATATTTAAAGTTTACTGTTTTGATTACTTACTAATGAATGATGTGTTATATGTTTTAAATCAAGCAGATCCACAATTTCAGCGAGATGAATACGATGTTGCTCCTTTTAGCAGATGGAGTCTCAACTCACAATGGTACTTGATCTGCAAGGGATTGTTAGGAGGTTAGTAAGCTATACTCCCAAAAAAGGAGAAATTATTCACAACCTCACTAATGAGCAACTCGCAGAAATGTTCCAATTAAACCCGGATGAATTGGTTAAGGATGCCCCTACCGTCGATGTTGCTAGTGATGACGAGCTCAACGATGTTGATGAGATAGAGATTGAAGACATCACAGCACAGTACTATCCAGAATATACTGATCGAGAGGGAAATGTGGTTCCTAATTTTGAAGATACACTCGACAGTGATATGCATGTTAAATTGGATACGATGGAGAGGGAAACCGAGAAATCAGAAAGCCAAGCCCAAGCCTCTGACATCGATGTTGAGAACAAAAAGGCTGAACGAGCGGCTTGTTTTGCAGAGATCTGTGCCCAACGCATAACACCGAAGCCGAGTGCCTACGCCAAGCTCTACAAAGTAAAGAAGCATCTTAAGGTGTTGGGCAAGATTATAGCGTAGGCTTACTTTGAGGATCTAAATGTGTATGCAGTGAAGAGGGAGAAGGGAATCGAGTACTTCAGATTTCCACATGATCTGAAGACTCTCCCTGGTTTTGAGCTTAACCAGTTGGCACGCCTGAACCTGCTGTATGTTGACCCCTAGAAGATGTCAGGCTGGTTTGAAGCTATGTTGAAGAGAGAATACCACACACGATGGGTTAATTACAAGCCTCAACAACCTACGAGGTACATTCGAAGGTCGGAGGAGGACCCAAGGACTGGGAAACCCAAAGTGGTGCTGAAGTGGAGTACACCGCATACTATGTCAAAGATCCCCATAAGGAAAATGCCACAGGACTTCACTCCCCATTTCAAGTGGTGGTATTATGACTGGCGTATAGGAGAAGCTGTCATAGTATTACAGAAAGAGCATCAAATGGAGACCATCCGGGTATTGACCCAATGTGGCTAACCAACCTGTCAGCTAATGATGTTTACACTTTATACAGGTGGCCATTATTCTATGATCTGCACGATATTATACAGGCCCTCCAGTTTCAGAACATGATAATACTCTGCATTGCATTCGAGATACATGCTGGAGTCACATTCGAGGAGAGGCATAAGAAGTTTGACGAGCTAATGAAGGATGCCAGACAATGAAGGAAACTAGGTACAAGAGGGAGTTTGATGATCCATATGTACCTAGTTTACGGTCTTAATGTAATAGGTCTGTCATGTCCTAAATGTAATGAAACGAATGAGTTGAATGAAACATATAATGTGGTTGTTGATCTTAATGTCTAATGTTTCAGTGTATGTATTAATGTTTATTATTTATTAATGCATATTGAACCAACTATATAGGTTGTGGTTGTTTGAATAGATCCTAGTCAAGTAATGATTAAGAAACATATTCAAACTTAGTCATATGAAGTCTTCATGCGAATGGACCATGCTAATGGACCAGTCGCACGACTAAACCTGGAGACTGGATCAGTTGCACGACTGAGACATACGGATGACTCAGTCGCACGATTGAGGCATACGGATGACTCAGTCGCACGACTGAACCTTCAGTTGTGTGATTGACTTAGTCTCATGATTTAGTCGCACAACTGAACCATGCTAATGGTCCATTCGTACGATTGACTAACCCTAACCTATAAATACCACATAACTCATGGAAAAATGTAACACTTTGAAGAATTCGACTCCTACTCGTACCCTAGCCGTCCAGAACATCCAAGAAAGCCAGTCCAAGTTCATAGATGGTTCTTGATCGATTCCTATTCATTCTTACGTTTAGTTTAGTGTTATATCGATCGGGTTAACGTTCTCACTGATTGGATTGCTAATCAAATAGGATTCCGCACTATTTGAGTTAGTACTCCGTCCAATACAAGGTCCGTAACACACAAAGATGTATCAAGACATGAAGAAAGATTATTGGTGGCCGGGTATGAAGCGTGATGTGGTGGAGTATGTGAGTAAATGCTTACTTGTTTACAAGTGAAGGCCGAGCACCAAAAGCCGTATGGGAAGATCCAACCTTTGGACATACCGGAGTGGAAGTGGGAGCACATCATCATGGACTTTATTACGAAGCTACCGCATACCGCGCGATGGTACGATGCCATATGGATGATCGTTGATCATTTGACGAAGAGTCCTCACTTCCTACCGATCTGCGAGACATATTCATCCTAGAGGTTGGATGTGTTGGATTCTGTATGCCCAAGACACATAGAACATTGATGTGGTTAGTACGTTGTGATCCAAGTCGGGTCATACCCAATAACAAGCTTAGCAAACACCAATTAATATTTAATTGATGATATGATCATGCAATTAAATAATTACACCAATTTAGAAAATGGGTTTTCTAAATAAATTATATGTGAGAATGAACAAATTATGAGGATATTTTGTTCATGGTTATTATTTGTTATGTTGTTTAAATTAATCAAGCAACATCAAATAATAAAAGTGTGTGTGTGCATATTTTATATAATTAAAGTTAATTATGTAATTTATAAGATTAGTCAAATTAAAAGAGTCTTGAAAAAGGGGAAAAACCCTAATAAGGGTATGATGATTTTCGGCCGCAAAGGCTCTCCCCTCTCCTTTTTTTTCTGGTTTTGAAACAAGAAACTCTCTATGAACATACACACATCTGATCTACTCCTCTTTCTCACATGAAATCGCACAAGAACTCGAGTTTCTCTTATGGAAGAGAAGTCATACGGCTGGAACAAAGCCTTTGACATCTTCTTGATGTTTCACGGCTGAAAAGGTTTTCAGCAGGGGTTTTTGATGCGATTTTTGGTGTCAAACCCTAGCAAATATGGTGTTTCTTGAAGGCTTGTGGGTATGAGCACTTGAGGACACCTATCCTTGGTGTTTTGGCCATCCAAGGACAGCCACTTATTCAACAAAACGTGATTTCCAGCAGCTCTAATGTCGGTTCTTCAAATCGCCCATAAAGGTAGTTGTTGATGTTGTTTTGGTTGTTTTAGCTTGTTGATAACTAGTTATTCACATACTATGATCCTATGTCTTTGGGTTTGTTGAAATTAAGTTATGATCATCAATTTTCAGATTACAAATGGTATTGTTAAATGTTATCCGCTGCGTTTTTCTTGTTTAAATGGTAAAACATTGTTTTGGCCTACAAACCCAACATTGGCATCAAGAGCCGGTTATGTGGATGATTAGTTTCACGTGTTCTTCTATAATTGGTTATATAAGGTTTAACAACCAATTTTAGGGCTGTTTTGTATTGATTTGATGATACCCCAACCTTTCAAGGTTATATCAAACATGCTAGTGATTAAACCTTGAAAGGAAAGATATATCAATTTGGGTGATTGTGTTTTGTTGGACAAAAGACCCTAGATTTTGGTTTATGTTGGCTGAAAAATTAGGGTCAATGGGGTTCATTTTGGTTCTTAGTATGATGTATATGGGTATATAATTTTAGTGCATAGCATAGCCTTGACCTTGGTTATTTTGGGTTTGGTTGATTATGGCATTGTCATGTTGATAGTGTTCTTTCTTTATGGGTTGTAATAATAATCTTTTGTGTTTCCTTTTGTTTGTAATTGTTTATTCATTTGGCAATGTAATAAATAGATTAGGAGTATTTTTCTTTTACTAGAAATATGTATTAGGATATATATATTTTGTAAAAGAAGATGCTCGGGAAGAAGCAAAAGGAAGACACAAAGGATGGACTTGAAGCATTTGGATGCAAGTTCAAGTGGGGGTCTTTGGAGATCTCATCAATTTGTGTTGTGTTGAACCTTAGGAAGGACCTTATGACAACACTTGTGATGGCAAACAAGTGTTGTCAACTTAGTGGCTATGGTTATGCACATATGTTTGTATGATTATGCTTGTTTGCTTTATGTTGATTGTTTGATATATGGTTATGCTTAACAATCTAAATAAATTATCATAACAAGCTGAATTTTATGGTTCCAAATCATTAAGTAATTAATAAAAGGTTATTAAAAGGATTAATGATTTCAAAATAAAAGAGGTTTTATTAAAGAGAACCATAGGGTACCATGTATTTGAAAGCATGCAATTACAAGGTACATAGTGTTTTCAAAGTCTAAAATTAATGGAAACTTAAAACCCTTTGGTAACAAGTCTAACACCATCCTTTTACACGACACTCGAATCACTTGGGAACTACTTGTGGGATAAAGGTCACCTAACCACTTGTAGGGAACTTGTGTCCTTGAGGTGAGTCTAACATACTTGTGGGATAAAGGTCACCTACCGCTTATATGTAAAAAACTCACACGTGTGTGTAAGTAGGACGACTTGAATTGGAAACCATGTGCTTAGGGTCACCGAAGCATGGCGTACAATGGTGTTGATGGGATTAAACATGCCGACTAAACATATGATGTTTAACCGATCCCATAAGACTAGAAGTTGCAATAGGTTGCAATTGTCAACTGTTGACTACCTTGTTAATTTAAATAATGGATAAAGGTCACCTAACCATCATTTAAATGTAACGTTGGATTCTAGATTTTAATTGTTAATTGTCTATGAGACATTTAAGGTATTAACGATTAAAATAAATTCATGAGAAATACTAATATGAACTTGGTCAATATTGTAATGATGACCTTCTAACTATAATGCTACCACCCCGATCGTCCTTTCCCTATCACTGAGATCTATTCTCGAGAGGGATAGTCCTGACCATAATTATCTTATGGACTCATTTTGAAACTTGAGAATCGTTCTCAAGAATGAGTAAAGGTCTATGTCCTTGACGATCCCATACCTCACCAACCCACGCTGTTGATGTTATGGCCTTTTGACGATTGAGTTAAGCACACTTAGGATTCTGTGCAAGCATCCGATCTCATGTTGGGAATATGATTCCCAGACTCCAAAGGGTTTGGAGCCTCATGGGGCACATGACATGTTAATCTAAAGGGAAATGTTCCTTCCACAAACTTTAGTAAGATTGCTTTGAAACGGTTCAAGCACTTTATACATGTCACAAGAAAAGACCCAATCGATATCATCTTATATATTCTTAATGAAAAGCCATATTGATAGCCTCAAGATGCTTTACTGTCCTGTCTCAAAATATTTGGCCAAGGATTTGATCCTTGATTACCTAACTAAAGGTTTGAGACATTCATAATAAACTGTAATATGAACGGATGGGACAAGAGCATCGGTGAACCTCATGCAATGCTCAAAGCAACCGAGGCGGGGATAGTAGAGAGGTTCTACCTATTCTCTCAATCAATAAAGGAGGCTATAAGAAGTGGCCCATCCCGATCCTAAAGCAATTATTGCTAAAGGAAAGGAATACATCAAAGCAAGGTTAAAGCGAAACCTCAAAAAAACTAAGCTTATGAAGCCTAAGTTAATGAGAACGATCCATGTTTGAGTATGAAGATATAGGACTATAAAAGGAATTGTCCCTTCTATCTCAAGGAGTTGAAACACAAGAAGGGTTTTGGGCAAACCTCAAATACAATTCTATGATTCATACGCTGTTTTAAAAGCCATTCTTCAATCACATGGGTATTGGATACCGGATGTGAGACTTATACTTGCAATTGTTGCAAAAAGGGTTCAAAAGAAATGTCCGCTTCAAGAAGGGAAACTCTATTTTGAGACCTTCAAATGGTTTGGAAGTTGTTCTCAAAACATTTTTGTATGCACCTAGTTTGACTAGAAACATAATTAATGTTCCTATTAAAACAATATGATCATGATTCAAAGTTTGTAAATAATAGTATTGAGTTTTGAATGATGTATATCATTTTAAAGATATGCCTTTTAATGATATCCATGAATTGGTTCATGATAAATCATCCAATTATAACTCATTGGTACACCTTCAGCATAAAGAAACTTAAAATGGGATTAAGTTATTACTATCTTTGACATTGTCGTCTTGGTCACATTAACCAGAATTGGATTCAAACACTTCAAAAGAATGGTCTTTTGGAAACAAATGAAAATGTTTCATTTGATAAGTATGAACCAAAGACTAATTAGGAATGATACATTTGGATGTATATGATCCTTTTAAGACAATGTCTAAGACTGGTGAAAGATACTTCATTATTGTTACCGACGATTACAGTTGCTATTATTGTATGCACTTGATGGCACATAAGTATGAAGCTTTTGAAATGTTCCAAATCTTCAATAATGAAGTAGAAAATCAGCTCCGTATAGTTATCTATGCTCTTCATTCTGATAAAGGAGAAACTGAACCCTATTTGGATATGGTTCAATTTATTATGGCTATGAACTTACCACCTTTATCATTTTGGGTTTTCGCATCGCTCTCTAAGGCTCATATTGTGAATATGACCCGGACAAAGAAGTGTGTATTCATTAAGAATCCACAGAGACTGTATAAGATACCGTTTCTTTGACTCAACGAATCAAAAGTATTTATTGCTCCAAAGTCTATGGTTCTTGAAACCAAGTCCTTTATGGAAGGAATGACGTATAGAACTATGGAACTTGATAAGGATCAAAATCCACAAGGCGATACACATTTGATTGACACTAGCATCAGCAGGAGGTTGTTGATGAAGATCAAGAGGTTGATCAACACACACAAAACGTTCACAAATCTGGTAGAGTTAGTATTCCATCTGAAAGATAAGGATATTTCATGAATGGATGCTATGTGGTTATACCCTGTAGGCTAACCATACACCAAGATGTTATGTCCAATTTGGATTGGGACAAATGGCTAGAGGCCATGAACGTAAGGATGCAATTCATGTATAACAACCAAGTTTGGCAATTGGTTGAACCTCCACTTAACTCCAAACCGGTTGGATACAAGTGGGTCTCAGGATGAGAACAAATATACATGGACACTTGAATACTTATAAGTCAAGACTTATAGCATAAGGTTTTCATCAAACTCAATTGGTTGATTATGATGAAAGTCTTACGCCCGTGGCAATGCTAAGGTCGATTAGGATGTTAAGTGCCATAACTGCATATTTTGAATATGAGTTTTGGCTAATGGATGTCAAAACCGCTTTCCTTAATGGACATCTCGTAGAGACTGTCCACATAGTTCAGCATGAAGTTTTGTCGATCCGCGACATCCCAATAAAGTATACAAGTTAAAGTGATAGATCTATGGATTGAAACAAGCATCAAAAGGTCATGTATATATATGAAAGCTAGTGGGAGCATAATTGTACTTTCAACATTGTATTCCAACCATGGAAGGTGTTAAAACCTTGCTTGGAAGATTTTTTTTCATAAAAGAATCTCGTTTAAACCACCCATATTTTGGAATAAGGATCTATAAGGATAGATCGAGGTGGTTGATAGGGCTAACCAAAGTGCATATATTAATAAAATCTTGAAAAGGTTCAAGATGGAAAACTCTTGGAAAGGTACGGTACCTATTCAAAGAGAGACAATGATAGACTATGTCTCAATGTCGAAGCTCATAGGATGAGCAAAATCAAATGAAGGATATCCCATACGCATCTGCTATAGGATCCGTCATTTGTCTAATGATATGCACTAACACGGACGTGTCATGCTTATCAGGTATGACAAAGTAGATAACAATAGAAATAACCATCGGGTGGCTGTTAAAAGTATATTGAAATACCTTAGTAGGACAAAGGATATATTTCTAATATACGGATCTGTTTAAAAGGAAGTCCATGTAAAGGGTTACACTGGTGCGGGCTCTCAAAACTGATCCATATGGTTCTCGACCATCAATCAGGTGTACTTCCATTATGAATGGAGGTGTGGTATCCTTGAAGTGTTCAAAGCAGGACACGGTAGCATTATTCACTCTAAAATCCGAATACATAGCCGCTTCATTAGCAGCTTTGGAAGCTGCATGGATAAGCTTGTCCATTGCTTATCTAGGGGTGGTCTCTACCATTCAAGACTCCCTAGAGATCTTTGGTAAATACGTGGGTGGGATTGCTCAAATCAAGGAACCCCGTACTCATCAAAGACTAAGCACCTTGAGCGGAGATTCAACATCATAAGGGATGAAGTTGAAAAGGGTAAAGATATGTATTCGTAAAGTTCATTAAGATCAAAACGTTACGAATCCACTCACGAAGCTCCTTGCGAAGGAAAAGTATGAGGGTCATACTTGTGCCTTAGGACTTCGATATTCTAGTGATTGGAATTGATCTATTTAGTATTTAATGTATGGAACAATTGTAATTTTGACCTTTTGAGTCGTGTTCCCTTTTAGCATGTTTACATCCATGAATATGTTTATTATTCTAAATGTCCGTAGTCGGTCATATTTGTGGGAACAAATATGAATATGAGACTATTATGAACATGGATTGGTAGATATTCATAAGGTATGAATATAGAGCAATTGGTTGCTACCAAGGTTCATAGATATTTGTGGGATGCAAATATTGGACTGACCCGCATCTCAATTTTACTACATGGGATCTTCTAGATTGATCATAAGTAAATTTGAGTAAAGGCGAATATCATTTGGTATCCTCTGACCTGAGATACATATTGGGTTTTGATATTCACCAAGTGTTATACCTTGAGCTAGTTCTTCACTGCTCTGAAATAATGGTCAGTACATAAGGCTATGTTTGGGTACAACATAAGGTGATTGTGAGAAACGTATGTAGTCAAGATGGAATTTGTTCCTCTTATTCGTTGAGAGCATGATGTCTAAGGCCTGATTAAGTTAAATCAACAAGGAATGATCATTCTGTGTCCTTGGGTTTAACATGACATCTGTAACAAAAGGATAGATGATTGATTCACCTAAATCATTTCAAGTGGATACTTGAAGGGGATGATGTTATTGAATGGCTTTAAGTCACGCGTATTAAGGGTAGTAAACCGTTGTTAGGCGGTATTACTGCTTGCATCAATCTTCTATGTATCTTGTGCAAGTGGGAGATTGTTGGATTCTGTATGCCCAAGACCATAGAACATTGATGTGGTTAGTACGTTGTGATCCAAGTCGGGTCATACCCAATAACAAGCTTAGCAAACACCAATTAATATTTAATTGATGATATGATCATGCAATTAAATAATTACACCAATTTAGAAAATGGGTTTTCTAAATAAATTATATGTGAGAATGAACAAATTATGAGGATATTTTGTTCATGGTTATTATTTGTTATGTTGTTTAAATTAATCAAGCAACATCAAATAATAAAAGTGTGTGTGTGCATATTTTATATAATTAAAGGTTAATTATGTAATTTATAAGATTAGTCAAATTAAAAGAGTCTTGAAAAAGGGGAAAAACCCTAATAAGGGTATGATGATTTTCGGCCGCAAAGGCTCTCCCCTCCTTTTTTTTGTTTTGAAACAAGAAACTCTCTATGAACATACACACATCTGATCTACTCCTCTTTCTCACATGAAATCGCACAAGAACTCGAGTTTCTCTTATGGAAGAGAAGTCATACGGCTGGAACAAAGCCTTTGACATCTTCTTGATGTTTCACGGCTGAAAAGGTTTTCAGCAGGGGTTTTTGATGCGATTTTTGGTGTCAAATCCTAGCAAATATGGTGTTTCTTGAAGGCTTGTGGGTATGAGCACTTGAGGACACCTATCCTTGGTGTTTTGGCCATCCAAGGACAGCCACTTATTCAACAAAACGTGATTTCCAGCAGCTCTAATGTCGGTTCTTCAAATCGCCCATAAAGGTAGTTTGTTGATGTTGTTTTGGTTGTTTTAGCTTGTTGATAACTAGTTTATTCACATACTAATGATCCTATGTCTTTGGGTTTGTTGAAATTAAGTTATGATCATCAATTTTCAGATTACAAATGGTATTTGTTAGATGTTTATCCGCTGCGTTTTTCTTGTTTAAATGGTTAAACAACATTGTTTTGGCCTACAAACCCAACAGGATGATCTTTTCATTAAGGAGATGTAACTCATCATGATGTGTCGGTGTCTATTGTGTCTCATCGTGACACCCGGTTTACCTCCAAGTTTTGGAAGAAATTTCATGATGCGTTGAGGACGAGGTTACATATTAGCACGGCTTATCATCCTCTGATGGATGGTCAGTCAGAAAGGACTATTCAGACGCTAGAAGATATGCTCCGAGCATGCGTAATTGATTTTCGAGGAAGTTGGGATGACCACTAACCATTAGCTGAGTTCTCATATAACAATAGTTATCATGCCAGCATTGGTATGCCTCCTTATGAGATGCTATACGGGGGAGATGTAAAACACTGTGTGTTGGGGTGATATTGGTCATAAAGAGTTAGGGAGCGTCGAAGTGGTCAAGGCTACGACCGAGAAGCTGGAAAGGATCAAGGCTTCATGAAGGCAGCTATAGATAGACAAAAGTCGTATGCTGATAAACGACATAGACCGATTGAGTTCTAGGTGGGTGATAGAGTTATGTTGAAAGTCTCACCTTGGAAAGGTATCATTCGGTTCAGAAAGCGGGGCAAGTTAAGCCCAAGATACATAGGGCTTTCCGAATCATTGCTTGAGTAGGAGAGGTGGCCTATATATTGGAGTTACCAGAGAAGTTAAGTGGAATCCACCAGACATTTCATGTATATCATCTGAGGAAGTTCTTAGCAGAGGAAGATATGGTTGTACCACTGGAGGATATCGAGGTCGATGAATGGCTCAATTATGTGGAGCAACCAGTGGCGATCATTGATCGTAAAGCGAAGAGGTTAAGGAATAAAGTGGTTCCTCTTGTGTGAGTATAGTGGAAGCATAGAAGGGATCTGAGTCTGTGTGGGAGATTGAAGAAGAAATGAGACAACATTATCCACGATTGTTTGAGGAATAATAGGTTTCGGGGACGAAACCTATACAAGGGGGTGGACTTATAACGCCCGGTTATTTAACCAAAGAAGGAAGAAAAAGAAAGAAAAGTTTTAAAGCCCAAATAGAGGGACTAAAGGTGTCAAAGGGACAAAATCTTCAAAAGTTGGTGATAAAGGTGGCATGGCCGCCCATCCCTCTCTCTACATTCGTACAACTCGGATTTTAGAGAGAGAGGATGAAAGAAGAGCAGGATTCTGGGTTTTTGAAGGAGAACCAAAAAAGATTGAATTCAAGGTAAGAATTCATGGTTTTTGAGTGTTCTTAACTGGCCTTGCCTTGGTTGTATGTTTATGTATGTTCTATGCTCGGTTATGTGTGTTTTTGGTGGGTTTCTAGGTGTGAACTTGTAGCAAACAGGTTTGAAGGAAGTCTTACCCGAAGAGTTTGCTAAGGTGAGTTCTAGAACACCTCTTTTACATGTTTTTAACTGATTTTAGGGCTGGAAATGCATGTATGAATGTTTTTATAAAGTGGGTATTGTACCCGTATGTACGTGTGTGTATGTTGCGGATGGGGTTTGATTTCGGACTATGTTTATGTTTGATGATGTTATGAATATGTTTCTAAGGCTTAGAATGCATTATTTAAGCTCCAAATAAGTTTGAGCATGATTAGATACCGAATTATGATGTTTAAGTGTGAAATAGGCTGCTCATGTGCCCAAATAGGTTCATGTGCCTAGTATAGAAATCTGCCTAAGTGTCCTCATGCGCCCAAAACCTCATGTGTCTGCATAGTACTCATGCGCCTAGAAATAGGCTTAATTTGACTAAGCGTTCATGCGCCAGGATAGCTCATGCGCCTAAGCACTCATGCGCCTGCATAGTGCTCATGCACCTGGAATTTTGCCCAGAATAGGCTAAGTGTTGCTCATGTGCCCCAATAGTGTTGATGCGCCTGAAAGTTTCCTCATGTGCCTAAGTGTTCCTCATGCGCCTGAGAGGTCATGTGCCTGCATAGTGCTCATGTGCCTGCATAGTGCTCATGCGCCTAAAGACTTTGACTTGGGATGTTCCCAGGGGCTATGTAAGTTGACTTTTTGAGGTCAAAGATGATGTGATGGGCATGAATGATATAAGATGATCATGATGATGTATGATGATAATGATGTTATGTATGATGTTATGCATGATGGTATGTGTATTGTATTTTTTGTATGCATGCTGATATGTATGAAGATTTGCATGATCTTGTTGATGTTCCTGTTTATGTATGTTTATCTTCCGGTGGCTTTGCATTGAATGTTAATGAAAGAAATGATTAAGTATGATGTAACGTAAAGTAGAAGATAATGAAAAGAGGAACGAAATAATGAATGCATGCATTAATGAATGAATGAAAGTATGAAAAGCTTGCAAGCAAATGAAAGGAGGTTCACAACTCATTGAGAGTTGTTAGCTCAACTGTGTGTGTATTTACAACATGCGATTTTGGCTAACTCATAAGGGTTGATACACAGTAAGAGTTCAGTCTTGGTGACTGCTCCAATACGTGCGATTTCCTAATTACTGTGTGTCATACAGCATGCAATTTTGGCTAATGCATAAGAGTTCACACACACAGGGGGAGTCTGTCCTAGTGACTACTTGTAAGGCCCCGTTCCCGGAGACCTCACAGTTGGTCAATCACAACAACTAAAACATTAAACATTATAATTTATAAACTTAAGCAGCACAAATGACTTATCAAAAACCATTCATTTCATTTAAAACACTGTTGTTAAGCATACATCATCGTTTATTGTTTACAAAAGAATTGTTTTACTGCATTACAAAACAACAGCAATATATAATACGAATGAATGTTAGTCTTTCTCTGCCGAGTGGCTTCATCCTCGTGCCATCCTCAGCAATAATTACCTGCCAACAGAAAAGTATAAAAGTCAGCGTTGCTGAGTGAGTTCTAGTTTTAAAGTAATAAAATACATTCTATATGTTGTATAAGAAAATTCTCTTTTCTGTAATATACAACTTTGTACTATATATGCGAGCACGCATTAACTATATGAACAAATACTGTTTGTTCACTTTACTGTATGCCTTGTCTGTTCTATAACTTTTTATCTTTATCCCTTGAAAGGGTCAACTGTATCCCTTGAAAGGGTCAACTATATCCCTCAAAAGGGTCAACTGTATCCCTCGAAAGGGTCAACTGTATCCCTCGAAAGGGTCAACTGTATCCCTCGAAAGGGTCAACTATGTCCCTCGAAAGGGTCAACTGTATCCCTCGAAAGGGTCAACTGTATCCCTCGAAAGGGTCAGTTGTATCCCTCGAAAGGGTCAACTGTATCCCTCGAAAGGGTCAACTATATTCCTCGAAAGGGTTCTGTGTACTGTGTACAAGGCCGACCCAATCACCCAGGGCATGCTACAAAGGTCCTGGTCTCGTATGCAATATGGGGTAGCGAACCCGCACACGGTCGAGCTAACGGCAACATGGCCGTGTCACTCCTGTAAGCTTGCAAGACTTGTTAACATTTTATTAATGTTCCTCTTTGTTAGGATCAGTGATTTAAGTTTGATTAATTAGAGTAGATTACAGCAGAATTTGAACAATGAATTAGACAATTTAGCAAGAACTCAATTGATATTCAATGGAATAGTACACGGTTATAGAGAGAGAGAATTCTGCAAAAGGAATATTTCATTCAAATGCTTTCGTGGTGGCTGAAAGTCACACGTTACAATTAGGTCAACATTCCTTATATAACGAATGTGACGTCTGCTGATGTCACTTGATAGTGACATCTAACAGAATTATACAAACAACTGAAACTATGCAAACTACTGAGAATGTTCTCAACAACTGATCACATCTCAGAGAATGCTAAGTACAAGAACATAAAACTACTGAACTAAAACTACTGAACTAAAACTACTGAAACTATAAACTACTGAAAGGTAAATTACAAGTACTGAAAAGGAAAACCATCACAACTACTGATGTTAATAACTTCAGCTGTTGTGACAACTATTGATCACTCTGGTCTTCCGTCTTTGTCTTCAGTAGAAATCTTCAGATCTTGTCTTCAGACTTTGTCTTCAGACCTTGTAATCAGCTGATGTCTTTAGCTGTTGTGATCTTCTTCAGTAGTTGTAATGTCTGTGGGACTTGGAGGTTTCTCTGATAAAGCTCATTGGTTCTTTTGGTCCAACAAACTCCCCCTGAACCAATGCATCCAAAACCTCTAAGTTTATTGATGATCCCACTTATTCTTTGGCAGAGAAACACCTTCTTGATCAGCTTCAGAGGTAATCATGTAAGCACAGGCGGGAAAAGGTTTCTGATCTTTTGATTGGCTAAGTGTGGAAGGGAACTCTATCTTGGTGAAACTGGACACAGAGTCTTGTCCCAACCATGAAACCTAATCCTATTGATGAGTTTGTAAGACTCTCTTGCATAGGCCTCAAGGAGAACAACTTGTTCCTCCTTGGTGAGTTCTTCTGCTTCTCCCTCAAAGAAGAACTCAGGGCCATAATATTCAGACAGATACCTTACTGTCTTCCCATTCATCAACTCAACAGTTTTGATCTCTCTGTATGCGAATTCATCTGGATGAGAGCCTTCTAGCAACAACTGGAGTTCACTTTTGAAGATCTCAAGTCTCTTGTATAACAGCCCCTTCTTGATCATTTGTTCTAAGTAGAGATTGAGGGGTTGTCTTTGGGTTGTGTGCTCTCTTGAATTCTTCTATAATCTCCCAGGGTGAGACTACCATAGCCAACATAATTGCAGCATTCAAAGTCTTTTCCACTTGGCCATGATATCTACTTGGTATGTTCTTCTTGTGTATTCTGGAACTTACCCTAGGGTCTAGCCAAATCCTCACTCTTCTCTTTGATGTTGGAATGCATGCCTAAGAGTGTACAGCCTCAGAGCTGTTTCTTCATTGCTTGAATGGATGAGGACTGAGGGAAGTCCTTGTCAACCATTTTGAGAAATTGCTCATCATGTGCTTCTGTTGTCCTTCTTCAATCTTCACTTTCACCATTTGCATTGCAAGTCAGGTGTGATCATCTGTTGACTTCTGGGCTCAGGGTGTTTAAGTTTGAGAACAATAGAGATTGGCAGACCGTCTTCATTCTCATCCTCTTCTTCTTCTTCTTCTACCTCAACACCCTTTCCTCCTTCTAGGTGTATCACTGGGTGTGGTTTGAGATGGTTTTTTGGGTAATGGAATTGGTTTTGTGGTTGAGTTGTAGTGGTTTTGGTTTAGGGATAGAATTGGTAGATTTTAGAGATGATTGCTTTGAGGGTTGTTTTGAGTGGGAGTATGAGAAAGCTGATCTAGCAATTTAGTGGCGAGTTTGGCTTTTGAGAGCTTTGTATCTCAGTTCTCTTCCCAGCACCTGCTTCATCCAGTGCTTCAATGATCAACCCTTTGTTGTAGCTTTAGCAGAACAGATTTTCTTGGTTATCTCCAAGATACTGTCTCTGGACCAAGACTCTATCTCTATCAATGATCTTCCTAGATATTTAGCAATAAACCTGATCATAATCTCAACCTTTCCCTATCCATCACACTGTAACTAGTCTTGCTTGAATTTCATTTATCTCTAGCCTTCTGATCTCAACAACTAAGGTGTTGTGTCATGACCCTGTCTGAAGAGCTGATCTATTATTTTGTCCATAGATCTGCTGTGAGCTTCATCAGCTTCTTTGACTAGATCTTCTAAGGACTTTTCTCCATCAGACTTTGACTCAGCACTTCTCTTCCTTTTGTAAGTGATCAGCTGATCTTTCTGCTCTTTGTCTGTGCTCAGCTCTTGCACTATGATCAGTTGTTCTCTAAGATCAGTTCTGTTCTTTCTCCAACTCCTTTTCTTTTTGGTTCTTTCTCATCTCCGCTCTCTTCTTTTCCTTTCTTTCACTGCCTTATACTTAGTAGTCTCCCCTTTTTAGGTGCATTGGGATCAGGGGCTTGAAAGGCAGAAAGTGACTTGTGAACAGCATCATCAAGGAGTGTTTGGAGATTTGAGGAGATCCTCTCATCAATGGCTTTATATACTATCTCAGTGATGATGGGAGTGATGAGAGGTAAGGAGCTTTGAAAGGTTGTAACCATTGCTCAGAGGGGTTCTGCCCTGAGAGGTGGTGCCAAAAGCAGTGGTTGGTGGCTTAGTTAAATGTATTGGCTGTGTGTTTGGTGAACCTTCAAATGAAGGTGCATCTATGGGTTTATGGGGCAGATGGATTTTATCCTGTGATATTTTGGCTAGCAGTTCTTTGAGTCTGCTCACCTCAGTCTCTAGGATTGTGTTATGGGCTAAGACATCAAAGAAAAAGCCCAGGTCATCATCAGTCTTTGCTGAATCATCTGACCTCCTGATTAAATCAGGATGTACATGCCCTAAGTGTAGATCAATATATGCATGTGCCCCTTGTTCTTGGTTCTAGGGGACTTCCTGCCTTTGGACTTTGTCCTTCATTGGAAGTTGCCTCTGGTGAGGTCTTATATATGTTACCAACTTCATCTGTTCATTTGCTGAATCAGTAGAAGTGGCAGCCTGACTAGATGTTCTAACCTCCTCTTCTACACTTGGAGATTGAACATTATAACTCCTATGCTATGGGTTATCAGCAGCATTTTGGTCCTCCCCCTCAATGGTCGAGGTATTCCCAGTGTTAATGGTTTCTGGGGAGGGGGTGAGGAATGCAGCTGACTCAGCACTTTAGTAACTATAAGGGTTGGGCTTTGAGGGGCGGTTGCATTGGAGATTGGTCAGAAGCAGATTGCACCAGGGTGAGAGATGCTCTTCAATGGTAACCTTCTCAACTGAGATAGGTTCCAGTAATATGGTATCCCCAAATTTGGTTGCAACAGGATCCTGTGGAGAGGATACCTATGCGGTTTCAGCTGGTTGAGTCTCTGACATGACTGGGGGGTTAGAACCAGTATGTGTATCCTGTATTGGTGGTATAGGGGCATCCTCAGGGGACTCATCTCCCTGAGTAGCCTTTTTGGGCTTTTGGGGTTTGGGTTTGGTGGGGACTTTGGATCTGGAGGTGGAGGCTGTGGGTTCCCTCTGCTTGGGTTTGAGTAGCCAGGCAGCCCCTTTGAGAGTAGGGTCAGAGTTATGCCTGGAGTATACCTCAGCTAAGACAGCTGGAGCAGGGACTCCAAGACCAACAAGGCCTTCAGATTTTAATTGATTTAAAATTATGGCCATCAGAAACCTGGGATATAGTAGCCATCTGTTTGTCACAGGTTTCTGAGCCAGATCCTTAAGTTCCAGAAACACTATCTCAGAAAAATTTAGAGTTTGTCGTTCAAAGATAGAGTACAATGCCTGTTGCCATCGTGAGGACATCTGATCTCATGAAGATGTCTTTGAAGCAAGGCAGACATTCACCATGTGGAAGATAAGTCTTTCAGCATCATGGAAGTGCTTTTTGAGAATGGTTGTAGCACTTAAGTCTCCTTCATACCCGTTGTTGATGAAAGACATATCAATGGTGCCTTTTGGGTATTCTATAATACAGGTGGCATCATGCAAATTTAGGGTTTTGCGAATGATGTCAGGGGTGATTACCACCTGGTTCAGGTTGACCAACGACTGGAGAGTGATTTGGCTATCATTTTCACCAGTTGTTACAAAGACGTTGGTCCAGAATTGGTTTAAGGAATCGGGGTATATGGTAGGATTCAAAAGAAAGGCGGTTCTGTATTGGGAATCCACCATAAGATCGATGTCATTATCAAATTTGTTCCAAAGGCCGATTTCGAGAGGTAGGCAACACAGTTGTGTCTGGGTTTGAGTTTCATGGTCGCCATTGTTGAGAGAGAAAAGGATAGAAAACGGCTAATGAAACGTTCGGCTATAAGTGCAGGTATTTATAGGTTAAGAAAAGGCTGAAAAGAAAACGACTGAAAGTATTGGTGTTGTCATCAGTTGTATGAAAACAACTGAAGACTTGGTTTTAACTATCAGACATTTGAAACATGTAAAGACTTGGTTTTGGTCATCAGTAGTTATGAAACTACTGAAAACCTTAGTTTTGGCTTCAGGTGTAGGAAACAACTAAGGACTTGGTGTTAGTCATCAGTAGTTGTGAAACTACTGAAGATATGGTTTTGTCATCAGTTGTTTAAGGTGAAATAGCAGTTTGTGGAAACGATTGAAGAAAAAATTCTCATCAGTTTTCGTCAATTCTTAGCTTTTCAGCTGTTTCATACTGTCCTCAACACTTACTCATCAGACTTTTTAGTTGTTTTCAGTTGTTTCATAGGACATCAGTACTTATCTGTTTTTACTGACATCAGTAGTTATAACTACATCAGTAGTTGTAACTGCATCAGTTCTTTTAACAGAAGTACAGTACTTTTTAAGTAATTTAGTCTTCAGTAGTTATGAAACCAACTGAGAATAAAACTTATCAGTACTTATTTGTGACATGTTTACTAATGGTCATCAGTACTTGTTTACTGAGATCATCAGTAGTTGTCACTTATTCTAGCTGCGCATACCAAGCCTTAACACAAGGTTTTGGAAAGTTGAACTGTCCAAAGGCTTAGTAAATATATCTGCAAGCTCATCAGCACTTGGCACAAACTTTGGATCAATCAGACCTTTTTCAAAACAATCCCTAATAAAATGGTGTCTGATCTCTATATGTTTGGTCCTAGAATGTTGGACTGGATTCTTGACAATACACATAGCTGAAGCACTATCCATTAACAATGGAGTCTTAGTCTCTATAATGCCATAATCCAATAATTGGTTCTGAAGCCAGAGTACCTGAGATGTACAACTTGCAGCAGCAATGTACTCTGCTTCAATAGTGGATGTAGCAACAGATGTTTGTTTCTTACTCTGCCAAGAAATCAAACAGTTGCCTAGGAATTGACATCCACCAGAAGTTGACTTTCTGGTTAACTTACACTCTGAATAGTCACTATCAGAAAAAGAAACTAATTTGCAAGAGTGTCTAGTGGAATACCAAAGACCTAGAGATTATGTACCTTGCAGATATCTAAAGATCCTCTTGACTGCAATCAAATGAGACTCTTTAGGAGCAGCCTGAAATCTAGCACAAACACAAGTTGCAAACATAATATCTGGTCTAGAAGTTGTTAAGTACATCAAGGACCCAATCATACATCTGTAAAGTGTTTCATCAACAGCTTTACCTTTCTAATCTACATCCAGTTGTGTGGTGTTACACATGGGAGTAGAACAGGGCTTACAGTTTTGTAAATCAAACTTATTTAAAAGATTTTTTGTATATTTTGACTGATGAATGAAGGTTCCATCAGCCTTTTGTTTGATTGCAAGCCTAGAAAGAACTGTAATTCTCCCATTGCACTCATTTCAAACTTTTGCTTCATTAAACTTGTAAAATCATCACACAACTGGGGATCAGAGGATGCAAAAATTATATCATCAACATAAATTTGAACAAGTAGCTTATGCTGATCCACTTTCTTAATAAACAAAGTTTTATCTATGGAGCCTCTAGTGAAATTATTTTGAGAAGAAAATTTGAAAGTGTTTCATACCAGGCTCTAGGAGCTTGCTTCAACCCATAAAGAGCCTTATCAAGTTTATACACCCAATCAGGATGTTTATTGTCCTCAAAACTTGGTGTTTGACACACATAAACCTCTTCTTTTATTTTTCCATATAAAAAAGCACTTTTGACATCCATTTGAAAAACTTTAAGATTGTGGAATGCAGCATAGGCTAAGAACAATCTAATTGCCTCCAGTCTGGCTACAGGGGCAAAGGTTTCATCATAATCAATACCTTCTTCTTGTGAAAACCCCTGTACAACCAGTCTAGCCTTGTTCTTGACAATAAGCCCATTTACATCAGTTTTATTCCTAAACACCCACTTAGTACCTATTGCACACTTACCTGGGGGTAGAGGAACCAGTTCCCACACTTGCTGCTTTTTGAACTGAAGTAGCTCAAGCTGCATGGCTTCAACCCATCCATTGTCTCTTAAAGCAACATGATAGTTCTTTGACTCTAGCTGACTGATGAAGAGAGCATAGAAGCAGAAGTTGGACAATTGACTTCTGGTTGAGACACCAGCATTGATATCACAAATGATTTGAGACATGGGGTGATTCTTCAGCTCTTGGTATACTATAAGATCAGTGCAAGTGTTTGTAGCAGGTTCAGCAGCAACAGATGTTGATCCAGACTCTTGAAACCAAGTATGAGATGGCAATTCAATGATGTAGAGGAGTCAGAAATCTCATCAGCATTTTTTGTGGAGGTTGCTGAAGCTACAGGAATATCAAGTTTAGTGGACTCAGGCAGTTGATCACTAAACTTGAAAAGGTGAGTACTGATATCATCATCATCTTTAGTACCACCAGGTGGAAGAGTTGCTGCAGAAGATGATTTATTCACATGATCTGCAACAGCTTGAGGTTGATAAGGAACATATTGCATTATATCCAGATCAAACAACTCCACAGGGTTTTGTGGAATTTTATCCTTAGGAGATTCATTGAACTTCACATGCAAGGTTTCTTCAACTATCTTTGTTCTGCAGTTGAAGACTCTGTAAGCCTTGCATGTGGATGAATAACCTACAAAATACCCTGCATCCACCATAGGATCAAATTTGTGGAGTTGATCCTTTGTGTTGAGAATAAAACAAGGACACCCAAAGGCTTTGAAGAATGAAATTAGAGGAGCCAAATGATGTAGAACTTCATATGGAGTCTTCATCAACCTCTGATTTACTAAAACTCTATTCTGCACATAGCAAGCTGTGTTGACAGCTTCAGCCCAAAAGGTCAATGGCAAACCAGAGTCAGCCAACATGGACCTTGCAGCTTCAATTAGAGTCCTGTTCTTTCTCTCCACTACTCCATTTTGTTATGGAGTCCTTGGGATGCTAAACTGCCTCTTGATTCCCTTTGAGAGATAAAAATCATCAAGTGTATGGTTTCTAAATTCTGTTCCATTATCACTTCTTGTACACTTGACTGATAGGGAATACTGCTTCTCAACACAACACAAAGTTTATAATCGTCTGAGCAACCTCATCCTTTGAATGCAAGAAGAAAGTCCATACAAATCTGGAGTAATCATCCACAATTACCAGACAGTATTTCTTCTTTGCCATGCACATCACTCTCACAGGACCAAATAGATCCATGTGCAGTAACTGCAAGCAGGCAGTGGACTTAGGTTCTTCAATAGGAGGGAATGAGACTTTGTGCTGTTTTCCTTTCAAACAAGCAGTGCAGGTTTCATCACAGTGGAACTCCTTTATTGGTAGACCTCTCACTAAACTATTATGGATCAGCTGATTCATGTTTTTGAGATTTACATGACCCAGCCTTCTGTGCCACAGTTTAGATTCCTGAGGAGAGGCTTTGGAGAACAGGCAAGGATGACCCTTCAAATCAATCTTCTTTGACAAATCAAGGCATATACTCTTCCAATCCTGTTAGCCTTCAGGAGAGTATGTTCATCCAATACCTTGTCAATCAGCCTCAGAACTATGGAAGACAGAATCCTATAGTTCTCTCTTGTGAAAAGTGCAACATGCCCTTTATCACACATCTGACTGACACTCAGTAGATTATACTTGAGATTCTCTACATGGTTAACATATCAAATCTGATTTCTCCATTAGACACATATCCTTTCCCGATGATGTAACCCTTAGCATCATTTCCAAATGAAACAAATCCCTTCTTTCCTTGAGAGTAGTCATTAAGAAGAGAACTGCTCCTTGTCATATGCATAGATCCTCCACTGTCTACATACTAGATGCTACTTTGGCATGCTGAAGAACCCTGCATTCATCACAAGGAACTAGTTAGGTTTTGAGACCCAAACCTTTGTGGTTTTGGGTCTGTTTTCATCAACAGATTAACCATAACTTGCTTCTCATGATTAATAGCTGATGAAGGTGGAGATGGTGCTGAAATGGATTCCTTGGATTTGGGCTTGGAATACCTTTTCAGTGGTTTGATCACAGGTGCATCTAGTTGGTTAACTCTCCCCAACAAATGTTGAACCATCATAACAAGTTGTGTCTAATCTGTAGCTAAAGCTTTCAGCTCTTGTGACCCATCAGTACTTATTTTTGATGAGTTCTTGTGGCCCACCGTTTCCTCCTCCTTGAATTCACAGACTTAGTCTGATTTTTATCATAAGGAACACTATCAGTGTTTTATGATAAACCCATCCTTCTTTTTGATTGGGTGAAGCCTTGGGTTTATCAATTTGGGATGACTGTGGTACAAACTTGGTCTCAAACTCATTTTTCATTTCATCCATCTGCATTTTAATGAGCTTATCTCTGTTGAGTTTGGAACCCTTTTTGTACCAACATTCATGAGAAAGATGATTGAATTTGCCACATATGTCACATGGCTTATTCTTCATCTTGGATTGATCAACTGCTGAAGTGGAAACTACTGAAGGTGTGATCTTCAGTATTTTCCTCCTTTTAGTACTTGTGTTAAGTACAGAAGGATCTGTAACAACTGAAGACTTGTTCTTCAGCTATTCTCTATCCATCCTAAAAGACCGTATGATAGATTCCTCAGCAGTTGTTAATCCTTTTATTTCAGTTGATTTGAAATGCTTTTCAGATGTTGTGACTTGCCCTTCAGTACTTGAGGTACTTTGAGGGACAACATCTGAAGTACTCAGCTTCATGTGCTTATCAGTAGTTAACCCATCAGGCAATTGATTTTCTGAGGTATCAACACTGATTTCATCTTGTGATTTTGGGTGATCCTTGAAGATGATGCACATGATGATGTGGTTTGGAATTACTTTCACCTTCAGGTTTTGCTATTGATTTTGGAGTAAAATCTATAGGTGGTGCAATATGGTTGTAACCTATTCCAAACTTCACATTCGAAGCAGATTGCTTGCTGAGCAGCATTTCAAATCCCTTGCAGGATGATACCCAGCGGTCACACTCAACTTGGGTAACTGCAAGTTTTAATTTGAGTTCTCTGTGGTTCTCAAGAATGACCTCTAGCTTAGCCTTTTCATCATTTAATCGGCATTTAAGCTTATAAATCTCATCATCTTTATTCTAAAGGACAGACTCATATTCAGCTTTTCTTTTAGAAATAGTTTGCTCAAGCTCAAGATTTTGATTAATTAAAGCTACATTTGCCTCTCTAATAGAGATAAATGCAGCTATGCAAGATTCAGAACATAGCTTGGCCTTAGCCTCAGAGGATACCTGGGTTACCTGTGATGAAGATGCATTGGAGCATGAACCCTCAGTAGACTCCAGGGCCATGAGAGAAAGATTCCCAAAAGGATGTTCACCAGGGGTGAAGAAGCTGTGATGAGGTTGTGATTGAGATGTTGAGATGGTTGAGGCTCAGGTAAGGCTTGAGGTTGTTGTGCAATAGGAACTTGAACTTGATTTGGCTGTGGCATGTAATAGCAGGGATATGGATATGGCATTGGACCTGAGGGACAAAATATGCAGAGATAGAGGTTGTGAGTGATGACCAGAACTAGCAGGATGTTGCCCTCTGTTTTGTGAACTATTGCTTGGAAAAGTCACAAAGGGTGTAGAGGAGTTAGATCCAATTGATCTACACTCTCTTGCAAAGTGCCCAAGCCTGTGGCATTGTGACACCTCAACTTACTCTTGTCAAAACCAACTTTGGTTTTGCCAGAGAGTCCTGGAAATTTCCTACCAGTTCTCTTGTAGAACTTCTGAGATCTGATATTAATCAAGGCCATTTGGCTCAGAATATCCATCTTTTCTAAGTCATCATGAGCAATACCTTTCAAATCATCCATAATGAAGCACAAATTGTCACTATTACAGCCTGACTGACTATCAACACTAACAATGCATGATCAAACTGTTTGAAGAGAAATCTATATGCTCATCATAATGGCTTTCTGATGCAGCATATTCTGACTCATGACCAACCAAGGCAGTGTTCCCTGGTACAAAGTCATCAGTGAGCTTTCCTGATGATGCCAGTTTCCTTTTCTACTCTATCTCTTTCAAATGTAAGCAGTTTCCCATGGAGTTGGGTGAGAGATAGGCTATCCAGATTTGCACTGGAGCGTAGGACAATGGTATATGTGTCCCATCTCTCAGGCAGTGATCTAAGGAATTTGTTGTTCATCTGGCTATTAGTGTATTCATGTTTGATCATTTTCAGCTCAGAGATCAAACAGGAAAAACGCTCAAACTGTTGAGTCAGTGTCTCACCCTTCCTATGAGAGAATATCTCATATTGTTGGGCAAGGATTTCTCTGTTGTTTGATAAGACCTTATCTGTTCCACCAAATTGTTCTTTCAATGCATTCTAGAGGTCATGAGCAGTTTCATGATGCATAAGCCCAGAATAGATTTCATTCGGCAGTGCCATGGCCAGAATTCCATAGGCTTTAGCATCAATCTCAAACAGTTTTCGATCCTCATCTGAGTATTGTTCCTTTTTCTTCGAACCATTTGGTTGGTTTCGGATTGTTCACCATAGGCTTGTGTGACCATGTACCACAGATGTCCAACAACCTGAACTGTTAACAGACAGGTGATGGAGCATTCTTCGTTGCCATATGTTATACTCAGTCCTAACCAGCATCAGGCTTGGTTGAGGAGCCAGTATTGTGAGGGTCATTAGAAGGAGTAGTCATTCTTAGATTCAATCAAATTCAATTAAGTTTTAACCGATTTAGCGCAAAACACAACAAACTCAATACGAACCAAGAGAAATCTCAAAGCAAATAACCGAAAGCAGTAGAAATTCAATCTCTATAACCAATTCTTGCAATATGCTAATTCGATCAAACTTAGATATCGAAATAGCAGTTTCAATGATCAATTGTTAGATCGATCAATGATTAACCTCCTCTAGTACCATTTTAGGATCAGTGTTTTAAGTTTGATTAATTAGAGTAGATTGCAGCGGAATTCGAACAATGAATTAGACAATTTACAAGAACTCAATTGATATTCAATGGAATAGTACACGGTTATAGAGAGAGAGAGAGAGAATTCTGCAAAAGGAATATTTCATTCAAATGCTTTCGTGGTGGCTAGAAGTCACACTTACCATTAGGTCAACATTCCTTATATAAGGAATGTGACGTCTGCTGATGTCACTTGATAGTGACATCTAACAGAATTATACAAACAACTGAAACTATGCAAACTACTGAGAATGTTCTCACAACTGATCACATCTCAGAGAATGCTAAGTACAAGAACATAAAACTACTGAACTAGAACTACTGAAACTATAAACTACTGAAAGGTAAATTACAAGTACTAAAAAGGAAAACCATCACAACTACTGAAGTTAATAACTTCACTGTTGTGACAACTACTGATCACTCTGGTCTTCAGTCTTTGTCTTCAGTAGAAATCTTCAGATCTTGTCTTCAGACTTTGTCTTCAGACCTTGTAATCAGCTGATGTCTTCAGCTGTTGTGATCTTCTTCAACAGTTTTAATGTCTGTGGGACTTGGAGGTTTCTCTAATCAGGCCCATTGGTTCTTTTGGTCCAACACTCTTCTTTTCTTTATTGCTTTTCACTTTATTATTATGATATACTTTACTTACGATAATAAACATACCACGTAAAGTCACATACTATAAGTAATAATAATAATAGCAATAATAATAAGGCCTAGTCAACCTTAGTCAAAACCCTAAAAGCACAGACTCCTAGAAAATTCTATAAAAATTTCTAAGTGCTTAGGCGCTTTGGCACTATTTGGGCGCATGAGCCCTGTTTGGGCGTTCATCACTATATAGGCGCATCAACCAACACTTATCATTTATCACTTAGGCGCATGAACTATTCAGGCGCATGGGCACTATTCGTGCGTATGAACACTTAGGCGCATGGGTCATTCGGACGCATGGACACTTAGGGCATGGGCCTCTTGGGTGCATGGGCACTTTGGGGTGCATGGCCCTACACTTAGTCGTCCGACTAATATTTCTAGGCGCATGGACCACTGTTCAGGCGCATGGGCTATACTTAAACATTCTAAGGCAAATCTTAGGTGCATGGGCTACTGTTTAGGTGCAAGGTTTCACTTAAATCTTTCTAAGGCATTTTCAGGTGCATGAGCCTTATCTAGGCGCATGGACTCTGTACAACATGTTTCTAGTATGTTTTCAAATCCAATCATCAAATCCACCTGTTCTAAGCTTAATATGGCTATTCTAAACATGAACAATCTATAAGCATTCAAGAATCAACATCCAATCATGCACAATACATACGGGTATACATATATAAGTTTTGAAAATTGTTTTAATACATTTTCAGCCCCAAAGATAGATTAAAACAAGTAAAAATCGGGGTCTAGAACTCACCTGATGCAACTTGGGTGTTTCTTCCTTTCTAACCCGCTTGCAAATGAGTTTAAACACCTAAAAACAACACCAAACACACATACCCGAGCACATACACAAACACATAAGCACATAACCATGTAACCAGGATAAAACCCACCCGTCATAAACACATAAAAACCTTGAATTCACTTATCTTCTTCTTCTTTTCTTCAGCCGAGAGCTCCCTCTCTCTCTCTCTCTCTCAACAACCGAAGAAAATGGTGATGTGAAGGGAGGGTGGGCGGCCATGGCCTCCTTTACACCAACTTTTTCAAAGATTTGTCCTTTTGGACACTTTTAGTCCTTCCACTTGGACCTTATTGCTTTTCTTTCATTTATTCTTCATGTCTTGCCTTTTTTTTAAAATAACTGGGTGTTACAAGTCCACCCCCCTTATATAGGTTTTGTCCTCGAAACCTGTTATTCCTCAAACAGACGAGGATAATGTTGTCTCATCTCCTCCTCAGTTTCCCATGTAGATTCGGATCCCTTCCTGTGCTTCCACTATACACACACAAGAGGGACCACTTTATTTCTCAGCTTCTTCTCTTTATGATCAATGATTGCCATTAGTTGCTACACATAATTGAGCCTTTCGTCTACCTCGATATCCTCCAGTGGAACAATCATGTCTTCATCAGCTAAGCATTTTCTCAGATGAGATACATGGAATGTCGGGTGAATTTCACTTAACTCATCTGGTAACTCCAATCTTTAGGCCATCTTTCCTACTCAAGCAATGATTCGGAAAGGTCCTATGTATCTCGGGCTTTCCTAAATCGGATAATACCCTTCCAAGGTGAGACCTTCAACATAACCCGGTCACCCACCTGGAACTCAATCGGTCTGCGTCGTTTATCGGCATACGACTTCTGTCTATCTTTAGCTGCCTTCATGAAGGCTTTAATCTTCTCAAGCTTCTCAGTCATAATCTCGATTATCTTGACGCACCCCAATTCCTTTTGACCAATATCACCCCAACAAACGGGTGTTCTGAATCTCCTACCGTATAGCATATCGTATGGTGGCATGCCAATGCTGGCATGATAGCTATTGTTGTACGAGAATTCAGCTAACGGTAAGTGGTCATCCAAACTTCCCCCAAAATCAATCACACATGCCCGATGCATGTCCTCCAGTGTCTGAATAGTCCTTTTTGACTGACCATCAGTTTGGGGATGATAAGTCGTGCTAATAAGTAACCTCGTCCCCATAGCATCGTGGAATTTCTTCCAGAATTTAGATGTAAACCGGGTGTTACGATCAGACACAATGAACATCGACACACCATGACGAGTTACAATCTACTTGATGAACAGGTCAGCCAACCTCTCGGATGAATATGTCTCGTGGACCAGTAGGAAGTGAGCACTCTTCGTCAAACGATCAACAATCACCCATATGGCATCGTCCCCTTCGGAGTATGTGGTAGCTTCGTAATTAAATCCATGGTGATGTGCTCCCACTTCCATTCCGGTATATCCAAAGGTTGGATCTTCCCATACGGCTTCTGATGTTCGGCCTTCACTAGCAAACCAGTAAGGCACTTACTCGCATACTCCATCACGTCACGCTTCATACCCGGTCACCAATAATCTTTCTTCATATCTTGATGCATCTTTGTGGTACCAGGATGAATGGAGTATCGAGTCTTGTGAGCTTCGTCCAAAATCCTCACACGTAGATCCCCGAAACGAGGAATCCACACCCGTCCAAATCGAGTTTTAACACCAAGTGTGTTTTCCCCCAATTCCCAACCAGACCTCTCGTTCTTTCAGAGTTTAGATGATCTTCTTCTAATGCCTCATCTTGAAACTCCTTGACTTGCTTCATTACATCAAAGGTCATGATTAGTTGATATGCTTTCACCCGAATCGGCCTGGGCCTCTCCTTTCGGCTAAGGGCATCAGCCACCACGTTGACTTTGCCTGAATGGTAATGGATCTCGCGATCATAATCCTTTATAAGCTCCAATCATCTTCTCTGCCTCATGTTCAGATCCTTCTACTCAAAGAAGTACTTCAAGCTCTTGTAGTCAGTGAAAATGGTGCACCTCGCCCCCATGAACTTTACATCCTTACGGGTCAGCTTACTCAACGGGGAAGCTATCTTGGAGAAGTCCGGAATGAATCTTCGATACTACCCTGCTATCCCCAGAATCTACGAATCTTGGATGGCGTCGTTGGGGATTTCCATTGCGTCACAGCCTCCACCTTAGCAGGGTCTACCATAATCCCCTCGGGATATACCACGTGACCTAAAAATTGAACTTCGCGCAACCAGAACGCACACTTGGAGAATTTGGCGTACAAATTCTCCCTTCTTAAGGTCTCTAACACCTCCCGAATATGATCAGCATGCTCCTCCACGCTCTTCAAATAAATCAGGATATCATCAATAAACCCAATCACTGATTTATCTAACATTGGCTGACATGCTCGATTCATCAAGTCCATAAAAGCAGATGGCGCATTGGTCAGACCAAATGACATAACAAGGAATTCATAGTGACTGTAGCGCGTGCGAAAAGCTATCTTAGGGATGTCCTGCTCTTTCACCTTCAGTTGATGGTAACCAGATCGAAGATCTATCCTTGAATAGCAGAGGTGGCCTATAGACTAGAGTTACCAGATGAGTTAAGTCGAATTCACTTGTCATTCCATGTATCTCATTTGAGAAAGTGTTTAGAAAACAAGGATATGTTGTACCAATGGAGGATATCGAGGTAGATGAATGGCTCAATTATGTGGAGCAACCAGTGGTGATCATTGATCGTAAGGAGAAGAGATTAAGCAATAAAGTGTTCCTCTTATGCGTGTACAGTGGAAGCACAGGAAGGGGTCTGAGTCTACGAGGGAGACTGAGGAGGAATAAGACAACACTACCCATAATTGTTTGAGGAATAATAGGTTTTGGGGATGAAACCTATATAGGGTAGTGGACTTGTAACACCCGATTATTTTTCATAGTCAAGAGGAAGAATAAAGTGAAGAGAAAGAAATAAAGCTATAAATGTTGAATTCTTTATGCCCAAGACACATAGAACATTGATGTGGTTGTACGTCATGATCCAAGTCAGGTCATACCCAATAACAAGCTAAGCAAACACCAAATAATATTTAATTGATGATATGATCATACAATTAAATATATATACCCAATTTAGAAATGGTTTTTCTAAATAAGTTGCATATGAGATTGAACAATTTATATGGATATTTTGTTTATAGATATTGTTTGCAATGTTATTCAAGTTACTTAAATAACATCAAATAATAAGAGAGTGTGTATGAGTTATTCAATTAAAAGGTTAATTATATGAATAACTTATGTTAATGACTTGTTAATGTGTTTAATTAAGGTTTTAAGTTTTGGGGGGAAAACCCATTGTGAAATGGTGATTTCGGCCGCCCCTTTGGGTGTTGGCTTCTTTTTCTTTTCCCTAGTTGTCTTGGAACAAACATTATAGACAATTCATTCACTCTACTCTCCTCTCTCTCTTACATGCAAGACACAAGATAGAAAGGGTTTTCTCTTTTATTGTTGAAGAAGTTTGCGGCTGAAAGAATAATCTAGCAGCTCTTCTTTCGTTTTTGGGTGTTCAATCCTAGCAAGAAGGTGTTTGTCATATAGCTTGGGGTATGCAAGCTTAAGAGACCTCCTTTGGTGCCTTTAGTCGTTTCTTGGAGCTCATCCTCTTCAATCACTACTCTTTTGTTGCTGAAAAGGTAGTTTATAGCAGCCTCTTCATGGCTGTCCATAATGTTATTTGTGTTTACATTGCTAGTTTTTATTCACATATAAAGATCCTATGTTTATGGGTTTGTTTATAACTTTGTATTGTTTCCGCTGCGTTTTCACTAAGTTTAAATGGTTAAACTTTGAATCTTGTTCTAACAAACCCCAACAAATATTTGTATGTCTCTTTGTTCTTCCCTGATATGGTGCTGAGAAGTTTATACAGATCCTTGGTGGACAGGAAATCCAGTCTGTCACCTTGGATAACATGTACCCTTTGTTGTTTCCCTCTAAAAAGAGTTAGTTGATGGGAACTGTAGTCATATTCCCATCTAACTATAGGTTCCAATTCTAGACCCTCCACCATCTATAGAAAGGCAGTGCCTTTGTGGGAGGTCTTTCATTGTCTTCCTGTCTTCTCAATCTCACTCTCTTCAATCTAGGCCTTTGCAGTTAGCTCGGCTAGGTGAAGGCTGCTAAGATGATTTCTGATGAGTGCAGCAGCTTCAGAGTTGGAAGGGTTGGAGAATGGCTTTTCTGCTAACTCAGCAATATCAAATCTGCTGGAGTGTAGCAGAGAGGTTGCATTAAGTCTATTGACTTCACCTTTTCCCTTTCCATACAAAGTTGTAGAATTTTCATCGAACCTCCACTGGACTATTTTCTTTCTAGGCACAAGAGACTGACTAAGAATCTTGTCCTTTTTCTTGGTGTGCAGCAGAGTCACCAGTTCCTTCTAAGTTTATTCTCTTATCATTTAATGAGTCTGAGTTGAGGCCTAGAAGTCTAGTTGCCTGGTCCAGTGTTCCCTAGGTAAATCAAGAAATTGATCTCTTGTGAGGGAACAAGAGGATCCATCAACATAGGTAATGTTGACAGAATTTTCATCACATGAGACTTCGCTCAGAGTTGTGCAGCTGATGAGCTTGGTCTTGATTACCTTGAACTCCTCAAGAGAGTGATGTTAAGAAGGCTAAGGAGATGGTGTGGATGATTGTTGGGTATGTTGAGGCACAAAGATTCTGGAAAGTGCTTTGGGTTGAAGGATTGGAAGTTTGGGTGGTTATGGTGAGGGAGAGGATGTGGGGAATGGGTGGGTGGTTTCAGGGGTGAAAGGTTTAGTTTTAATGGTGAAGGGTGAGGGTTCAGGTTGTGGTTGAGAGGTTGTAGTGAAGGTCATCCCCTTTACCCTTCTGTACATCTCTTTTCTCTTCCCCATCCAGATGTCAACCTTGATTTCACTGACAATCCGTTGAAGTGTCGTCTCAGACATGGGACCCACCTGCCTGCCAGAGAAGCCATGGGCTCGAAGATAGTTTTTCATCTAGGCCTTTTCAGTGAGCTTCCTGGTTGCAGTGACCCTAGCTTCTTCCTCCTTCTTATTCTTCTCCTTTTTCTTTTCTCTTGCAGCCTTCTTCCTTTCTTTCTCCATTTGATCTGCTCTTTGTTGTAGAGCCAGAGGATCGTATCATTATTGTGTGGAGAGATTTCTTGAAGATTAAAGCCTCTAGAGAGTAGGAAATTTATCCTGTCTCTCCTCAACTACAGTTTAGCCTCTTTCTACTTTTCTTCTTCTTTCTCCAAGGCCAACCTGGCTTCTTCTTCAAGTTTCAGCCGGGTTTCCTTCTCCAAATTCACCAACTCCTCTAGTGGTAGCAGGAGTGTCTCTTCATTGGCAGCTCCCATTTGGATAAGCTGGTCAATGATCTCTTCTTTTTTCTTGTTGTTGAAAGCCTCCTGATTGGCGGCAACTGCTTTTGTGCTACCAGCTAGCAACTTCTCAGTGGAAGTCTTCCTTTCTTCTTAAGTTTCTCAATTTTTTTCCGCTTCCTGAAGCTCTTCCGCAGTCATCTTTCTTTTCCCTTTATCCTTTGAAGATCCTGACTGTGGTGGTTCTTGGAGAGTGGATTCTGATTGTGAGAGAGGCAGAGATGGTGTCTGGGATGGAGGTTGATTCAGAAAGTCCTCGTTGTTCACCTCAATGTCCATTTCAAGTAATGCATCTGTGATGATTAGTTCCTCGGACATCTTAAACAGTCCTTCCGCAGCTTCAATTTCAGCTTCGGAAGATTCAGCTTGTTCTTCCAAGGCTTTAACTTCAGCTTCGGAAGTTGGAGGAGATGCAGATTCTGTCCCAACTATTTCAGTTGCTGGGCCATCAGTCCCCATTTCCCCTTCGAAATGAATCTTAGGTTCCATGTGGTCCTTAGGTTGACCAACTTCTTCCATAGTGGTAGAAGGTGCTGTCAGCCTCTGAAGCTCTTCAGCTCCAAAGTAGAGCATTGCAGCATCTGACTTGGCTGATCTATGGAGGATCTCAACAGAAACTTGGTGAAGAGTCTGTAGAGATCACTGAGCATCTTTGAGTCAATCTACAGAATGACTTGAGGTGGCTCAGACATAGTAATGATAGAAGTTGAAGTTGAAGTTGAAGTGTGGCTCTATTATGGGTCCTCAAGTGTTTGTCTCTGAACATTCTCCCTCGTTTTGGTAGCATCATCTTGAGAGCTAGATGAGCTAGAGGAAGAAGTCAATGAGACCTGAACACGTACATGCCTGACAGACCTCTCTGTCTATTTCTCAGCTAGTTTGGCCTTGAGATTGTCAATCTCAAGTTGCTGAGTGGCGGACCTTGCTTCTAAAGTCCTAACTAAAGATTCAAGGTTTGAGACTTTAGATAGAAGGTTGTGAATGAGGATTTCATGCTTCCCTCATCTTCTTTTGAAGAATCATGGGGAGATGAGGTAACATACCTGGTATGTTCAGCCTCACCACCAGATGTGGTTTCTTGGCACCCTGGTTTCCTGTGCTCAATGATGTCTCTTTCAGAGTCATCAAAGGACTCGATTGCCGCAAATTCATTCTGAGATATGTTACCACTGTCCACAAGGTCCATTGAGGCACCTTTTGTAGTGGCAGCTGAATCTACATGAGTCCCCTCCACATCAGTGGGACTCACCTCAGTTATTGGTTGCTGATGGGGGCTAGAGATAAGGGATTTCTCCGGGCTCTGTTGATCTTGAAGAGGGTGTGTAGATCAACTTCATTGCCATGGAGAGATGTTATCTCTTCATCAGTTTTGAAAAGAGGTCAGAAAAGATAGGGAGGTTAAGCCTACTGACCCGAGACCTTGATCAATGTCTACAGGCATTGAGCCTTTGGTGGGGCTGTCCCTAGTTGGCTGTTCAGAAGAGTGTAGATACTCATTCTGAAGGCTGCTGTTTGGGTGTCGGGCTCCTGGTTTGAGACTGAGGAGACTCAAAACCCATATTGAGGTCAAAAGAGAAGGATGGAGAGACCTCAGACTGAGTGGGAGCCCATGTTTCCACTCTAGTCTTTTTGGATTGAATAGGAGGGGCTTGTTCAATCAGAGTAGATTGAAAAAGGGTTCGTTTGGGGCGTCTGTGATATGTGATGGTGATGGTGGAGAAGACAATGTTGGCATTGTGGTGGTGGTTGCTGGTGTGGGTTCATCGCCTGTGGGGTGAACAGGGATGTCACCAGGAGCTATGCGCTCAATCATACCTGGAAGTAGAGTGATGTACCTTCCAGTGAAGTTGGTGGATACCTTCTTCAAGGTTTGAAGATGGTAGGCCGCATGTGGGGGACAGTCAGAGCAGCTGCACAGACAAGCATGCTCTGGTCCAACTCATAGTTGATGATGTGTTGAATGAATCTAGGATACATAATAATGACTCCTTTTGTAGATTCCCAATCAGATTGGTGAACACAAATCGTGAGTAATTGAAGCGCGGGCCTCTCATCAGTCCATGAACTAAGCATCCTAGTTCATATGGGATTTGATCCCATCCACCGGACTTGTTGGACAAGCAGTGGAGAACAACATGCAGGAGGAACTTCCAGTTGTAAGAGAAGTTGAACTTGTACACTGTTGACCTGCTTATGTCTCTGCCATATCCCATTAGGATGTAGGTGCTATCAAATCTGCCTTGGGAATTCAGTAGGAGCTCCTTCATCATGAAGCTCTAGATGCTCCCTAATGAGTTGTTCAGTAATGATCAACTCCTATCCCCAAATGCTGGACCTTAGTACTCGAATCCCATTTAGGGTTTCGACTTGACCATTTCCCCAAAATTCAGCCATGTGTTGGAGTAAACAGCGGGTTGATGGTAAGAGCAGTGTAGTAAGGTGATTGGGTGAGAAAGGAGATGATTTCAAAGAAGTCGGCATCCCTTGAAGATCGAGGAGTGCGACTGGTTGTGCTGAGGGTTAAGTGCCATTTGGAGAAAGGTGAATGTGGATATTTTGAGCTTGGGTAAAGTAACAAAGGAGAAAATTTTCTAGGGCAGTAAAAAAAATTGCAAGTAAGAAGATGAGATTGAACAGTCGAGATTATTTAAAAGAGGGTGGGAAGGCGGTAATGGGGTTAGGATAAGGTGATGTGATGGTTTAGTGGATGAAATGACAGTGGCGGTAAGGTTAAAATCAGTTAAATAATCCGACATTATTAACAAAATCTTTGCTTTTTACAGTGTGGGGCCAAGAGATTTACGTAACACAGTAGAATCTTTCTTCTGAATATAAAACATTTCTGAAGGTAACTTGTCTTCCGAAGGCAATTCTTACTTCCGAAGCAAAAACTTTGCTTCTGAAGGTTGGAGTTGCTTTCCAAATGGAGAGTTTGTAAACCTGGAAGTAGATCTGATATGTAATCAATCGCTTCTTCTGAGACCAAAAGTTCTTCCGAGAAGAAAAGTTATCCGTTGAGAAGTTGTGCTTCGAAAGATATAAAAATAACTTCCGAGGGTTAATTTCTCTTCGGAAGAAATTACACTTAGAACATTTTTAGAAAGATCTTTCGTAACAGGGCTTAAATTGTATTGACAGAAGACATTACATATTAAAAGGCTTTCAAAAAAGGTGATCTAATCAATGTTTATCATCCCAATAGCTGTTATGAGATACTTAAATCTTTTCTCATCAAAAGCTTTGGTGAACAAATCAGCATATTGTTCATTTGAGTCAACTTTGATTAGTTTAATCAGATTTTTCTCATGAATATCTCTAATAAAATGGTAGCTGATGTCAATATGCTTTGTCTTTGAGTGCTTCACCGGATTTTCAGTAATGGAGATAGCACTGTTGTTGTCAATATGGATAGGAGTACTCATAAAGTTGAATCCATAGTCTAACATCTGATTCTGAATCCATAGCAGTTGAGCACAGCAGCTAGTAGCAGCAATGTATTCAGCTTCAGCAGTTGATGTAGATACACAGGATTGTTTCTTGCTTTGCCATGAGATGATCCTTCCACCAAGAAATTGACATCCCCCTGATGTTGATTTCTTGTCAATATTTCAACCACCATAGTCACTGTCAGAGTATCCATTGAGATTAAAATCCTTGTTTCTGGGATACCAGAGACCTAGTTTAGGTGCTCCTTTGAGGTATCTGAGGATTCTCTTAACAACAGCTAAGTGAGACACCTTTGGAGCAGTATGATATCTTGCACAAATGCAAGTAGCAAACATGATATCAGGTCTACTAGCAGTAAGATACATTAGAGAACCAATAAATGCCTTATACCGATGTTGATCAGTATCCTCCCCCTCAAGGTCAGGACAAAGATTATGGTTTTTGGGTATGGGTGTCTTGGCAGGCTTGCAATCCTTCATTTCAAATCTTTCTAAGATGTTAGAGACATACTTAGATTGATTAATGAACAACATTTCCTTCATTTGCTTCACCTGAATTCCAAGGAAAAAGTCCATTTTTTCCATGGAACTCATTTCAAACTTCTTCTTCATAATGCTCTCAAAGTCCTTACACATTTGGTCATTTGAGGAACCAAATATGATGTCATCAACATAGACTTGAATGAGCAAGATGTCCTTTCTAGACTTTCTGATGAAGAGAGTCTTGTCAATGGTACCTCTAGTGTAGCCGTTCTTTAGAAGAAACTGAGACAATGTCTCATACCACAACCTAGGTGTTTGGTGCAGCCCATATAGAGCTTTATCCAATTTGCACACATAGTTGGGGTGCTGTGGGTCTTCAAATCCTGGAGGTTGGCATACATAGACTTCCCTATCTATATCCCCATATAGAAATGCACACTTGACATCAAGTTAATAGACAGTGAAGTCCTTGGATGCAGCATAAGCAAGGAAGATCCTAACTGCCTCAAGTCTTGCAACTGGTGCAAAGACATCAGTATAATCAATTTCTTCCTCTTGTGTGTATCCTTGAACTACAAGTCTTGCTTTGTTCTTGATGATCAAGCCTCTATCATCTCTCTTGTTTCTGAAAACTCATTTTGTGCCTATTGGTACTTGACCAGATGGTAGCGGACATAGGTTCCATACCTTTTGTCTATTGAATTGAAGCAGCTCCTCTTGCATCGATTCAAGCCAGCTACTATCTTTTAAGGCATCTTCTACCTTCTTGGGTTCCATCTGAGATAGAAAGCATGAGTACAAGCAGACATTCCCTTGATGAGTCTGTCCTCTTGTTCTCACACCCTCAGTGACATCCCCTATGATGTTCTCAGTAGGATGAGTGTTATGAATCCTAAGGTGAGGAATCACTTCTAGTTGTAGAGATAGATCTAGGTTGGACATATTCTGCTCAGGAACTGGAACACTCTATCCTGCTATTATTTCAAAATCATTCAGTGAGGACTGATTGAATGAGTGAGAAACATCATCAATGGTTGGCAGTGAAAGAGTATTAATAGTTTCATGTTCCTTCAAAACACTACTTCCTTCTGCCTGGTGTTGTGGTGGATCACCTGATGAGTTTTGAGGCTCAGTAAGTGATTCACTTGAAGAAGCTTCACAATTCCTAGATATAGTCAGGCTATCAGATTTGTGAATGGTGGAGACTTCGTTTGTTGCAGCTCTTGGAGAATTTGGACTAGGTCTGGGTAGCTCAAACAATTGATCATCAGCAGTAGCATCAGCATCAATTTGAACTCCTGTTCCAACTGAAACATTCTCATAAGAATGTTTAGAATAGTTTGGAAACAATTCTAAATTAAAGATATGATCAGGGCCATTCCCCCTAACACAAGGAGTGTGCTCATTAACAACTATGTTGGATGACTCCTCAAATTGTTGATTCTTAATGTTGTATACTCTGTAAGCTTTGGAGCTAGAAGAGTATCCAACAAAAATAGCATCATCTGACTTTTCAGCAAATTTTGCTAAATTGTCTTTTGTGTTAAGTATGGTACACCTGCTGCCAAAGGACCTCAGAAAGCCAATAACGGTGGCCTCTTGTTCCATAGCTCATAAGGGGTTTTTCCATGGGGCTTAACTACAAGAACTCTGTTGTGCACATAGCATGCAGTGTTGACTGCCTCTGCCCAGAATGTTAGAGGTAGTTTTGAATCAGCTAACATAGTTCGAGCAGCCTCAATAAGTGTCCTATTCCTCCTCTCAGCAACACCATTTTGTTGAGGAGTTCTGGGAGCACTATATTGTCTGGCAATCCCTTTTTGAGTTACAAAATGAGTCAAGAAAGAAGTTCTTAAACTCAGTCCCTTGATCACTTCTAATTATTTTAACCTTGTGATCAATTTGATTTTCTATTTTAAGAATAAAAGATTTTAGTGTTTCAGCAGTTTCATCTTTAGTTCTTAAAAAGAATACCCATGTGAATCTTGTAAAATCATCAACTATCACAAGGCAGTATGATTTCCTTCCAATGCTCATTATACTTGTGGGACCAAACCGATCCATGTGCAATAACTATAATGGAGTAGTGATAGAGTTAACACATTTGGATTTATGAGATGTCCTGTGTTGTTTCCCTTTCAGGCAAGCAACACAGTTATCTTTGCAGAAAAACTCCTTTTTAGGCAAACTATGTACCAAGTTATTTTTAGCCAATTTATTCATTGTCTTAAAATTAACATGACACATACGTTTATGCCACAGTGTTGACTCATCACCATCAGTTTTGGAAAGAAAGCATGATACTTCTCCCATTGGGGAAGCATTGTTCATATCAAGCTTGTACATATCCCCTTTTCTGGGAGATCTAAGAAGCACCAATTCCGGAGGAATTATCATCCCAGGTTTGAGGATAATGCACTCATGTTCTGTGAAAAGCATTTGGTGCTTTTTATCACGGAATGAGAAACACTTAACAGATTGTGTTCAAGCTATTTGACAAAGTGAACTTTGTCAACTTTTATATACCATTGGATATACTCCCTCTGCCAGAAATATATCCTCCGGTCTCACCTCCAAATTGGACAGGACCTCCATCATAGTTCTGAAACTGTTGAAGGAGAGATCTGTTCCCTGTCATGTGCCTGGAGCATCCACTATCTACAATCCAGACATTGTTGTTCTTGTCATATGGATGTCCCTGCACATAAGATGAGATTGTTAGTTTTGTTTGGAAGCCCAAGCCTTGCTGGTCTTGGGTTCTTCCAAAGATAATGACATAATTGAACCAAATGTTATGCATGGGGGTTCAATAGAGGTCTTTGAAGAAGAAGTTTGGGCTACAGCATCTTCCTTGATCTTCTAGTCCATCCTTTGGTTGATCTTGGAGGATGAGCTTGTTGAAGCTTTAGCAGCATGGCTATCTTTCGAAGCTTCTTTCTTTTCGAAAGAAGTCTTCACCACCTTTTCTTCCGAAGCAGTCTTCTTCTGGGGAGGTTTTAAGGAAACTTTCTTGTTCTTCCAAACCTTAGTAGCTTTTGCTTCCGAAGCCATTTTCCCTTCGGAAGAAAGAGTTTCTTCCGAAAGCAACCTGGCTTCCAAAACTAGCCTTCCCTTTTTCATTGCTTGAACCGTTTGAAAAGGTCCAAATATGAAACCTTCCTTGACTCCTTCTTTTCTAACATTATTTGCATAATGTGTGCTTGCATGATTGTAGTAACAATCTTTTGCCATGTGGTTTTGCAGACCACACACTATGCATGCAATGTTAGTTCTTTGGGAATGTGAGGATTGTTGTTTCTTGGGCTTCTTTTCTTCATGAGCAACTTTTCCCTTCAACTTTTGATCCTTTGGCAGGACAGAAGTGCTGGTATTACACTCCTTTCTTGAATCAGAAGTACCTACACTTGGAATCCAGCTAAGATAAAGACACCCTTCTGCTTGGGGTCAATTTTCAGCTTGGACTCAGCCACCTTCTTGGCAGTTCTCCTAGCAGCTTTAGCTCTGCTTCTTCTTGCCTTAGTGGTTAGGATTTGTTCTTCACATGAGGAGATTGGTACATCTACATGTTCCTTCCCTGTGGTGACCACTATTGTTGCTTCATCCTTCAACTCTGGTGAGGAAGGGTCAGCAGTTGGAACCTCTTGCTCCTCAGTACCACATCTAGGTTCTCTAATAGACTCATAGGAGTGTGGTGGAGCAATTTCATTGGTTCCCAACCCTCTTTTATTCTGATAATAGAGTTTGGAGTCGGAGTATGATGCAAGAATAGCTTGGAAGTTTTGCTCAGAGATAGCATGCTTCCTGGCCTGAGCCTCAGTAGTGACAAGCTGGGCTTGAGCCTTAGACAATTTGGATATCAAATCTTTGATTTGAGTCTTGTTCATGTTTTAAAAGAGACACAGTTTTCTCCAACTCCTCAATTTTCTTTTGATAATCAGATTCAGCTCTTTTAAAATTAGATTTTAAGATATTTAAAGACTCAATATCAGATCTGATTTCCATATTGTAATCCTGATAGAGTTTAACTTTAGCTATATAGGCTGGAGTGCAAAGATGTTCACATACCTGGGCATCATCTGTTTCGGCCATGAGAGCTTGAGCAGGAGTCACATCTTGTACCATGAAGCTCCAGTCAACTTCTTGAGCCATTGCAGCTATTTAAGTTGACTTTTCAGTGGGCTTTGAGGTTGAGGGATATGTGGAGGCCTGTGGGGTTCCCGGATTGGTCTTGGGAGCCTTGCATTCCCTTGCAAAATGACCCAGTTGGTTATAGTTGTAACACTTTGCCTTGGTCTTGTCAAACCTGAACTTGCTAGTAGTCGGGTTTTAAGGGAAGTGCCTTCCAGTTCTCTTAAAGAACTTCTTCACTCTATAAGTTAAAAGAGCCATCTGTTGGATAATATCCATGTATTCTACATCATCTGGACTGAAACACTCAAGATCATCAAAGCAGTATTGAAAATCACCAAAGTGTCCACTTCCTGAGACAAAGGCGCAACTTTTCTGAAAGGAGTTGTGTTGAGCCTGTTGAGACCTTGGAGTCTCAGGAAAAGTGATGTAAGGTCCAGAGGAGTAGGATGGCTGCTGGAAAGTCAGGTAATGCTGACGTTGAGGGGTTAATGAGCCTTCAGCAACCATTAATGAGTTGCTAGCAGGAAGACTTATGGGTCTGCTTGCTTGGTGGCCCTTCTTACTCTCCATCTCTAGGCGATATCCATCAAGGATGCCATAGAGTTCAGTCATGGTGAGAGTGTTCAAGTTTTCTTTCCTCTTGATAGAGACATAGTAGAATGTCCACTCGTTTGGAAGAGCACTCATGAACTTTCTTGTAAGATCTCTAAGTTCGGGAGTGATCTTCACAGACTGAAGAGAAGAGATAAGATCCATGTACCTGAAGTATTACTGGCTGAGGGTCTCTCCAGCAATATGAGTGAAGTTCTCAAACTGCTGCTTCAGTGAGTCCTTCTTTGAGTCATTGGAGCTTGAGTACATCTGAGCAAGTGCATCAAATAGTTCTTTGTCAGTCGTGCAATGCTCGAATCCCACCATAATGGAGTTCGGTATAGCAGTCATGAGAATGGTCATGGCATTGCTGTCGATGTCCATCTTCTTTCTGTCTTCATCAGAGTAATCCTCCACAGCCTTTTCTATCATGGCACCGTTTCCACTAGGTGATGCCACCTTTGGTTTATACGGGCCATTGATGATGGAGTTCCACATCTTGCTGTCTTGGTATCTGATGAAGCCTTCCATTCTCCTGCTCCAAGACCAGAAATTTTCAGGAGTAATGATGGGAGCCTTTGTCATGGTTCCCATCTCTACCTCGAACTTGTTAAGGGCCATTAGAATGAGTGGGTTGTAGGGAGGAGTGAAAAATAGGTTGATTTGGATGGTTAGATCACGCAATCAAGAGCCTGAGAAGCTCTGATACCAATTGCAGGATCGATGTTTGTCACTAAACACTTATGTTTTTCTCTCAAACTCACCTAGAACAACACTCGGGTTAAGATAGAATCAGTACGAGTTGATCACAATATAGAAAGTAGTAAAGAACACAAGAAATAATTTTCAAGGTACTTTTATATATTGCTTCTCAACTCAAAAATACAAGACTCTTACAAGCAGTTGTTTCAATGAGTTACTAAGAGAACTTATATATAATACTACCTACAGCCGAATATACTTTGATACCAGCTGGGATCCTATAGCTAAAGTCTATACTACAAGACTAAAGCTTAAAGTATCTCGGATAAAGTCTTATCTGAGATTTGGTAGTCAGGACATGTCCCTGACTTACCTTTTGTCACCAACTAAAGTTGGTAACATGTACTATCATGAAAAGGTGAACAGTGAAATAAAGTATGGTTAACTGCATGGCTCTTTAGGAAGAAGCCATACAGTATCAGAGGTCTGCAGCAGAGTGTCAAAGACCATACTTGTGCGCGAAGTTCAGTTTTTGGGTCATGTGGTGAATCCTGACGGGATTATGGTTGACTCGGCGAAGGTGGAGGCGGTTATGCAATGGAAGTCACCAAAGACGCCATCCGAGATCCGTAGTTTCTTGGGCTTGGCGGGCTACTATAGAAGATTCATCCAAGAATTTTCTAAGATTGCCTCTCCACTAACTAAGTTGACCCAAAAGGATGTGAAGTTTGTATGGGGTCAAGCTCAAGCAAAGGCGTTCGAAGAGCTGAAGGCAAGACTGACTGGAGCTCCTGTTCTGTCATTACCCGATGGAAGTGAAGATCTAGTGGTCTATTCTGATGCTTCCTACTCGGGGTTGGGGTGTGTGTTAATGCAGAGAGGGAAGGTTATAGCCTACGCATCTCGACAGTTAAAGGTTCATGAGGTCAATTATCCTACTCATGACTTGGAGCTAGCAGCCGTGGTCTTTGCATTGAAGATCTGGAGGCACTATCTCTACGGGACGAAGTGCACCATATTTACCGATCATAAGAGCTTGAAGTACTTCTTCGAGCAAAAGGATCTGAACATGAGGCAGAGGAGATGGTTGGAACTTATAAAGGATTATGATTGCGAGATTCATTACCATCCAGGAAAAGCTAATGTGGTGGCGGATGCCCTTAGCCGGAAGGAAAGGCCCGAACCGATTCGGGTGAAAACATATCAATTAATCATGACCTCCGATGTGATGAAGCAAGTTAAGGAGTTTCAAGATGAGGCATTGAAAGAAGATCATCTTAACTCGGAAAGAATGAGAGGTCTGGTTGGGGAATGGGTGAAAACACACTCGGTGTTGGAACTCGATTCGGTCGTGTGTGGATTCCTCGTTTTGGGGATCTACGGGTGAAGATAATGGATGAAGCCACAAGACTTGATACTCCATTCATCCTGGTGCCACGAAAATGTACCGTGACATGAAGAAAGATTATTGGTGGCCGGGTATGAAGCGCGACGTGGTGGAGTATGTGAGTAAGTGCCTTACTTGCTTACAGGTGAAGGCAGAGCATCAAAAGCCGTATGGGAAGATACAACCTTTGGATATACCGGAATGGAAATGGGAGCACATCACCATGGACTTCATTACGAAGCTGCCGCGTACCCCGAAAGGGTATGATGCCATATGGGTGATAGTTGATCGTCTGACGAAGAGCGCTCATTTTCTACCGATCCGCGAGACGTATTCATCGGAGAGGTTGGCTGATCTGTCCATCAAGGAAATTGTAGCTCGTCATGGTGTGCCGGTGTCTATTGTGTCTGATCGTGACACTCGGTTACATCTAAATTTTGGAAGAAATTCCACGACGCTATGGGGACGAGGTTACATATTAGCACGACTTATCATCCCCAGACTGATGGTCAGTCAGAAAGGACCATTCAGACACTGGAAGACATGCTCCGGGCATGTGTGATCGATTTTGGTGGAAGTTGGGATGACCACCTGCCGTTAGCTGAATTCTCATACAACACAGCTATCATGCCAGTATTGGTATGCCACCATATGAGATGCTATATGGTAGGAGATGCAGAACACCCGTTTGTTGGGGTGATATTGGTCAGAAGGAATTGGGGAGCGTCGAGGTAATCGAGGCTATGATAGAGAAGCTTGAAAAGATTAAAGCCTTTATGAAGGCAGCCAAGGATAGACAGAAGTCGTATGCCGATAAGCGACGTAGGCCAATTGAGTTCCAGGTGGGTGACCGGGTTATGCTGAAGGTCTCACCTTGGAAGGGTATTATCAGATTCAGAAAGCGGGGCAAGTTGAGCCCAAGATATATAGGCCCTTTCCGAATCATTGCTCGAGTAGGGGAGGTGGCCTATAGATTGGAGTTGCCAAATGAGTTAAGTGGGATTCACCCGACATTCCATGTATCTCATCTAAGAAAGTGTATAGCTGATGAAGACATGATTGTTCCACTGGAGGACATTGAAATAGATGAAAGGCTCAATTATGTGGAGCAACCGGTGGCAATCATCGATCGTAAAGAAAAGAGGCTAAGGAATAAAGTGGTTCCTCTTGTGCGTGTACAGTGGAAGCACAGGAAGGGATCCGAGTCAACGTGGGAGACTGAAGAAGAAATGATACAGCATTATCCACGTTTGTTCGATGAATAACAGGTTCGGGGACGAAACCTATTTAAGGGGGGTGGACTTGTAACACCCGGATATTTATTATTTTGAAGCCGGTGAAGAAAGAAAAGAAAATAAAGTCCAAAAGTCGAGGGACCAAACCCGCCAACGAAGAAAAGTTGGGAAATGTGGTGATATATGTAGGGAGAGGGCAGCCCACTCTCCCCACACTCACATTTCAGCTTACAAGAGGAGAATAGAGAGAAAGAAGAAAAAAGAGAAAAAAGTGTTGGTTCGGGTCGGTTCGGGTCGCCAAAATCGTCGTGAAGCAAGCCGAATCGAAGCTCTTGTCATTGTGCTCGTTTAGGTGAGTTCTAGGACCCCTCTTTTACTTGTTTTCAAACGATTTGGGGCTGGAAAACATCTGAAATCGAGTTTTTCGTATGTGTGTAAGTTGACCCGTTTGTGTATGTGTATGTGTATGTATGATGCGTTTGTGACTTGATTTCTTGCATGGGTGTGCTTGTATAATGTTATGGTATGCATCCCTAAGGTTTAGGATGGTCGATTTAGGCTTAAAATGGGTTTAGATGAGTTTGGGGGCCGAAAACCCTCGGCTGCAGTCGGGTTGAACTGCATTCTGCATTAGTTAGGGCTAGGCGACCGACTAGAGGCCGAATGGAGGCCATACGGCCGATTAGGGTGCGATTGGGGTCCATTCGCACGATTGGGGTTCATTCGCACGACTGGAGGGCCAATCGCATAGGGGTCATGCGACTGAGGGTCCATTCGCACGACTAGATGTTCATTCGCAAAGGTGTTCATCCGTATTAGTTCAATCGCATGATGTTCAGTCGCATGGAGGCAATGCGACTGAAGGGTGTCCATACGCCCGAATAGGGCTGTTGAACCCGAGGGAGGTGTAGATTGACTTCTGACTTTCGGGGGAAAGTGCAGATGTAAGTTTTGATGTAAAGGTTCCCATAAGAGTTTTTAAGACGACGATCGAGGTCTTAGAAGCATGTTGGGCATGATGAGGGTGATGATGTTGCATGTTGTGTATGTATGATGTTGCCATGTATGATGTGATGTTGATGCATGTTTATGTTCCTTATTATGATGTATAATATCTTTCCTGTGGCTTTACCTATTACGATGAATGAACGAAGTATTATGTAACGTAAAGTGAAAAATAAAGAAAGAGGAACATGATGAATGAATGCATGTATTAATGAACGAATGAAACGTCTTGCACACATCGGATACGGGGTCCTTCTTGGTGATTGACCCTAAATGTAAAACCTCTACCGCTCACCCCTAGTACTGTGGCATACGTTTAGCTATCATTCGTTGACTTTGGCCCAGTAGCTAAGACTGATGGTTACTCCTAGTACCGTGGCATACGTTTAGCTGTCATTTGTTGACTTCGGCGCGGTAGCTACGACTAACCGGGGTGTAGCACATGGTATTGGTTTGGGATGATGTCCGATGCGCAAGTAAGGTAATGAAAGAAGGAATGAACGAATGAGGAAGATAATAATGATATTATCTATGTGTACGTATGATGTGTGATCATGTAAAAGTACGAACGGTTTTATCTGAAAGTAAAGTATGTTTTATTTATAAAACTAGAACTCACTCAGCAACGCTGACTTTGATGTGTTTCTAGTTGGCAGGTAATGATTGCTGAGGATGGCACGGGCGACTACTCAGCTCTTTTGGGATGGCATTCTTTTGATTAATGTTTTTGCATTGTAATGCGAACAAACAATTTTTGTAATGAATGTTGTATTAGTTTGCAAAAGCATTTACATGGAAATGAAAGTTTGTTTTAGCTTTCCGCTGCGATTTATTAAATACAAATGTAATTATATGTTTTATGTGCGATGAGAACCCAGCTGTAAGTGTCCCGGGAACGAGGCCTTACAGATTTTAAGTTGTATCATGTGCTTTACATGTTCAAAAATTTTAACTTCGGTTGGTAACATTCCTTCGTGCATTATAATATATAGTATATATATAATAGATCCAAAATGTAGAAATGTGAGGATCCACAACTCACCTTGATGAATAAAGCATGATGCCTTAAAATGGGGTTTTTCATGCCGAGATCTATACATGCATATCAAGATTCAAACTTTAATACCCGATTTAATTATGATAAATTTCTAAGCATGATACATGTTCTTATATATGAAAATGGGTAATTGAAACCATACCTTTTCATCCATACTTAAGTTTTCTCTCTCTAGATTCTTGCCTATCTAATCGCGAGCACACACTTTTTTTCTTTCTTTTCTTTTTAGAAAAGTTGAATTGTAAGAAATAAAGAGGTTGCAACAAGACTTCTATTTATAGTGAAAATTCTAGGGTTAATTTCCTCTAAATTGTTTTATCCCTTTGACTTTCATAATTTTACATTTTTTAACCCACAACTTTACTTTCCAAAAATTAGGGTGTTACACCGAGAAACCATGTTCTGCATAAGCAATATTTCAAGGAACCATAAACTTAATTTTAGTGAAGATCTTTAACAAAGATTGAAGTATACAAACAAGTTTTACAAATCAAACCAAAACAACCTGGTTCAATGATATTTGATTATCAAGATCTGAAGTTGGCTTAATTTACAAAAAAATTAATTAAGTAAAGACTACTTTGCAAACGAATTTATAACTCCAATGATGAGTGTTAGGTTGAAGGATGAATTAGCAGGAGAAAGATGACGAGATGTTAAGAGTATGTGAAGACTAGGTGAAGATTAATTAATCTACTCAAACCTTAAATCATATGTGATATCTTGAAGACCAACATTCAACTATGGGGCATCCAACGCCTTAATTAGTAGAGCGTAACTTAATATAACCAAACATTCTATTCTCCAACAAGTCAAAATAATGTAATAATATAAGAACATAACTAATAAACCTAGTAAGACTAAAATAGGTTGAACTAAAATATTAAAGCTACTTATTTCAACACTCTCCTCAAGTAAAGCAGAAAACACATCAACTATCGCACAACAAATCATGTTGAGCATTGCTCAAACCTTTAGACAAGAAGTAGTGGGGTCACCAAAAGTGTCCAAGATATTATGTTTGGGGCATGAAACCATTACAACCTAGAAAAAATAGGTTCCAAACACATGCACAAACACTAGTGCACATGATGACTTTGCCAACACCATTGCATTAACAAGGGTGTAAAACCAAGTTAACCACTATACCTGATTTTAAGGGGGATTTATCGAATTCATGTTTACCTACATGACATCTAGGTGACATTTTAACTAAACAATCATACACATAGTTTTAGTGAACAAATCTACATGCTGCTCATTAGTGTCGGTTTTCAAAATATTTAGAACCCTAGCTTCAACCTTTTTCCAACAAAATATGAAAAGCTATCTCAAAGTGTTTAGTTCGATCATAAAACACTAGAGTCAATAAAATCAAACTAGCACATTTATTGTCACAAAAACAGACACATCCAATTTATCTGTAACTTTAATATCTTTCACAAAATTTAATAGCTAGATGATTTCACAACCTACCCTAGTCATCACTTAGTATTCTGTACCTACAAAACATCAAGAAATTGTAGGCTGTTTCTTGATTCTACATGTACCTCATAACTACCAAAAAACACACAAACACGAAATACACACCCGCAAGTGGCTAGACACTTACCTAAATCAAAATTAGCAAACCCACACAACTTAAAATTATCACTTTTGTTAAACATATTGCCTTTTTTCGAAGTGAATTTTTATATATCTAAGCAATCTTATGGTTATTCTAAGATTTGACAGAATATGCATAAATTAGCTCAAGCATATGACAATATACGAGATGTTAGGTCAATTAGGAGATAACTATATTAATTTACTAAAAACTTATAATATTAGGCATTATTTTTTAACTTATGAAATGTTGTTTGGCAGATCATACATGATCCATGTGCGTTGAGGTGACATTGATAGAAAGAACTACGGAGTATTAATCACGGAGGTTGCATTAGAAAGCTAAAAAAGATCAATACTTATATGAAAGCAGCCAAAGACAGACAAGAATAATATGTCAATAAATGATAAAGACCAATTGAGTTTTAGGTTGGCGATAGGGTAATGTTGAAAGTGTCAATATGGAAGGGGTATAGGTAGAACTATTGAAGGAGTTACATTTCATGTATCTTATTTGCGGTTGTGTTTAGTTGATGATGTGGTTGTTCTTCTCACTAACATCAATTGGATGAAAGGTTGAACTATGTAGAGAACCAAAAGGGAAACCAAATAATAAATAGAGTAATTAATCAAGTTAAGGTGTAGTGGAAACACTAGAAGGGATCAGAAGGGACATGGAATTAATAGATGAGATGAGACATACTACCTGGAATTGTTAAAGTATTAACGATTTTTAAGGATAAAACCTAAATAAGGGGGTAGAGTTGTAATACCTTGGAAACTTCAAAAAAAATGTCAAGTTCAAGTTTTGGTATAATACAAGTTGGCAAAATACTTAGAGGAGTGGTGCATATTATATCGACTAACCCTAAAGCCACCTATGAAAAGAAAGAGTTGCCCCCCTTAAAGTTTTGTAGAAACCAGAGGTTTCAAATCAAGTTTTAGAGAGAGAAAGAAATCAACTAGAGAGAGAAAGTCAAAGAAAGCTTAAAATATATGTAGTTCTTCATATTATTCCTTAGATCTAAGTTAGGATATAATTTATGGGTATGATAATCAAAATATAGTGATAATGTTTGTATCTTTATGCGTGCATGCATAGATCTTAGTAAAAAGAAGCTTGGTTCTCGGGTTAGGTGTTGTTCATAAGGTGAGTTCTAGATCCTTATGTTTAATCATGTTTATCTATTTTAAGGGATGATATGCATATCTATGTGACTACTCTTAGCAACTCTAAGATATCTTACTTAAAGTTTGCTTTTTAAATATGAAAAGTATGATTTTTCTGGATTTTAAAGCTTGCTTATTGTGCATGAATATTGTTACATTAAACCCTAGCTAGTCTATAATCTGTTGAAAATAAGCTATAATTGTAGATAATAGAACGGGAATGATGATATGAGACTTTTGAAAAGAAGGATTGATCACCCAAACCTGGAACTTTAGATTGAATATCAAGTTTGTTACCCGTATGCTTTTTCCCTCGGTTAAAATTAAACACTTAGATTCACCCATATGTGCATCTGGTGACTCGTGCCTAAGATTGTTCGCTTGTACCTAAGAATGTTTACTCATATTTAATTGTTTACTCAAATATGCCTATAACTAGAAATATTTCAAAGCACAATAGTCATCCCATATCTGTTCATGCACCCGCGTTTCGCAACACTTTAAGATATTTTAGGGAGATTAGATCACCGACATCTAAACCCTTCGCCCGGATCAACACTTAAATCTATTTACTCACTCGAATGTGATGACCTTTAGATGAATTATTATAAGGTTAGTTCATTCGGAACTAAACTGTAAGGCCTCCGTTCCCGGGCACCTTACGGTTGGTCATTCATTGCACTAAAAACGTTATAAAACGTACATTATTTTGCAGCGGAATTTAAAACTTTCATTAATAACTAAAAACATGTCATTTACAACATTTGTTTTCATCTCAAAATACAAGACATGTCAAAATACAATGCCAGGCTCAAAATGCTCCCAGTAGCTTATGCATCCATGCCTGCAACTCCTCAGCATCCACATATACCTGCCAACTATCATGCATACAAAAGTCAACGACGATGAGTGAGTTCTAGTTTTATAATAAAACATACTTTTCTGTGTTAAAACCGTTCTTTACTTTATTCCAAAACATACTATACTTTACAACCGTTCATGATCATGCATCATACGTACATACAGATAATATCATTATTATCTTCCATTACGTTCATTAACTTTTTTCATTCAACGTATTACATTATCGTTCACTTCTCTTTCTCGATCCGGTCAGACTTTACCCTCTTCGTGGCACTCAGCCACGATTACTGAGGTCGAATGACGAGGATCCTGTTCTGTACATTATTACAATAATTCATTTACGTTCATTCATACGTTCGTTCTATACATCATTATCTTTGCTTATTACTCTTTATTATTCAAATCTTTTCTCTTGCAATATCTCATGCTAGAAAGCTGATGTTGTGCCGGGGCCTGCTCACAAACCCCCGACTCATGTCCGAAGACTGACACAGCATCGGGATACGTGACAAAGATCCCATATGAGTCAATCACAGGGATTGAACTCTAACCGAGTCTGTTGCAACACAAAGTCGCTCACCTTATTATCTCATCTCATGCAATATCCCCGACTCATGTCTGAAGACTAATACTGTGTCGGGGCCTGACAAAAAAACCCCTGACTCATGTCCGAAGACTGACACAGTACCGGGATACGGGACACGGATCTCATCATCCGTCACTTTCGTCATACGCAATACTCCCGACTCATGTCTGAAGACAGATATTGTGCCGGGGCCTGCTCATAAACCCCCGACTCATGTCCGAAGACTGACACAGTACCAGAGTACACAATCTGTATCCTGTCTCATGCAATACCCCTGACTCATGTCCGAAGACTGGTACTGTGTCGGGGCCTGCTCACAACCCCCGACTCATGTCCAAAGACTGACACAGTACCGGGATACGTGACAAGGACCTCTTTTGAGTCTGTTGCGACACAGAGTCGCTCACCTCATTATCTCGTCTCATGCAATATCCCCGACTCATGTCCGAATACTGATACTGTGCCAGGGCCTGCTCACAAACCCCCGACTCATGTCTGAAGACTGACACAGTACCGGGATACGCGACACAGATCTCATCATCCATCACTTTCGTCATATGCAATACTCCCGACTCATGTCCGAAGACTGATACTGTGCCGGGGCCTGCTCACAAACCCCCGACTCATGTCCGAAGACTGACACAGTACCGAAGTACGCAATTTGTATCCTGTCTCATGCAATACCCCCAACTCATGTCCGAGGACTGATATTGTGCCGGGGCCTGCTCACAAACCCCCGACTCATGTCCAAAGACTGACACAGTACCGGGATACGCGACAAGGACCTCTTTCGAGTCTGTTGCGACACAGAGTCGCTCACCTCATACATATGCTTGCAATCCTTTCTATACTTTCTCTTTTATTCATTCTTTTATTCATGCATGCATTCATCATTACGTTCCTCTTTTCATTATTTTCCACTTTACGCTACATAATACTTTCATTACATTCATTATCATTCAACGCAATGCCAACATACATACATAATAAGGAACATACATAAACATAAACATATACCATCACCATACAGGCAACAACATACATGCATACACACACCAAACATAAGCCATCACATCATAACCAGGCCTATCTCCCCATTATACCCCTTAAAAACCACTTAGAAAACCTCAAGTCCAAAGTGGGCGCATGGGTCCTTCCAAGCGCATGAGCATAAAATTCTTAAGTATAAAACAGTCTGGGCGCATGGGCACTGTTTAGGCATTTCTGCCATGTTCAGACGCATCACCAACACTTAGCCGTTTCAAACACTTGGGCGCATGGGCACTGTTTAGGCGCATGGCCAATACTTAGCCGTTTCATTCACCGAGACGCATGGGCACTGTTTAGGCGCATGGTCCACACTTAGTCGTTTCAATCACTGGGACGCATGGGCACTATTTAGGCGCATGGCCAACACTTAGACGTATGGGCCACTGTTTAGGAGCATGACCCATTCTTGGGCGCATGGCCAACACTTAGGCGTCTGGCCACTCATGCTAGGCGCATGGACAACTGTTTGGGCGCATGAGCCACCTCTGGGTGCATGGTCCACTGTTTATGTTCATCAAAACATTCTGAAATCTTTTCTATGCTACCAATTTCACCCAATTGCCATTCTACTCATACCCAAACACAGATCTAACATACTAAGGCCATCTAAGCATGCTAAACATCATCTCTAACCCATAATCAACACTATAACATACATACAACATTCGAACATAAGGCTGTAACCCACGGTTTCTTTAAAAGATGTTTACTTAGTATGCATAATAGCCCCAAATCAGTTAAAAATCAATAAAAGAGGGGTTCTAGAAACTCACCTTGAGCAGCTTTTAAGCAACACTCTTCCGTTCAAGACCCACTTCGATTCAGCTCTTTGAATCCTGAAAACAAACTCTAAACAACCAGAACTTCGGTCAAGAACTCAATACTCAGCTGAAACCGAGCTCAAACAAGAGAAGACTTACCTTTTTCAGCTTCTTCTTCCTCTTTCTCTCTCTAGAATCGGGCTCTCTCTCTCTCTTCTTTCTCCGAGAGCAAAGCAGCTTTCTGCTTTGATATGGGCGACCATGCCCTTTAAAAATTTAAAATAATAAGATTTGTACTTTGTACACTTTTCCCCCCTCCATTTGTGCACAATTTCTATTCCTTCCACTTACTTTTCTTCTCCTTTCGTTTAAATAAAATTTCTGGGTGTTACATAAACATGTTCACATGCATATGATTTAATCACCTTTATGTGAGTTATTTACCTATACAGTAACATCTGAGCCCTCATACCATCATCCTTAGATTGCTGTCACCCGAGCATGCTTAACTATAGAGTTCTCCTCTCATCCACAGCCAGTATGCCCAAAACGCATTGGAGATATTAGAGACTAACATTCATTTTGAACTAGTAATCTCTCCTGTCCACGACCGATGTGAGATTCGCCTAGTGTGTTACAATCATCCCCTATTTGGACTCATCATCCTCGATGAGGTTTGCCCACCATCCCATCCATGTATGTAGGATTTGCCCAAGGTGTCCCTCTTGACACCTAGGAGAGTTATCATCCTCGATGAGCTTTGCCCCCCATTCCAATCGGCACAGGAGTGGATCTGATGCCATTTGTATCATTCGGCCCCTCATACCACCAATATTATCTGCTTTGCCCAGAAGTAGCTCACGAATTTCTTTTTGGTTGGCAGGGTGAAAACTTCTCATGAAGGTCACCTATCCCTGGATTGCTGCCACCTGATCATGATTAACTATGAAGTTTTTCCCTTATCCACAACCAATACGCCCAAAACGCGTTAGTAAGATTAGAGACTGAACATTCATTTTGAATAAGGAAGAATCTTATGTCCGTGATCGATGGGGGATTTGCCTAGGGTGTTACAAATACATAGTTCTTTCACCCGTATTTGAGGAAACTTTAGAATATTTTCACTAAATGATTATTTGCCTAGAATTAACCAATAGTTGACCAAGAGTTGACTTTTTAACAAAAAAGTTGACTTTCACTATAACATGGTTTCCTACATGTTTCTTTGTGTGATAAACATAATTGATGCCCATATGTTATATACTACGGCATGTAATGCATGGAATGATAAATGAATTGATGAAACTATTATGCATAATGAAAGGAAATGATATAAAATTATATGACAATGGAACTAAATAAAACTAAATGTAAGCCATAATCTAATGCATGGAATGATAAATGAACTGTTGTTTTGGTAATATGCTTACTAACACTTTTTTGTTAAGTTATTTGTCTAGTACTTAAAATACTTGTACACAAAAGAAAATATGGGTTTTTGAATATGAACTTGGGTAACTGTAATTGAACATGTTATTAACAAAAGGTCTTTTATTTGTGCAGATTCCTCATTTGAGACCTGTTGTATCAAGAGGTCAAAATTATCAAGGAACAGAAGAACCGTTAACAGTTATGGTGGGGTACTTTCTGCAGGTACCGTAAGGGAAAGGATGTATTTCTTTTTACGTCTGTTTTATTTCATTTATTCGAGTTTGGTAGTTACTGAGGTTATTGTTGGATGTATATAAAGGATCATTAGGGCCTTTTTGGTTGAAGAACAAAAGACTGTAAAAAAAGGTGTTGAAGATCCAAAAGGCAAAAGAAAGTACTGTTGCAAATGCTTAGATTTCTAGCATATCTAAAGTTTCATGAGAGTAATTATAGGTTATCTAGATTTTGAATATTGTATTGGGTAAGCGGATGCTTTATGTTTTGGATTTTCTACTTTGTCGACAAAGAAACAAGGTTGATCATGTTAGGTTTTTGTTTGGTGTTAATGGTTTTATGAGACTATTTTTGATTTTTTAACGATGCATTTACACTTCTATATTAGCTTCTTGTAAACTAAATTCCAAACTTTCAATTTGAAAACATATCAGAGATATAGATGACGTGTTAAAAAATAAATGTAGCTTGATTCACTGGTTGTTGGGTTAAGTTGTATTAAAATAAGAAAATTAGTTTTACAAAAATTTATATATATATTTAATAAATCAGCTAAATTTATGACGAGCATTGTGTATCATTTTGAACGTGTCATAAAATTCACAAACATGACACGCGCACGCTCGTAATCTTCTCATTTATGACTACTCATCTCTTAACGCGCATTACATGTCATCTATTGCCCGTCATAAATGCGTGTCATCTTCCACGCGTCGTTAAGAGATTATACACATGAAGGACCGGGTGAGGATGGTCAATACAATAGTTTCAAAATGAGAAGAAAGTTAGAACACTTAACAGATTAAATAGGAACTAGATTTAAGTAGATGATATTAAGAACACAAATAAGTATGAAACAGAACAAGAACAAGATAAGTTTGGTTTTCAAGAATGTTGTATCTTGTTTTCAAGTTCTATTACAAGTATTACAAAACAAAAAGGTAAAAACAAGAAGTTGAGATACTTTATACTATATTCTACAACCGGTTATACTTTGAAAGCCAACTGGAAACACTAATCTAGACAACAAGATCAGTGTATAGTCAAAAGACAGATCCTTTTGACTTGTGACTATTACATACCATAATTCACATCCTAATATATTACAAAAAGATAAAAGGTACAAGAGTAGAAAGTTATAGATCAGTGACCATACTCTATAGTTGATATAAACATGGATTTTTTCATCAACTTGTCTAAGTTGATGAGTCTTCAGAGTGACAGCGGAAAGTTGTTCAGTCTTTTGTCCAAAGGTGATCAGAGAAAGCATGTCTTCTCTGTATACGGAAGAAATCAGTTTTCAGTATTTCGCTTCAAAAACTGTCTTTGAAGTTTCGAAAGACTTCATCTATGGTTTTGCAAGATTTTGCCAATTATCTTCGGAATATTTTACACTTAGTTTATATCTATTGAGTTATGTAAAACTTTCGAAGTAACTCTACTCTGCACATCATGCATGCATGTTGGGAGCTATTGATTGCTTTAGTTGCATTAATCTTTAAGTGTTAACCTTACAACGCAGATGCGTGCCATCTTTTATTTATAACTACCCCTTTCTTGGCGCGTATATGCACGTCATCTGAATCTAAAGATGACGCATTTTATCTGTCATCTATTGCATTTTTTCTTGTGGTGAAATCTGCATTCTCCAACGTTATCAGCCGAAGTTTTGAGAAACAATGCACACTGAGGTGCTCTAAGGATCAAGTTATTGCATATATCTTAGTCCTAATTTTATCAGTTGGAGTTCTAGGAAAAAAACGCAGTTGCCCGATCTAGTGTAGAGTGAAACTATTAGGTGTTGGAACGCACAACTGTAGAGATAAGTTGGATTATCTTTGTCATGCATTAGAATCGCATTCCTATCCTTTGTCCACCTATTCTTTGGTGTGATAATCTTGATGTCACATATTTAGCAATAAATCTTGTGTTTCATTAGTATACAAAACATCTTGAGATTGATTTGTATTTTATTATAATATGATTCTAATAAACTCACTCTCAAATAAGTTTCTACTGCTTCCAGCTTGATATTTTGATCAAATATTTGTCATCTGCACGTTTGACACTCTTAGGTTTAATCTTGTTGTTGCTCTCGTTCACTTGAGAGGGCATGTTATTATTTATGTGTGTATTTATCATATATGTACGGGGATGTAGTCTTTTCCTTTTATTTGTTTGTTAGAGCACTATTAGAATTTCCTGCGCATTGGATGGGTATGCATCATAGTACATCATACATCATTATTATTCGATTATAAGGCCTCTGTATATTGAGGCTTTGTATTGTAACTTTATTGAGAACTAGAATTATGTCTCATTGCGTTGCGATGGGGGTGTAAAACCGTACCGAGTAACATTTGTCACACTGTAGCTAGCTATTACCAACACTGAAAAAGCCCACAAAACAAAAAAAATAATAATGAAAAGAAAACGTAGGCGCAAAAATGTTGAACCATAGACGCCCGTTTAACATGTAAAAATTAGACCAAAACGTAAAACAAAAAACGATCGATAAATACAAAAAAATAAGGTAAAAACATTAAACCACATACGCATGTTACGGAATGTTAACTCAAAAATTTTAGATTGAAACGTGAAATGACAAATTTGTAATAGATTAGAAGTATAAGAGAAAGTTGAATGTAAAAAAAATATTAGTGTTAAATATAAAAGATAAAAACTATTAGTGTTAAAATTTAGAAAGAAAATAATAAAGAAAATAAAAGGATAGAACCTATAAAGCATGGATTACAACTAATGATGCAAGTTAAAAATTAGTATTATATATATAATTACCATGAAAATCTAGAAGAAAGTTATTATAGAAGTATACCTTCCATTGTCGTTTTCTTTCGACTTGCACTGGTCCATTTTCAGGGTTGTCTGAATTGACAGAACAAAAAAAAAAAAAAAAGAAAAAAAGATCCATACATAAATAGAAGAATGTGGAAGCAATGTCTTAAGTTTAGAATCATCACATAACACTTAGCTAGCACTAGCATTGGCGTTGACTGTTGAGGGTTTCTGAGCCATCTTATTAAAGACACAAATAGTTTTACAACAAAAATGAACCTCTCACGTATGTGAGTAGTCTTCAACGGTAGAGGATTGTTGTTGCTACAGAATTTCTGAGGGAGGCTGATTTGCTGTCTTCATCATCTGAGTGTAACAATTCACTATTTCTTGGTCCAACTTGTAGTAGTATGGCATTTTCTCAAGAGCTTTCATATCCAGATCAATAAAAGATGCCTGACATCATATCATAATCATGATATATAATAAAAATAAACAGAATATAAATAACATCACAACATACCTCTTTCCTTCTATGAAATGAATTAACATGCTAAAGATACAAGTTAAAAGTAGGACGCAAACTCCTCACAAGAAACAATTTAACACAAAGTTCATACGTTTGAGTCTAGTCTAAACAGGTCGTGTCAGTTTCATTCTAGCCTGCTAACGCATTTAGCTATATGGACATGTTCAGGCTGACCTATGGATACTATTTGACGCGTTTTTTTTAATAACATATATTATTAAGATAATGTGGTTTATGCCATAACTTAAGTTGGTTAAGATGTAGGCATTAAAATTATAAGTAGATAGATACTTATACTTATATATTATCTTATGCAAAATATAAACCAACAAAAAAAATTCAAAGTAGATAGATACTTTGTGTTAACTATGGATTGAGATGGGTCCTTAACAATTAGTAAAACACTTTTTTGCTCATGTCTATACATCTTCTATAGATAGTTTATGTGCCAACTAAATTATCAAAACAGTATTTTTACTATAACAATGATTTAAATCTTTGAATAAATATGATCCAGAATGTTTTTCGAATAAATATAGACTTCAGGAAACTTTCAACCGCGAACCTACTAAAAAATTATTTGAGACAAAAACAACCCATTCTTAAAGGAAAGGAGTTGAATTGCCACCACCTCAGCATGGTACTGAACTGACATAAAGAGTTAAAACAAGCTAACAAGAACACTGCTTACTTTGTAATCAAAACTTTGGTCGAGTGATTCAAGGTAAAGGACACCAGCGGAAGGAGACGGTGACTTTCCTTTTCGTGTGGGACGGAAAGTGATCATCAGGCTCAAGTCCTTTGCAGTTAAAGATATTAGAAAATCTCTGACAATCTTCAAGCTTTGATCAAAAGGAATGGAATGAAAAGCATTGGTGGTCAGTGCTTGTAAGTCTCTACACACGGCACATGGCTGAGACACCACATTATAATAGGCATGAATCGCGCCTTCTATGTCAAACACATCAAGTTTTTGAACTTGGAGAAGCCGGTCCAGTATTCCTGATTCAGAAACAGCCCCTGCAACAAGTTGCAGAAACTCAGGCGTGTGCTTGCCCCGGTCATTGTCAGATCTAAAGAACTCTTTAAGTGTGTCTTCAAATGCTTCAGCAATTTCAGCATTGGTATCATCTGCCCCACCACCCAAACTCCCAAATACAAGTCTACCGTTTAAGAATACCCGGAAATTGTTTTGAGGGGTTAGGAACAGGTCCTGAACTGATTTTATGATTCTCTCTTTTGATCCAGAGAACATATCCAACGGGTCATATTCACTTATTTGTGATATCTGATGATGATCATGTAACACATTAGATACGTATAAAACCAAACCACACCACAAACGAAGCTACAACTAAATTTGTATCTAAACCGCACCCACCTCCCTGTATGAAAAATGGATGAAAAATGAGGACACCGCCTAATATTATGAGTACTAGATTTGCATAATGGGCGGGGGGTTAAAAAAGGTGCACCTTGTGCTTGACTTAACTCTCGCTTTGCACAGAGGCCTAGGAGGGGCCGAATCGTTGCGCAAACATATGTACGTAGCCTTACACTAACTTTGTGCAGTAGGCTGTTTCCCACCTCTTGACTTCATAACCTTATCACAAAACAATAACCTTACAAGTTTCTCCAAGTAGGGGTGTTAAAAAATATCCGTATCCGAAAATCCGAATCCGAAATATCCGAATTTCGGATATCCGAAAATTCGGATTCGTATAGTGATTTCCAAAAGTTTCGGATATTCGGATATCCGATTATCCGAAAACTAAAAAATTTTTTTATTCTTTTGAATTTTAGATATATTTTTACTTTAAGTTGAGATTTTTAGTGTATATTGTGACTTTTATGAAATGAGTTGGTTTTTCATGTTATTTTTATAATAATATATGTTTAATTATTGTAAAACACAAAAAAATAAAAAAATAAAATAAAATAAAAAATGAATTTCGGATATCCAAATCACTATCCGAAAATTTGGATATCCGAATTTCGGATACGGATTCGGATAGTGATTTCCACTATCCGAAATTTCGGATATCCGACTTTGAACACCCCTAGCTCTAAGGGTGGGTGGTTATAGGTTAAATTGGCTAATTTTCCATATAGACGAGTATGTCCCAAAACGCTTGTTTTTTCTATTCTTGAATTTCTATAAACAATATGAGTAAGCTAAAACTACATACATTAGATCGCCAAGCGATCTGGACCCTCCATAGACCCTCTGCAAAGCGGGAGCTAAGTCAATCACCAGGTACACCCTTTTTTTAATTAAGACAAATTAGCTTTTAATAATCCAACTAATACGCATTGGCCGATTATAATCCATACTATTAATTTGATCAATAACAATCCCAACTTTCACTTTAGTTACCAATAACAGTCCATGTAACATAATCATCAAATATTTACACTTGATTTGCACTCGATTCCACTCATAGTAATGATTATGAATGAAAAGAAATAACATATAAGAGAAATTAATCGGAAAATAGATGTAAACCAAGTGTGAATTTATGATAATTATACTACAAGGATTGCCATTGGTAATAAATGTAAAAGCTGGGATTGTCACTGGCCAAATTAATAGTATGGATTATTTTCAGCCAATAACTAATAGTATAGATGATTAAAATCCAATATGCCTTTAATTAATATTTGAAATATGAATAAAAAATTTCCCGTTGCAGTGACAATATGAATTTTCAAATATATCGATTAAGGAGGTTTTATGCATTGAGAATACACTTTGGGTGGGATTTGACTATTTGGCTTTCTTTAATTAACTTTTTTTAAGTTTATACATTGCGTGCAAAGTATAAACCAAGGGACTCATTTGTACCTAAATGGCCACCTCTAGTCACGACTATTACTAATAACTAACCATATGATAACAATGTATGTGTTTGCTTGCGTTAGCATCATAATGGTCTCGTAATTGGAGCCTTGTGTAAACATTATAGTTTGATAGTTTGAGTCATATTGGCCTTTTGGCTCAACTGAAACAAGTAGTTCATGATGCTAGGTGCATTCTAGTTGAAGGTCAAGCCATTGGTTGGATTAGCTGGGAACACCAGGGAGACAACTCCTAAACCTGGGTAGTAATAGATGAGACAAGACATGGTGGAAGGATACCAGTCAGAGAGACATCCATTCTTGTTGTCCCATGGTTTAGTGTGGTTTGGTATGGTAAAATAAAAACTTAGTTTGTCAATCACCTCATTGATCTACTCAAAAGGCTAACTCTTATCTTTCTATACTAGTGTTTTTTTCTATTTCTGCATCCCACTTGTCAAAATGCTACTGAAAAAGTATTCCTGCTATCTAGTCAAGCATAAGAGAGATGTTACAACCTTTTTTTGATGGAATTTAAGCATCTGATGCAGCCTGAAGCGAGAGATCCTTTTCTTAGCTGCATTTCCTTCTCTAATAAATCTAGAATTAGGAAGGAATCCGCACTTTGGCTGCATAGGAAGAAGATAACAAAAGGAAAGGAACTATTAGCAAAAAAATATACGAGATCATGTGCATGCAACAAGGAGTTTAGACACAAACTTGGTTACCTTTATCTCAACAGATATGCAGACTTCTTCTTCATGGACAGCTTTGAAGTGGAGGAGAAAAGCATATTTTAAGTAATTAATTGCAGCCTCAAATATGAAGGGGATGTTTGGATTTGGGTTTTAGGGGACTTCAATTTGTAATAATCAGTTTCTATGTTTCAACTAACATACTATGCTCCTGATTATTTGGAGCTCACCTATTTACCTCCTTTAATATATATCTAGAAACTTTACTGAATCATCTTTCAGTTTTCCACAATTTTTTTCGCTTTCTTCATGAATAGATTCCATAAATAATCATCATATTCAAAAAACACTCAATCACATGATGATTTGATTATTAAAGCTTTAAACATTGTAAGCATATCCAAATACTACCTTTCAAACTTCCAGCCAATGATATATTTTAGATTGATTATTCATGGTTACATTGGATAATGAAGCCGTAAAATATGCACATAGAGAATTAAGCAGAGATTAATTACCATGTGGAAATATTGAATGATCAGACATGAGAATAGCAGAATCCAACAGGGTATTAACCCCACCACTGTCCACTCGCCAAGAAGGGCGCTGAAGTAAAACACCATTATGCAGCAACTCTAAAAATTCCTTAGTCACCAAAATACGAACCTGCCAAGTTCAAAAATATCAAAGGAACATTCTACAAAACAAAATACACATTACTCAAATATCACAGAAAAATATGATAAAAACTAGCAGCACAAAAAAGCAATGAGAAGTTTTTAAAGGATACCCCTGCATCAACATGTTGAGAACCTAACAATGGACATAGTACAAGTTGTGCATACATATGATTTGCAACATCTTTTGTTGAAGCAGATAAAAGCTCTCCCACTTCTTTCCATACAAGACGCTCATGCTCGGATAAAGCCGAAGGAGCTTTTCCATTTATGGGTTCATTCCTTTTAAGCTTTCGCACCCGTAAAATTTTTCCATTCTACAGAAAATGAAAATTAGTAATCAGTGTAACACCTCACATATGCCAATTAACATGTCCTTCCATCCAGTCTTGATTCTGTACACAATCACATGACAAAAAAAAATTTAACAGAGCTTTTATCCAATCTTTCAGATGCTAAACTGATTTTTCACTTTAATTTCACTTGAATTTGGAGAAAACATAAATTATTCTACAATCTGCAATAGGCAGTTAGTTATCCCTAGATTCTGCAATAATTTATTCCCAAAGAAGTAACATAAAGAAGTCTAAATCACTACAGAAAAGTTGACACAAGATGCTGAGAAAGAGGCAAATATTACAAAGTTGGGAGAGGATCCGTTGTATGCAAGAACAATATTAAGACCTCCTTCTCCTCTGTAAATCCAGTCAGCTGCATCTTTGGCCTCCAAAACTAACTCCACCATCTGCAGATTTACAATTTCAAAACAAAAACCTTAAAATTATTTGTGTTGGTTATACCTTTGAGCTTCGAGCATCAAGAATCAAACATGAAACATCAAGCAGGAAGCTTTAATCGATTACCAAGAGGGCATTTGGTTTCAGGCCATGTGGGTGCCTGCAAGGGAAAAACACATGAGCGACAGAAGTGGCTTTGACTTCTTCTGATATTTTGACGACAGGTGGATGGTGGTTCATCAGCTTTCTTGATTATTTTGGTTACGACGGCATATTTTGTTATTACCAAGAAGCTAGATTTATTTCATTTTGTTTAAACTCCACATACTTGTTAAAAGTACGAATCCAATTACACTTAGACGGTTGTGTTGAATTTTCTTGACAAGTTGAATACCTAGTTTGGTAATTATTGTATTACACGAGTTGAATAAATAAAATAATAAATATTACTAACAAAAATTTATGAATTATAAAATAATGTTTAAAGAAAAAATACGATTATAATTACATATAAATAGTTATTTAAAGTAAATAAATAATAGACTAGTTATAGCTATATAAATAAATAGATAGTCTAGAAATTCATTTATTATAATCAAATTCATAAAAGACAACTTTGTTTTCTTAAACTATAAAAGATTAATCCAAATAGACAATCTCGTACTTTTAAATCTCCTTACTATAATAAATGTATAAGTGAAAGGGATAAGTAGTAAAATCATATTTTTTCTCATCAATTTTTTTAATTCTCTATTCAATTAAATAATTAGATTATTATAATAATAATAATATTTAATTCCCTTTTATATAATATAGGTTTTTAATAAATTTAGAAAGAGATTTTTTTATTAATGTTATCTCTTAAGAATTTAAAATTATTATAAACTAAGAAAATTTTCTAAAAAATCATACTTTATTAAAAATACAAAATATTTTAAAATTGGTATTTTTAAATGAAATATAAAAAATAAAAAATAATTAAAATAGTAAGAAAGTTATTAAATATTACATTTTCTAAGACGTTTGTTTTGTAATAAAATTTTCATTCATTTATAATAAGGAATATTTCATTCGTATCTTATTTTGAAATACCGTTTTATAATTAATAAATTTTCATTCGATTAAATATTTTTTATTTAATTCGTATAATTCATGGGTAACAGGTTTACTAAAACTAGCGTATTATAAAATAGGATAAATTTTCATATACTAAGGCATTATACCCTGCTTATATTAGTCTCTAACAAAAATGATGTGTTTTCAATCTCGTACAAACGTAAAGTTAAATGCTATATGGGAATAAAAAGTTTTGAGGTTAATAAAAAAAATATTATAATATATGAAATTAGGTTTTTCATCTTACAAATATATTATTATTTTTAATATTAACAATGGTACTATATTGTTTTAAATTGAACATTTGAATTAAGAACTGACGGAGTTTTTGAAACAATTATTATCTGACATGAAGATCATGGATTTTAGTTGTGAAAACGGATTATTATAAAAATGTAAGATAATAATGCATATGTAAGGCCCAAAGTGGCTCTACATAGGCGTAAGATCAATACTGAACATACCGCTTATGAATTTGGTTAAAAAGTAGATTTTGATATTGTATCGTATCCGTTGGTATAGTACTAGTATGGTTATAATATCCCAAACCATAATGTAATCGTTACAAGTGTGTGAAGTATGAAATTTTATTTCATATATATTGTCAAATGAGTAAGTTAAAATGACTATTTAAGAGCTGAGATAAGTCAACAGACGTTTATTTTTTAGAATATCGTCTAATATATATATATATATATTATATATATATATATATATATATATATATATATATATATATATATATATATATATTTGTCCCTAGATCATGATATGTGATGTAATAGATTTTGTTTGGTATGATTAATGAAATGATATTGATAGTCTGTTAGTTATAATGTTTAATAGTTCATTAATGAGTCGTGACTGAATTGATTTGGTTTATGATTATTTGAATGGTTGCACATTAAGTTATATTCATTAAAACATTCAAACTTAACTTAATGAAGTTCTCATACGAATGGCTCATGCGAATGAACCATACGCATGAATAACTTCACACGATTGACTCAGTCGCGCGACTGAACCAGGAGACTGGATCAGTCGCACGATTGTAATATAAGATTGGCTCAGTCGCCGACTGAACACTCAGTCGTACGAATGAATCAACCGCATGGTTCAATCGCACGACTGAACCAGACTAATGGTTCAGTCGCACGATTGAATAATACCAACCTATAAATACAACTCAATTCGTGAAAAATAAAAACTCTCGATCAATTACGATTCCAGATGTACCCTAGTCGTCCAGAAACTTTCCAATTCGTTCTCCAAGTTCACAGAACACATTAGATCGATTCCCAATCGATTTCTAACGTTAGTTTCAATCCTTGATTGATTCTTCGTGTGTTCTCACTGATTGGATCGCCAATCAAATAGGATTCCGCACTATTTGATCTGGTTTACACGTTAATCTCCAGGTATTTCGGTCAAATACCAGGTCCTAACAAGTGGTATCAGAGCTATTGGCTCTTGATTACGTGTTGATTCAATCAAGATTGCATAAAAGTTTGTGTTTTTGCACTAAAAAACGCAATCTTTGGCATCAAAAGTGATCTTGGAAGTTCCCTGCTCATCGAAGTTTGGTTTCTACGGACTTAGGCGATTAGAACTTGTGAAATTTCGAATCTTTACGGCTGAAACCCGTCAAACCTAGAAATTTTCGCAAAACTGCAGCTTCAGTCGCACGAGTGACTCATTCGCACGACTGGACTCCATTCGCATTGCTCATACGCACGATTGGACATAGTCGCACCCTCATTCGGCCGACTGAACCGTTCGTTCGCATAGCTCATACGCACCAGATTCATTCGCACGACTGAACCAATCGCCCAGTTCAGCCGCACGATTGAACCAATCGCAGAGTTTATACGCACGATTAGCTCATTCGCATTCTTCAGTCGCATCAGTGAAAGTTTGTTTGATTAGATTATAAGTTTATTAGTCATTGAAGATCAGATGTCAGCCTTTACTGCTGGGAAGGACTCAAGGATACAGAACCTGCTGTTGCTTGAGAGTGAGGTGGGGAATCACAATAAACCACCAAAGCTTTTGACTTTAGATGAGTTTCCCCACTGGAAACAACGTTTTGAGATCTACCTTAATGGAGTAGATCCTAATCTGTGGGAAGCCATTGAGATTGGTTATAGTACACCGGTGGGAGCTGATGGAGTTAAGCTAACATTAAGCGGGATGACAGACACACAGAAAGTTAAGTACAATGCAGAGAAAAGAGTTTATGCATTGATCACTCAGTCTATCCCCAAAGACATATTCCACCAGTATTCAGAGAACAAGCAGTCCAAGAAACTATGGGATGAGCTAGAGAAGAGATATGATGGGAATGCATCATTGAAGGCAATCAAGGCAAAGGAGTTAAAGAAGGAATTCGATAACTTCTCATCAATTGGTAATGAAAGTTTGGACGAAGTCATAGACAGATTCTACCACTTGATAGCGAATTGCATACACATGGAGTGGCTACTACCATGGAAGAGAAAGTAAGCAACTTCGCAGACGGATTGCCTGATAAGTGGGCTACATTCGTGTCTAACCTGAGACAGAATGGAATACTTGTAAAGCTGGATATAAATGACTTCATTCTTAAGTTGCGAGAAGAAGCACTAAGGATGAAGTATAGAGCTCAGAAGTCTTCGTACACACAAAATCCAGCTTTATACAACGCCACGCCTCAAGCTAAGCCATCTGGAGCACCACTCCAGACTGCTTTTGTGTCTAGCTCGTCAGGTCCTTCACATGCTTCTCCTTCTGGATCAGACACGTCTGGGTCATCATGTACCCATTATATTGGATCAGAAGCAAACGCTACCAAACTGAAGATCGAGAACCTCGGTAATGTGAGCGTGGAAGTAGCTCGAGCCTATGGATCTTTTAGCAGCAGTGGTTCATTCATATGATGACTTGTTGCCGGGAAGATTGGAAATTGCCATCTGGCAGATGAGGACTACGAGCAGGTGGATGAGATGGAGCTTGAGAGAATGGATATAATGTGGGCCTTAGCAAGTGCTGTCCGGAGGGCGAAGATTTGTGAAAAAGACTGGACAGAACTTGGTTGCTACTAAGGATACCACCTTTGGCTTCGACAAGAGTAAAGTGACATGCTTTAACTGTGGTGAGAGAAGGGCACTTTAAAAGAGAATGTGTCAAGCCAAAGAAGACGGGGAATGGGAACCCGTTCTCATCCTTTACTCGCCAGAGACACAAGCCTCTAGTTCTACTTCATCAAACAAGGATCCAAAGCCTAACTGCTCATGATGATGAAGGACAGGATTGGAGTTTAGGTTTGTCTCACCAGGAGAATCTAACATTGCCAGTGTTGAGGATATTGATGATGATTCTGCGAGTGAAGGTGATCTAGCAGTTGAGATAGCAATGTCACATAGTGAAGAAACAACGCGCAGCCGAGGTCAGTTACAAACCAATTGAGGAAGTTTCCACGTCAGAGACAGAAAAGTCAGAATCCCAGAACTAGAAACATCTGATGCTGCACTGGTGGCTAACTCTTCTGAACCACTCAGGTAAGTACCACTGCCCAAATTTTAATAATCATGCTTGTTCTGATTGTGATACTTTTAGGAATAGCATAGATGAAAAATTTGCTAGGTTATTAGATCATAATGATAACTTAGTAAAGATTTACGTCTGTGCACAGAGGCTAATAGAGTACTAAAACAAAATGAGCATAGTTATAAAGAAAAAATAGACCTATTGACTAAACAACTTAGGGAAACCGAAGTAGTGGCTTTTAACCAGCAAATGACATTAGGTACTATCTAAACTCCCTAGGACACTAAGAACAAAAGGCAGTTCTAGAAGTAGAAGTCAGTTCACTAAAACAAACTGCATAGTGGACTAGTTCTTCACACATAGTTCAACACTTAGTGAGAGAAAGGAATAACGGGGAGGGATTAGGCTACAAAGTGGTTCCACCACCACCTGAGACCTTGATGAACACTAAGTCTAGACCAGTAAATAATAACCCCATCAAGGATCATGTGGTGACTACTCCTCTTGTTACTGATCCAGACACCTCATGTACATCTACTGAATCTGGTCAGAAACAAAAGGAGCCACTTCAAGGCAAAGGGTAAATTGCCTTGTGTTAATCTGGAAAAGAAGTTTGAAAAGGTTAACTTAAAGTCAAGTTCTAACAAAGTCAAATCAGAACCTAAAAGGACTTCAAATGGTACTTTCTCACATGCTTCAAGTCAAAAACCAGTTAACCAAAAAGTGGAACATGTTAAACAGTCTAAAACTGTAAATTTTGTTAAATCAGAGAAAACATCAAACATACAAGAGTCAAAAACTAAAGTGATTGATATTACTAGAGTGTCACGCACTTCTCCACAAAGAAAGTCTACTCATAAAGTTGATAGCAAGTCATGCTACAATTATGGAGAATGTGACACATTGCTTCCTATTGTCATTTCTATCAGACACTAGAAGAAGATTGATCTTCAGGACTCTAGACCTAGGTCTTCTAAGCGAGTTCTCTAACTCCACCTAGAAGAGCTAGTGAACCTAAAGTCAACCTGTAGCCAGACGACTGTTATCATAAACAGGCATTGCACAAATCTGGCTTATGGAAAGAAAAGTCCACCTACGTGTCTAATACTGATGACAAGAAGGAACCTGAGCTACCCTCACCCTCTAAGGGTCATGGTGGGTTTATGATGTGTGATGCCTCTGGGAAACCCCAGACAGTCAAAGCTTGGGTTCCTAACCTAAACTAATTCATTTACTTTATATGTGCAGGGTGTTCGATACAGTGCTGAGACTAACACGTGGATTGTAGACAGTGGAGCATCCAGGCACATGACAGAAATAGAGCCCTGTTATCTAACGTCAAACAAATAAAAGGAGGGCATGTTTCCTTTGCAGGAAACAAAGGAGCTATATCAACAGCTCAGGGAGAAGTGAGAAATCAGAAAGTTAAGTTTGATAAGTGAACTACGTTTAACAACTTCAGAACAACTTACTTTCTGTTTCCCAATCTGTGATAAAGGATTTAAAGTCATCTTCGATAACCAGAAGTGTACGTGCTGAAGAAGAATAGATGATCCCCAAGGACCAAGTTCTGATGACTGCTTCAAGATATAAAGACCTTTAGTCTTGGATCTGTCACAGCTGCTACAACGGATCATGAGGTTCAATGTTTTTTATCTAAAGCTACTGAGAAGGATTCAATCTCCTGGCATCGGAGAATGGGACATTAGTCAAAGGAAGATGAATCATTTGATTCAGAAGGATTTAGTGAGAGGAGTAAATGTCAAGAACTTCCAACTTCCTGACTTTTGTGTAGCTTGCAAGAAAGCAAACAGACAAAGAAGGCTCATAAGAAAAGAAAGTTCATTCAATAGAACTTCCTCTTGAGCTCTTCACATGGATCTGTTTGGTCCAGTTAGTACAAGGGGCATTGCAGGCGACGTGTACTGTTTTGTGGTCACTGATGACTACTCAAGGTTCACTTGGGTAATGTTTCTGAAATCCAAATCAGAACTTTGGAGACATTCAAGGAATTAGTAACACACTGGAATCCCTCTACAAGCTAAAAGTTCGACAAATACGCTCAGAAAACGGGACAGAATTCAAGAATCAAGGGATGGAGGCATACTGCAGGGAAAAGGGAATTGTGCATCCATTCACTTCTGCTTACACACCTCAGATGAATGGCGTTGCTGAGAGAAAGAACAGAAGTTTGATAGAGACAGCACGGACTATGCTGGCAGACTCGAAACTGCCTATCCAATTCTGGAATGAGGCAGTGGCAATGCATGTTATACACTGAATCGAGTCCTAATAGTCAAGCGCCACGGAAAGACATGTTGTGAGCTACTACAAAGACGCAAACCAAATTGGAGTATCTTGAACCTTTTGGCGCACCGTGTACACTTCTGAAGAAGACCAAGAAGGAAAATTCAGCGAGAAGGCAGTTGAAGGAATTTTCTAGGATACACATACCGAACAAGCGAGTTTTACAATAACTCAACGGGTCTTGTAGAAGTGTGGTGTAATGTCGACGTTTAGAGATATACCACACCACCTACAGGCAAAGGACCTGCATACTTCTTCGATTATGATGGATTCTTCAAATCCTTCAACATCCCTATCTCCCTCGGATGATGAGTTAGCTACTAGGATGATGTATGATATTCTAAATACACCATCTAGCACACAGGGAGAATCATCTACTTAGTCAGAAGGGGTGGTCGATGACAGTGACTCCTCCTCTGAAGATGAAACTGAAGCAGATAACCAGAACAGTCAGGAGGAACAAGTTACAGTTCCTGAAAGTCCACAAGCATCCATAAGTGATGCACCCCCGACTTCGGAACCTCAAACTCCACCTTCCTCAGATGCAGAACAAAATGTTCACAATCTTGGTTCGGCGGGACTGTGCCGACTACTCCAGGATCACGACTAAACGTCTATCATCCCCTTGACAATGTATGGAGATGTCCGATCAGGGTACAAACCCGAAATCAGCTATACTCAGCTGATTACGCCTTAGTATGGAGAAAGGTTACATTCATGATGGTGCTTATCGATGTTTTGTTTCGCAGGTTGAGCCAAAATATGTCAGTGAAGCACTAAATGATGAGGCGTGGGTGAGTGCCATGCAAGAAGAACTTCTGCAGTTTAAGAAGTTAGGTGTATGGACTCTGGTTGATAGACCTAAAGGTGCTAAAGTCATTGGCACCAAATGGGTACTAAAATGCAAGAAGGATGACCAAGGAGTCATTATCAGGAACAAAGCTCGACTGGTGGTTCAAGGTTTTCGCCAAGTCGAGGGGATTGACTATAATGAGGTGTTTGCACCCGTGGCAAGGATGGAAGCTATTCGTATCTTACTTGCCTATGCATCGTACATGAAGATTAAAGTCTACCAATTAGATGTGAAGAGTGCATTCCTTCATGGGGAAATCAGGGAAACAGTCTATGTAAGTCAACCCGAGGGATTTGAAGACCCTTATCATCGGGATAGAGTTTACAAGCTCGACAAAGCTTTATATGGGCTTCATCAAGCTCCTTGAGCTTGGTATGAGAAACTCTCGACTCATCTTGTGAAACACGGCTTTTGCAGGGGAGTCATTGACTGTACACTGTTTATTAAGGAAAAGGATGGCGACCTACTGCTTGTACAGATATATGTTGATGACATAATCTTCGGGTCAAAGAACGAAGAGTTATGCAAAGAGTTTGAAGCAGTGATGAAGAAGGAGTTTGAGATGAGTGCTATGGGGGAGATGAAGTTCTTTCTCGGGTTACAGGTGGATCAAACACCTAATGGGATCTTCCTACATCAGACCAAGTATGTAGGAGACATTCTCAGTCGCTTTGACATGGAGAATGCTTCTGCTGTTGGGACTCCACTTGCTACGAATCATGATATAGCACCTGATGAGAATGGAGATCTTGTAGATGCCACTATGTACCGAGGAATGATTGGATCCCTCATGTATCTCACTGCCTCAAGACTGATATCATGTATGCTACATGTTTATGTTCCAGATATCAGGCTAAACTAAGGTCAATCATCTTATCGGGGTCAAAAGGATTTTCGCTATCTAAAGGGTACACCCACTCTGGGGTGTGGTATCCTCATGATGATGATTTTGAGCTCACGGCGTATAGTGACTCGGACTACGGAGGCTGCAAAATGAACTACAAGTCTACATCAGCGGGGTGTCAATTCTTTGGGAGAAGATTAGTTACATGGTAGTGTAAGAAGCAGACATCGGTTGCATTGTCAACCTGTGAAGCCGAATATGTTGCTGCTGCAAGTTGCTGTTCACAAATCATTTGGATTCAACAGCAAATGCGGATTACGGTTTAAAATCTCATCTACTCCTTTTTGTTGATAACTCTGCTGCAATTGCAGTAACTAAAAATTCGGTTCAACATCCTAAGACCAAACACATCGGTATTAAATACCACTTCATAAGAGACTGTTTTGAAAAGAACTTAATTGATGTGGTTAAAATTAATACTGATTTTCAACGTGCTGACTCTATACTAAAGCCTTTGATAAACCACGTTTTCAATATTTGCTAGAGGTCAACAACGTTAAAAAGAAAAGTGAGGTAATTCCTGATGAGAATAATGTGTAATCCGATGTAGTTTCGTTAAAGTTTATTTTATTTTATGTTATCTTTTTTTCTTTTTGTCTGTTATATTTAAACTCATGTTATTTTGTTGTTTATTAAAATCCAAAAATAATTAAATCCGAACTGATTTTAGTATTTTAGGGGGAGAATATGTCAGCAAGTTAACATTAAAAAAATGAGGGAGAAGGGATAACTAGCTGAAATAAGGTAGATTATGTCTGTGATACCGATTCAATACCTTTGAACATGATAGTACACAGGAACAAATCAAGAGGGACTTCAAAAATTTAGGTTTTGAAAAGATGCAAAAGTTCAAAGTATAAGTCTGTGTAGTCTAAGCAATATAAAAAAGGAAGATGATAGAAAACTGGCAAATCCTAAGGTGACACAAAGAAAGTAGACTTAGAGGCTGCTAGACCACAAATGATATGTTGGTAGATTCAACACAATAGACAATTAGACCTGATTGGTGATCTCAAGATCAAACTAAGGTGTTCAACTGACTGTGGGCTTCCATCTTATCACTGGTTAACACAATCAAATATATTCCAATAAGGGGTAATGAGCATTTAAATGCCACAAACGTGTGCGGATGACCATAATTAGAGCAAAGCAAGGAAAAAATGAAGACAAATGCAATAAAGCTAATGACTTATGTTGTTGGTGCATATTGTGTAAAATAAAATAAGCTGCTCTAACAAGGAGATAGGTTGTGTGCCTCTCTGCTGTGCGATGGCACTGACCTGAGGATAAGCATAACCTAGATATTCTAGAATTCATTGTTGTTTGCCGCCTCTCTGCTGTGCGATGGCACTGACCTGAGGACAGGCTTCTCTTTGAAAGCTCTAAGAATAGTCTCTTCTTGTAATAATACCCGGAGACCGCTCAAAAACCTCTGAGGAATGTTGATTACCATATAAGTGTGGGAACCACAAATGTTAGCTGAAATAATTAAACCTAAATCAGTCACCAGTCTGCGTCAAAAGTCTGTGTATGGATTTAAGTGGTCAAACATACTGACAATCTTAGTGGCTACATTCTCAAGAGTTCAAATCAATGTGAAAATCTAAGAGTTTCAGTATGATTTCCTTAAGTTGCTAACGACTCTGGATGAACACCGAGAATTTAAGCATCAAAAGTTTTAATAACAAGTCTCAAATGATTTGATGTTCCTGTATGATTCCAAAATTGAATTGGTCCAGATATGATCAATCTAAGTTGAAGCTGTCTACTCCCAAACCAAATCCCTTAGATTTCCATCTTAGGGTTTTATCTCTCACAAAAAGTCCAAAAATAAACTTTATTTGTGTAGTTAGTTTAAGTTTCTAGGTAAATCTTTTAATTTGTGTGTCTGTCGGACTAGATCAGGGAAATCGGAAGGGAATAAACTTACCTATTAGGGTCATGTCTGAGATGGCCACATGTTTTTCAAAGTTTAAAAAATCACATCTGAAGTGACTGAATTGGTTAAGAGCTTATAATGTCTATTTCAAAAGGTTAAAATGTTCAAAATGGCAGAAAATCTACCAAGTGTGAACCATTCGCACGATTGGACCATGAATATGGACCAACCATGCGAATGGATCCCATTCACACGACTGGACATGAAATTGAGTCATTCCACCGAATGGCATTTAAGAATGATCCTTCGACCGAATGACAGGGTGCGAATGAGTCAGTCAACCGACTGAGACTTAGTCGGTTAATTGAGATGCGAATAAAGGAGACCGAATGAGTCAGTCGACCTACTGAGACTCAGTCGGCCGACTGAAAGTGACCGACTGGACCAATCGCACGACTGAACCTCAGTCGCCCGAATGAACTGAGCGAATGAGGCCAGTCGGCCGATTGAAATTAGGGTCAGTATTTAAGGGCCTCAGTCGATCGCATCTCACTCATCATTCCCAATCGCACTCAAATCGCTTTCTTTACCGTTACTCTGCCAAAATTTCTAGAGATAGTTGTTCACATTGCTATTCATCTTCTGACTTTCGATTGACAAGAATACAGGTACATTGCAGTTCAACCTTATAGAAATCAGAAGATTTTGAGTCCAAATTGGGTTATTCGAATGAAACTTTGATCGGATTGAAAAATGCCCTAATAACCTACTTAAACTAAGCTAAATGTTAAAATTAAGTGTAATAGGTCATTAGTGACGAGATGGCGAGACCAATGAACTAGATATTGAGGTTTAAAACAAAAAATTGGTGAAACTGAAAATGTGAATCGCACAGTTGGTCTTCATGCGAATGGACAACAAGATGAACTTCAGTCGCACGACTGAAGGGCTCAAACTGCCCATACGCATGGTTGAACCATGCGTATGAAGTTCAGTCGCATGACTGAGGTAACCGCATGAAGGTATATGCGTAGGAGCCCAATCGCACACTCTGAGATACGTATGGGGTCAATCGCACGACTGAACCCCATTCGTACCATTCAATCGTACGACTGAACCCCTTTCGCACGGTTCAATCGCACTGTTGAACTCAGTCGCACAACTTCAATCGCATGACAGAAAGATGTTTTTCAAGCTTAATGAGTTCATGACTTTCTTAGTAAATGGTACTAATGTTTACTATATTTGTGTAACAGATGGCGAGTAGATGGACTATGAGCACAAAGCATAATATATGTGCCCATCTGGACTTAATATCCAGAAATGCTACAGAATTCTCTGGCATTATCACGTTTCTATTGAGATCACGGATTGTGCATGCCATCTCTACCCCTTGCACCCCATATCGATCCATTCAACAAGCCTCCTGGGAAGGCGCTACAGTTGATAGATCATCTGAACCTCACTGCATAAGAAGTACCATATTTGGCGAGGATATTACCGTTTCTGAGGAGGATCTAAGGATTGTACTTCAATTGGGGGATGACGGTGACTGCCCAACCCGTCTACACCCCCTCACTGTCAGAGGATGTTTTCTCAGAGCCAAATACTCTGGGGACATCAATTCAGGGGTACTCAACAAGAGTAACCTCTGTCCTCAGTTTAAATACCTTGCACACGTGCTGCTCAAGTGCATGGCTTCAAGAAAAGGTGGGTTTGATGAGCTGCCAGATCAGATGCAAAACGCATACGTTGCGTTGGTGCTGAACCATCCGTTCAGCTTCTCTAAGATGATCTTCACCTATCTGGTGGAGAACATCGAGGGGAAAGGAAAGGAAGCCTTCTGTATGTACCCATGGTTTATGAAAATGATAATAGATCAGAAGCTTCCTTCCCTGCCAAAAGAACAGGAGGATTCGGTGGTATTGGAGGTAATGGATGACACCACCCTGGGAAGGATGAAAGTATACCGGGGAAAGCAAGTGAAGCCTCCGGTCAGGAGGTTGTTTGGTCATCTTGCCAGAGAAGACTATGTAGTGCCGGAAAAGAGAAAGTGGCGTCACGAGGACAGTGACTCTGATGTGGAACAGATAGCCCTACCCACTTTTGACTCAGATGAGGATGACAGTGGCGTCACGAGTCACTGTCCTCGTGACGCTTAAAGAGAGTGGGGAAAGCAAGTATGCCGGAACAGATAGCCCTACCCACTCAAAGAGAAAGTGGCGTCACGAGGACAGTGACTCTGACGATGAGGATAATAAGAGTGAAACTGATGAAGAGAAAATCGAAGAATGGTGTGAAGATGAAGACACTGACGGAGGAGAAGCAGCTGAATCTGTCTCAGCTCCAGGGCAAGAGAAAAGAACAAAGAACATACAAGATCAGTCAGCTTCTGCTTCTGCACCTTCACGTGAAGAGTCGAGTATTCAGGATAAAAGTAAATAGTAGATGTTTATGTATTTATTTACTTTTGTATTCTGTATTGAAAAAAAAACATGTACTAAATGTTTATATTAAGTTAATGCATTTTGTTTGATAAATTACTAATGATTTGAGTGTGAAATGTGTAAATCAAACAGATCCAAAGTACAACAGAGATGAGTTTGATATTGCTCCCCTTCACAGGTCAAGTCTCAACTCACAATGATTCTTGATCTGCAAGGGATTGTGAGAAGGTCAGTGAGTTATACCCCTGAAGAAGGTGAAATAATTCATGACCTATCTAACGAGCAACTGGCAGAGATGTTCAGACTCAATCCTGATGAAATTGTCAAGGATGCTCCAACAGTTGATTCAACCAGTGACGAAGAACTAAATGACGTTGATGAAGTTGAGGTTGAAGATATTGTTGTAGAAGAGTACCCTCAGTACGCTGACAACGAGGGTAATGTGGTCCCCAATCTGGGTGAGCCCCTAGTCAGTGATATGTTTGAGGTACTAGACAAGATGGAGCAGGAAACAGGAAAGACCGAAGGAACCGCCCAAGCCTCAAATGATGACGTAGACATTCGAAAGGCTGAGTGGGCTGAATGTTTTAAAGAAGTCAGAGCCCAACGTGTTGCACCGAAGAGGGATGCCTACACCAAGTTCTACAGCGTCAAGAAACATCTTACGGTGTCAGGCAGGATTATAGCATGGGCATATTTTGATGATCTTAACGTTTATGCCGTTAAGAGGGAGAAGGGCATAGAGTACTTTAGATTTCCACATGATCTAAAGACTCTACCAGGTTTTGAACTCAACCAGCTGGCCAAATTGAAGCTGTTGTATGCTGACCCGAGAAAGATGTCAGGTTGGTTTGAGGCTGCCCTAAAGAAAGAGTACCACACCAGGTGGATTAACTTCAGACCTCAACAACCTACAAGGTATATTAGAAGGTCTGAGATGGATGCCATTACTGGAAAACAAAGATTGTGTTGAAGTGGAATCCTCCACGCACAATGTCAAGAATCCCACTTCGGGAAATGACAAAGGATTTCACACCACACTTTAAGTGGTGGTACTACGATTGGAGAACAGCAGAAGCGGTCATAGTCCTGGATAAAGAGGGCCAAATGGATACCATCAGGGTATTCGACCCAATGTGGCTAACCAACTTGTCTGCTAATGATGTCTATACATTATACAAGTGGCCACTGTTCTATGACACACAAGACATTATACAAGCCCTCCAGTTCCAAAATGTTATACGACTTTGCTTCGTGTTTGATATTCACACAGGAGTTACACAAGAGGACAAGTACAAGAAATATGAGGAGGTAATGAAGAAAACAAGACATTAGAGAGATCTAGGTCCAAGGGGGAGTTTGTTGATACATGTTTGTCCCTAGATCATGATATGTGATGTAATAGATCTTGTTTGGTATGATTAATGAAATGATATTGATAGTCTGTTAGTTATAATGTTTAATAGTTCATTAATGAGTCGTGACTGAATTGATTTGGTTTATGATTATTTGAATGGTTGCACATTAAGTTATATTAATTAAAACATTCAAACTTAACTTAATGAAGTTCTCATACGAATGGCTCAAGCGAATGAACCATACGCATGAATAACTTCACACGATTGACTCAGTCGCGCGACTGAACCAGGAGACTGGATCAGTCGCACGATTGTAATATAAGATTGGCTCAGTCGCACGACTGAACACTCAGTTGTACGAATGAATCAACAGCATGGTTCAATCGCACGACTGAACCAGACTAATGGTTCAGTCGCACGATTGAATAATACCAACCTATAAATACAACTCAATTCGTGAAAAATAAAAACTCTCGATCAATTACGATTCCAGATGTACCCTAGCCGTCCAGAAACTTTCCAATTCGTTCTCCAAGTTCACAGAACACATTAGATCGATTCGCAATCGATTTCTAACGTTAGTTTCAATCCTTGATTGATTCTTCGTGTGTTCTCACTGATTGGATCGCCAATCAAATAGGATTCCGCACTATTTGATCTGGTTTACACGTTAATCTCCAGGTATTTCGGTCAAATACCAGGTCCTAACAATATATATATATATACACCTATATATATGTATATATATACACCTATATATATGTATATATATACACACATATATCTACATGTCTGGACCGTGTATGTACGGAATACTAACAGATTATACGTTTATACGTAATCAAATAGTGCGGAATCCTATTTGATTGGCGATCCAATCAGTGAGAACAATTACCCGATTGATATAAGATTGAAACTAAACGTTATGAACAAGTAGAGATCGATCAGGATTGATCTATAAAGTTGGACAGGCTTTCTGGATGTTCTAGACAGCTAGGGTTCGTAAGAGTATCAAGTGTTTCTCAAGTGTTCTTCAAGTCTTTTCCATGAATTAAGTGGTATTTATAGGCTATGGGTTTTCAATCGTACGACTTAACCATTAGCATGGTTCAGTCGTGTGACTGAATCATGCGATTGATCCATACGCACGACTGAAGGTTCAATCGTGTGACTGAGTCAATCTTATGTCTCAATCATGCGATTGATCCAGTCTCCTGGTTCAGTCGTGCGACTGGTCCATTAGCATGATATATTCATGCGTATGGTCCATAAGCATGGTCCATTCACATGAAGAATCATACGACTAAATTTGAACACATTTCTTAATCATTATTGACTAAGAACTATGCACAACAACCTCAAACCTATATAGTAAGATCATTATACTTTAACACACAATAATAATATGAAATATTAAACATTATAAACATCAACCACATATTATATTTCATTTAACCCATTCATTAGATATGTGTAAGACATGAAAAGACTTTTACATTAAGCGCATAAACTAGGGACATATGTATCAACAAACTCCCTCTTGGACCTAGTTTACTCTATTGTCTGACATTCTTCATATGCTCCTCAAACTTCTTGTACTTCTCCTCTCTTGTGACTCCCGCGTGTATTTCAAACGCAAAACAGAGTCGTATCACATTTTGGAATTAGAAGGCTTGTACAATATCTTTCGTGTCATAGAACAGTGGCCACTTGTATAGAGTATAGACATCTTCAGCCGACAAGTTGGTAAGCCACATTGGGTCAAATACCCTGATAGTTTCCATTTTGCTCTCTCTGTTCAGAACTATGACCGCTTCACCCGTCCTCCAGTCATAATACCACCATTTGAAATGTGGAGTGAAGTCCTCAGGCATTTCCCATAAGGGAATCTTTGACATTGTGCGCGGGGAACTCCACTTCAGCACTATTTTTGGCTTCCCAGATATAGGATCCACTTCAGACCTACGGATGTACCTCTTCGGTTGTTGAGGTCTGAAGTTTACCCACCTGGTGTGGTATTCAATGCAGCTTCAAACCAACCTGACATCTTCCTTGGATTAGCATATAGCAGATCTAAGCACATCAGTCGGTTGAGCTCAAAACCAGGAAGAGTCTTCGGATCATGTGGATATCTGAAGTACTCAATCCCCTTCTCTCTTTTTATAGCATATACATTTAAGTCCTTAAAATAGACCCACACAATAATTTTGCTGGACACCTTCTGATGTTTCTTGACTTTGTAGAGTTTGGTGTAAGCATTTTGCTTTGGAGTCGTGCGCTGGGCTTTTATTGTAGCAAAACAAGCTGCCCATTCAGCCTTCTTGATATCAACATTTGCATCCGAGGCTTGGGCTTGGTTTTCATCCTTTTTCTTTCCTTCTCCATTTCATCCAGCTTCTCAAATGTAGCACTGCCGAAAGTATCACCCAAGTTGGGTATCACATTTCCCTCGCGGTCAGTGTACTCTGGATAATGTTCTGCTGTAACATCCTCAATCTCAATCTCAATCTCAATCTCATCAACATCCTGCAGCTCCTCTTCACTTAGTACATCAAATTCTGGAGCATCTTTTACAATTTCGTCCGGATTGAGTCGGAACATCTCAGCTAGCTGCTCGTTGGTCAGATCATGTATAATTTCTCCTTCTTCGGGAGTATAGCTCACTGACCTTCTGACGATCCTTTGCAAATCAAGAATCATAGTGGATTGAGACTTGATTAGCTGAAGGGGAGCAACATCGTATTTATCCTACTTTGGAGTTTTATCTGCTTGATTAGACATTAAGCACAACACACATAAGTCATCATATAAAGCATGTAAACATAAACAAGCATTGATGATACTTAATTACATTAATGTAATATAATTCAAATACAAATACATCTAACTATTACTTTTGTCTTGAATCTTAGGTTCTTTAGCAGGAGGAGCGGAGGAGGAGGCTCTTTGATCTTGACTTCGTTTGGTCCGCCTCTCTTGACCTTGAGGAGAGGCTGATTCTGATGCATCACCTTCCTTATCATCATCCTCATCATGATATTTTCGGCTCGGTCCTCCCTCCTCAACATCTTCTTCACTATTATCTTCCTCCTCCTCTTTATCATCATCACTCCATCATCACCATCACCGTCCTTGATCTTCAGAGGCTCACTCTTTGACCCCTTTAGTTTTAGCATAATCTTCTTATTTTTCTTCTCAAGCTCTTCAATCCTCTTTACCGATGCTAGTGCCGGCTCATTTTGACTTGTAAGCGCATGGTGGGCTCGGCTTAACGCTCTCTCACATAGGTCACTCTTCTCACTAAGCTCCCTAATCTCCTCAGCTTGAGCTGCATTCACCTCCATCAGCTGGTTGAGCTGCGCACCTCTTTGCTCAATGTGGCAAGCAACCTTAGCACAATTCGATTGAGGTTGGCTAGCTGTTCCTCTAACCTAATATGGGGTAGTGAGGGTCCAACGGCGAATGGAGTGTGTGTGAATGAACCTGCTTGGTGACTGGTGGTAGTAGATGTGGTGTATATAGGAGGGGAATGTGTGGGGGATGTGGTGGAGTGGTTGTGGTAGTGGTGGTTGGATGGGAGATAGTAGTAGTGGGTGGAATGGTGGTGGTAGTGGTGGTAGGAGGTATCGTAGTGGGTGGAGTGGTGGTGGTAGTAGTAGTTATGGGGGTGGAGATAGGAGGTGTGGTTGTGGTGGTAGCTGTGGTAGTGGTGGTGGTAGTAGTGATTAGGGTGATCCTCTACCTCTTGTTCTTCTTCTCGTAGGGTTGGGCCATTCTTTTCTTCCTTGAGCCCTTGGAGATAGAGGTTCCCCCTGAGCCGAGTGGCTAGTCTAGGTGTAAGTAGGATTAGTGTAATTTGTAGCACCACCCGTTGACCCAGCCTGGCGTCCACCAACCGCTGCTTTACCTCTCTCGGTGGCCACAACCCTACTATCAATTGTCCTCACGAGAGGTTCCTCATCTGACTCATCATCTTCATCTGCCGGAAAATCAGGGTGGCTTAGAGCCTGCTCGGATCCACCAGGAGCTTCACCGCCTTGACCATCACCATGGTTGTCGTCATCGTCGTCTGTATCATCAGTGGGTACCTCAATCGGCTCGACATCTGAGTCACTCTCATCGTGACGCCACTTCTTGTGAGAAGGCGCCATATAATCAGCACTTTCCAAGTGCCCGTACAATCTCCTGACAGGGGGTTTCCCCTGCTTCCCCCTGTATACTTTCATCCTACCCAAGGTGGTATCATCCATCACCTCGAGTACCACAATATCTCCTTTCTCCTTTGCTAGAGACGAAAGCTTCTCATCAATAATTAGCTGTAAGAACCGAGGGTACATGCAAAAACCCTCCTTACCCTTAGCCTCTAGGTTCTCTATCACGTAAGAGAATATCATGTTAAAGAAGTTAAAAGGATGGTTCAGCACTAGTGCAACATATGCATTTTGGATTTGGTCAGATGAATCATCAAATCCTCCTCTCCTCGATGCTATGCACTTTAGAATGACATGGCCCAGGTACTTGAACTGGGGACACATGTTGCTTTTGTTGAGCACACCTGAGTTGATGTCCCCAGTGTACTTCATCCGTAGAAAACAACCCCTTACTGTCAGAGGATGTAACTTGGTCGGCGGGCATCATCATCACCCAGATCCAGTACTTGTCTTAGATAAGCTACAATAACCTCGATCTCTTGACCAAAAATGGAGTTCCGTATACAGTAAGGCTCAGCAGATCTGTCAACTGAAGTACCTACCTAGAAGGCCTGCTGTAGAGACTGGTAGGGTGTGCAAGGAGCAGAGATAGCTTTGTAGATCCTCTTCCTCCTCAGAAATGCAACAATCCCAGCAAACTCGGTAGCATTCCAAGTGGTCGTATCCAAGTGAGCACAAATGTTGTGCTTGGTGTTGATAGTCCACCTATCAGCCATGTTGCTATAACACAAGACACATAAACATTAGATTTGTGCATAACAGAAGATAGTTGAAATTAAACAGTTTTGAGATCAGTCTGGTTCAATCGTGCACTAAGTTCAATCGTGCGATTGAGCAAGCGGCTGAGTTTAGTTGTGCGATTGAGCTTGCGACTGAACTTAGTTGTGTGTTAGTCCATGCAGTTGAGTCAATCGTGCGACTGAACTCATATCATTCGTGCGATTGAGTCATACGCCCAACTCAATCGTGCGGCTGAAGTTCATTCGGAGTGTCTATTCGCATATAACTCTGTTCGGCACTCGACTACGAATCTTGGTCAAAACTTGATGTTAGACATCTTGTTTAGACTCATTTGACTTGCAAACACTCGAAATAGCACATAATGTCCTTTAAATCAACTATTTTGTTCATTTTAGTGGTCTATTTGAGTGGTTTTACTGATTTCTTGATTTTAACCAATTAGGTCAGTTAGGGTTTGATTTCACCGAGCATTTTGTTTGATTCCAGTCACTAAGTACCTGTAGATGAACAATAGATTAGTTAGTAACACAATTGGTAAGAAATCAAGGTGAGAAGAAATTTTGGCAAAGTGTCTGCGTATGAGTTGTGTTGAACGATTTAAGGGGGTGGTGAGAAATGCGACCGACTCACCCCTCCTTTTACACTATCTTAATGGTCAATCGTACGACTGGACCCATACACCTGCTCCAGTCGTGCGACTGAGCCCATGACAGGATCAGTGATCACAAGTTTGATGTATCAGAATATAAAGCAGCGGAATACAAACACGAATTAGACAAATTGTAGCAAGCAATCGATACTTGTAAGCGTTAGATCGCATACGATTATAGGGAGAGAATATGAATTTCTGATTTCTAGGAATGTTTATAGATGTAGAATATTTCTAATGAATCAATCATCATTCCATTCAATTGCTCATATCGCTCACTGATTACAATGGTTGTCACTCCTTATATAGAGTGCAACAGTCACTGCTGTTATCACGGAAAGTGACAACTGGCAGATCCAATACAGAAATAACTAATTCTTAACAAACTACTGAAATGTTCACAACTACTGAGAACATATCAGCAAGTTAAGTACAAAATATAAAACTACTGAAACTACAACGACTGAAGAACAAGCTCTTCAGTCGTTTTACAAAACTACTGAAACAAGAAAATAAAACTACTGATATCACAACTACTGAAGAAGTACTCTTCAGCAGTTGTGACAAACTACTGAGGCTTCAGTACTTGATCTTCAGACTTTGACCTTCAGGCGTTTCATCAGCTGATGACTTCAGTAGATATCATCAGCTGATGTCTTCAGTCTTTGTCTTCAGACTTTGTACATCAGTTGTTGATCTTCAGCACTTGTGAACTCTTCAGCTGTTGTTCTTCAGTACTTTGGTCTTTCAGCTTCAGCACTTGTGTTCTTCAGCTGTTGTACTTCAGCACTTGGTTCTTCAGCAGTTAAGGTCTTCAGCACTTGATCTTCAGCTGTTGAAGTCTTCAGCACTTGTCAAACTACTGATGAGGCTTTCAGCAGTTTGTGATACCGTGTGGGACTTAGAGGTTTTCTGATCTTGGCTCATTGGTTCTTTTGGTCCAACAAACTCCCCCTGAACCAATGCAGCCAAAACCTCTAACTTATTTATACTCCCACTTATTGATGGCAAAAATGTTGGTCTTTTTCCTTCTTGATCAGTAGAGAAGATGACCCATGTACGCTCCGGCCTGGGAAGAACCTCAAATATTTGTTTGGCAGAGTATGAATGGGAACTCTGTTTTGGGGAACTGGACACAGAGTTGTTATCCCATTCATGAGATTCACTTCCCCATAATGAGTCTGTACGACTCACGAACATAGGCCTCAAGGAGAACAATTTGTTCCTCTTGAGAGAGTTCTTCAGCTCCTCCTTCGAAGAAGAACTCTGGACCATAGTACTCTGATAAGTACTTCATGGTCCTGCCATTTTTCAACTCCACCGTAGTTACCTCCCTGTATACAAATTCATCAGGATGGTTGCCTTCAAGGAGTAACTGGAGCTCATTGTTTTGGATGTCTTCAAGCTTTTTGTATAACAACCCCTTCTTAATCATCTTGTTTTCTAGTAAGGCTTGAGGTGTCTTCTTTGCTTGGTGAGCTTTCTTGAATTCATCAATGATTTCCCAAGGTGAGACTACAACGGCCAACATGATGGTAGATTCTATTGTTTTTCGTACTTGGCCGTTGTATCTGTGTGGGATAGTTCTTTTATGGATTCTAGAACTCACCCTGGGGTCTGGCCATACTCTCACTCTCTCCTTCTGATACTGAAAGGTGTGCTGAGAGTGTACAGCCTTTGAGCATGCCCTTTCATGGCTTGAATAGATGATGACTGAGGAAATTCCTTGTCAACCATCTTCAACAGTTGCTCATCGTGCTGTTTCTGCTGTTCTTCTTCTTCTATCTTGACTCTGACCATTTCCCTTTGAGAGTCAGGTGTGATCATGGATTGACTCTGGGGTTTGGTAGCTTTAGAACAGCAGAGAGTGGCAGACTATCATCTTCATCTCTTCTCTGCTTCTTCTTCCATCCTCAGCACCCTTCTCCTTCTACGGGGTACATCACTGGATGATGGTTGGGTTGGAAGGGATTGGTTTTGAAGAGAGAGGGTTTGGATTTTGGCTTAGAGGTTGGTTGGGAGATTTGAGGGATAGGATCTGTTTGAGTGGGTGGAAGGGAAGGTTGATCTAGCATCCTTGTAGTTAATTTGCTTTTGTAGTTTAGCCATCTCTAACCTTTTGCCAGCCCCAGCCTCATCAAGGGCTTCCACAATGATCCCTTTGTTGAATTGCTCAGACAGACAGATTCTGGTGGCTATAGCCAGAATGCTGTCCCTGGACCATGCGCGGATCTCCATTAATGATCTTCCCAAGTATTTTGCAATAAAGCGGATCATTATTTCCAACCTCTCTTTCTCAAGAGCATCGTACCCTGCCCATCGGGTTTGTATCTCTTGTACCTCTAACCTTCTGATCTCACTATCCAGTGTGGCTGTGTCAAACCCCTGCCTGAATAGTTGTTCAATTATTTTATCCATGGAGCGGCTGTGTGTGGTGTCAGCTTCTTTGACCAGCTCCTCCAAGGATTTTTCTTCAGCAGTATGATCATCAGCACTTCTCTTTCGCTTGTACGTGAGCAGAGGTTGCTTTTCTTGTTCTCCTCTTCCTCAGATCTCTTCCTCTTTCTATCTTTCACTGCAGTACCCTCCCCCTTTTTGTTGCATTGGAGGAAGGGGTTGGTACCGCAGAAAGAGTCTTGTGGACAGCAGCATCAACCAGGGGCTGTAATGTTGAGGAAAGCCTCTCATCAAGGGCTTTGATCACTATATCAGTGATTATGGGGTGATGAGAGGGAGGGAGTTTCGGAGGATAGCACCTATTGCTCAGGAGGGTTCTGTTCCTGAGAAGTAGGGCCTGAAGCAGAGGCGGGTGGTTGATTTTGGGGTGGCTCTGTGTTTGGGAAACCTTCAAGGGAAGGTGCCATCTGTGGGTGTATGATGGTGGCAGATGGACTTGCATCCTGAGACATCTTGGCCAGCAGCTCTTTGAGTCTGCTAACCTCATCCTCTAGAATGGTGTTTTGAGCAACTACATCGAAGAAGAAGCTCAGGTCATCATCAGTTGATACTGAATCACCTGACCTCCTGCTTAGAGCAGGATTTACATGCACTGGGTGTAGACCAGTTGGTGCATGTGCCCCTTGTGCTTGGTACTGGGGACTTCCAGCCTCAGGACAATGTCCATCATCAGCTGTTGCCTCTAGGGAGGTCTTAGCAATGTTACCAGCCTCACTCTGGTCATGTGCTGAGTCAGAGGAGGTGGCAGCCTCACTAGATATTCTAAGCTCCTTCTCTACACCAGGAGATAGAATTGGGAAACCCCTGTGCTGTGGGTTCTCAGTGCACTGTGTTCCTCCCCCTCAATTGTAGAGGTATTCCCAGTAGGAAGTGGTTTCTGGGGAGGGGGTGAGGAGTGCAATTGAGTCAGCACTTGTGCAATTATTAAAGTTGGGCTGTGAGGGGCGGTTGTTTGGGGTACAGGGTAGAAGCAGTGTGCACCTGGGGTGGATGGTGCTCTTCAATGGCAATCTCCTCAAGTGAGGAAGATCCCAGATAAGTAGGTGCCCCTTGGGTTGCTGCAGGCTCCTGTTGAGAGGAAGCCTGAGCGGCTGTGGCTGGAGAGTCATGTATCCACTAGGGGGTTTGGACTAGTGGATATATCCTGCGTTTGTTGTGCAGGAGCATCCTCAGGGGACTCAATTCCCTGAGTAGCCATTTTGGGTTTCTTTTTGGTGGGTTTGGTGGGGACATTGGATTTGGAGGTGGTGGCTGTGGGTTCCAGCTGCGTGGGTTTTCGCAGCTTGGCAGCCAGTTTGAGTGTCCGGTCGAGTTGTGCCGGGAGTATACTTCTGGCAAAACAGCCGTAGCAGGGACTCCCACCAACAAGTCCCTCAGCATTAGCTGGTCTATTATAATGGCCATTATGAACCGTGGATAGAGTATCCAACGGTTGGCAGTTAGTTTTTGAGCCATATCTTTGAGCTCTGAAAATATTAATTCTGAAAATTCAGTGGTTGTTGCTCAAGGATAGAATACATTACCTGCTGCCATTTGGTGGACATTTGATCCCAAGACGATGTCTTAGGGGCCAAACATACATTGACCATATGAAATCAGGCGCTCAGCGTCATTAAAGTTTTTCTTCATGATGGTGGTGGCACTGAGATCACCTTGATATCCATGCTGAGCAAATGATAGATCTATGGTGCCCTTCGGATATCCAGCAGGAGAGGTAGCATCACTCAGTTGAAGAATTTTACGGATTGTTGCAGGAGTAATCACTACTTCTTTGTTGTTGACGACCGACCGGAGGGATTGTGTGTGGCTCTCCTCAGTTGTAACAGTAATGTTCATCCAAAATTGGTTCAAGGATTCGGCATGTAAAACGGGGTTCAGAAGGAATGCCTTGTTGTATGGGGACTGAACCATAAGATCGATAGCAGTATCGAACTTAGTCCAGATCGGCGATTTTGTGAGGTAGGCAACACAGTTGTGTCGCGGTTTAATTTGCATAGACGCCATGGAAGTGTTTTGGAGAGGAACGTTAGGTTTGAAGAAGATAAGCATGGAGAGCTCAGGTTAGGGTATTTATAGGGTACGGGTGAGGAAACGACTGAAGGATGTGGTGTTAGTCATCAGTAGTTTTAAACGACCGTTGACATGGTATTATCCTTTCAGACGTTGAAACAGCTGAAGTCGCGTGTTAGGCATCAGTAGTTTAGAAAACTACTGAAGACCGTGGTTTTGACTTCAGGTGATTGAAACAACTGAGGACATGGTGTTTGTCATCAGTAGTTATGAAACTACTGAAGACAGTGGTTTTGTCATCAGCTGTTGTAAACAACTGAAGACTTGGTATTGGTCATCAGTAGTTATAAAACGCTGAAGACGTGGTTTTGCTTCAGTTGTTTAAAATGAAACAGCAGTGGTACAAACGACTGAAGGAAAAGTTCTCTTCAGCTGTTTTCGTCAATTCTTAGCTTTTCAGCTGTTTCAAACTATCCTCAACACATTCATCAGTCTTTATGGCTGATTTCAGTTGTTTCATAGGACATCAGTACTTATCTGTTTTTACTGATTTCAGTAGTTATGACTACATCAGTAGTTGTAACTACTTCAGTAGTTTAGAGCAGATGAAGTACTTCAGTACTTGTGAACTTTTAGCCTTCAGTAGTTATAAAAAGTACTGAGGTTAAAAGAGCTCATCAGTACTTATATGTGACAGGCACTCATGATCATCAATATGAATTACTGAGATCATCAGTAGTTGTCACCTATTCTAGCTGCAGCATACCAAGCCTTAACACCAGGTTTTGGAAAGTTGAACTATCCAAAGGCTTAGTAAAAATGTCTGCAAGCTCATCAGCACTGGGCACAAACTTAGGATCAATCAGACCTTTTTCAAAACAATCTCTTATAAAGGTGTCTGATCTCTATATGTTGGTCCTAGAGTGCTGGACTGGATTTTTGACAATGCAAAGAGCTGAAGCACTATCCATTAACAATGGAGTCTTAGTCTCTGTAATGCCATAATCCAAAAGTTGGTTTTGAAGCCAGAGTACCTGAGATGTACAGCTTGCAGCAGCAATGTACTCTGCTTCCGCAGTGGATGTAGCAACTGAGGTCTGTTTCTTGCTCTGCCAAGAAATAAGCAGTTGCCTAGGAATTGACATCCACCAGAAGTTGATTTCCTGGTCAACTTACACCCTGCATAGTCACTGTCAGAAAAAGCAACTAATTTACCAGAATGTCTGGTAGAATACCATAAACCTAGAGATGGAGTGCCTTGCAGATATCTAAAGATCCTCTTGACTGCAATCAGATGAGACTCTTTAGGTGCAGCCTGAAATCTAGCACAAACACATGTAGCAAACATAATATCTGGTCTAGAAGCTGTTAAATACATCAAGGACCCAATCATACATCTGTAAAGTGTTTCATCAACCACTTTACCTTTCTGATCTGAGTCCAGTTGTGTGGTGCTGCTCATGGGAGTAGAACAGGGCTTACAGTTTTGTAAATCAAACTTTTGCAAAAGATCTTTTGTATATTTGGATTGATGAAAAAAATTCCATCAGCCTTTTGTTTGATTTGCAACCCCAGAAAGAACTGTAATTCTCCCATGGCACTCATTTCAAACTTCTGTTGCATCAACTTTGTAAAGGCATCACACAACTTTGGATCAGAGGATGCAAAAATAATATCATCTACATAAATTTGAACAAGTAGATTATGCTGCCCAGCTTTCTTAATAAATAAAGTCTTGTCTATGGAGCCTCTAGTGAAATTGTTTTCCAGAAGAAAGTTTGATAATGTCTCATACCAGGCTCTGGGAGCTTGTTTTAACCCATAAAGAGCTTTATCAAGCTTATACACCCATTAGGATGTTTGTTGTCCTCAAAGCCTGGAGGTTGACATACATAAACCTCTTCTTTAACTTTTCCATACAAAAATGCACTTTTGACATCCATTTGAAAGACTTTAAGTTTTTGATAAGCAGCAGCTAAGCTAAAAACAATCGAATTGCTTCCAGTCTGGCTACAGGGGCAAAGGTTTCATCATAATCAATACCTTCTTCTTGTGCAAACCCCTGAACAACCAGTCTGGCCTTGTTCTTAACAATAAGCCCATTTTCATCAGTTTTGTTCCTAAACACCCATTTAGTGCTATTGCACACTTACCTGGAGGTAGAGGAACCAGTTCCCACACTTGCTGTTTCTTGAACTGAAGAAGCTCAAGCTGCATGGCATCAACCCATCCATTGTCCTTTAAAGCAATGTGATAATTCTTGGCTCTTGCTGACTGATGAAGAGAGCATAGAAGCAGAAATTTGACAATTGACTTCTTGTTGATACTCCAGCAGTGATATCACCAATGATTTGAGACATGGGGTGATTCTTCAGATCTTGATACACAATGAGATCTGTGCAAGTGTTTGTAGCCGGTTCAGCAGCAACAGATGGTGATGGTGAATCATTTCCTTGAAACCAATCAGTGGATGGTAATTCAAAGGAAGTTGAATTCGAAGAAATCTCATCAGCATTTGTTGTGGATGGTGCTACTGGCGCTACAGGAACATCAGGTCTAGTTGAATCAGGCAGCTGATCACTAAACCTGAAGAGGTGAGTACTGCAATCATCATCATCATCAGCAGTACCACCAGGTGGTGAACTGTTGACAGGAGCAACAGCAGGAGTTTGATAAGGAACATATTGCAGTATGTCCAGATCAAATAACTCCACAGGACTTTGTGGAATCTTGTCCTTTGGAGATTCATTAAACTTAACATGTAGAGTTTCTTCAACCATCTTTGTTCTGCAGTTGAAGACTCTGTATGCTTTGCAAGTAGATGAATAACAACAAAGTATCCTGCATCCACCTTAGGATCAATTTGTGGAGTTGATCCTTTGTGTTGAGAATAAAACAGGGACACCCAAATGCTTTGAAAAATGAAATCAGTGGAGCCAAATGATGGAGAACTTCATATGGAGTCTTCATCAACCTCTGATTTACTAAAACTCTATTTTGCACATAACAAGCTGTGTTGACAGCTTCGGCCCAAAAGGTCAATGGCAAACCTGAGTCAGCCAGCATGGACCTTGCAGCTTCAATGAGGGTCCTGTTCTTTCTCTCCACTACTCCATTTTGTTCCGGAGTCCTTGGAATGCTGAACTGCCTTTTGATTCCCTTGAGAGATAGAAGTCATCAAGTGTATGATTTCTGAACTCAGTTCCATTATCACTCCTAATACACTTGACTGGAAGGGAATACTGCTTCTCAATGTACAGCACAAAGTGGATAATCTTCTGAGCAGCCTCATCCTTTGAATGTAGAAAGAAAGTCCATACAAATCTGGAGTAATCATCCACAATTACCAGACAGTATTTCTTCTTTGCCATGCTCATTACTCTCACAGGACCAAATAGATCCATATGCAGTAATTGCAAGCAGGCAGTGGACTTGGACACTTCAATAGGAGGAAATGAGACCTTGTGCTGTTTTCCTTTTAAACAAGCAGTGCAAGTTTCATCACAGTGGAACTCCTTTATTGGTAAGCCTCTGACTAAACTATTGTGGCTAAGCTGATTCATGTTTTTGAGATTAACATGACCAAGCCTCCTGTGCCATAGTTTAGATTCTTGAAAAGAGGCTTTGGAAAATAGGCAAGGATTACCTTTGAGATCTATCTTCTTAGAGAGATCTAAGGCATACACTCTTCCTGTCCTGTTGGCTTTCAGGAGAGTGTGATCATCCAACACCTTGTCAATCAAGGGCAAAACTTTGGATGACAGAATCCTACAGTTTTGACTTGTGAAAAGGGCAACATGGCCTTTATCACACATTTGACTGACACTCAAGAGGTTGTACTTGAGATTTTCCACATGATTAACATCATCAAATTTGATTTCTCCATTGGAGACAAAGCCCTTACCGATGATGTAACCCCTAGCATCATTGCCAAAAGAGACAAATCCCTTCTTTCCTTGAGAGTAGTCATGAAGAAGAGAGATGTTCCCAGTCATGTGCATGGATCCCCCACTGTCTACATACCAGATGCTATTTTGGCATGTTGAAGAACCCTGCAATAATAAACAATCAGTTAGTTTTAGAGACCCAAACCTTTTTGGTTTTGGGCCTGGTCTCATCAATAGATGGTAAACTAGCATGTTTATTTGTAACAACAGCCTGAGAGGAAGAAGATGGTGCAGAAGAGGAGTCCTTTGGCTTAGACCTCCTTTTCTGTGGTTTCAACATAGGAGAATCTAGTTGGTTAACTCTACCCAACAGATGTTGTACCATCATCACCAGCTGTGTCTGATTTTGTGATAAAGCTTTCAGCTCATCAGACACATTGCTAGTGGAGTTAGATAAGGTCCTATGTTGCACCTTCTTCTTTTGAGCACCCTCAGCTGTCACCTGTTTAACTCCTTCCTTTTTGGATTGCTTTAAGGACTTAAGGGTTACAGGATTTGATGTTGCTGATACAAATGTGGTCTCAAACTCAGTTTTCATTTTTACCATTTTCTCATTAATTTCTTCCTTTTGTTTGAGTTTGGAACCTCTTTTGTACCAACAATCATCTGTAAGATGATTGAACAAACCACATACTTCACATGGTTTCTTCTTCATCTTAGGTTGATCATCAACTAAAGATGGTGAAGCAACAGAAGACTTGTTCTTCAATGCTTTGGAAGCATTGGTTGCTTTCTTGACAGCATCTTTAGTAGTCTTCAAACTCTTTCTACTGCCAGTTTTCTTCTCTTCAGTACTGACAGCAGTTGAAGTTTGAACTTCAGGAGTTGAATCCTGCTCTCCAGTCCTTTCAGGACCTTCAGGATTGACTCCTGAGTTGATCAACTTATTGATCATGTGAATGTCAGCATTTGGACCATCAACATCAGCTGATAGGTTCAAAGAGGACTTGATACTGACTGCTACTTCTGATTGTGCTGTATCAGAAGGTAGATCACATGACTTGATGGATTGGTTATCACTCTCACCATCAGATTCTACCTCTGCTCTTGGGGTAAAATCTGTAGGTGGAGCAGTGTGATTGTAACCAATCCAAACTTCACATTTGAAGCAGATTGCTTACTAAGAAGCATTTCAAAACCTTTGCATGATTGTACCCATCTATCACACTCGACCTGGGTAACTGCAAGGGTTTCTTTGAGATCTTTGTACTTCTCTAAAAGTACATCTTCTCTAGCCTTATCATCAATTATTTTGCAATTCAGTTTATAAACCTCATCATTTTTATCTTTGAGCACAAACTCAAACTCAGCTTTGTTTTTGGAAATTACTTGTTCTAGCTCAATGTTCTTATTAATTAAAGCTACATTTGCTTCTCTAATGGAAGCAAATGCTGCTATGCATTGTTCAGAACATAATTTGGCTTTTGCCTCAGAGGATACCTGTGATACCTGTGGTGTAGAGGCATTGGAAGATGAAGTATCAGCAGACTCCAAAGCCATAAGAGCTAGATTCCCAAAGGACTGTCACCACCATGTTGACCAGCACCTGAGAACAGTTGATCATGACCAGACAAGTCATCTGGTAAACTGCTCCAGTCAACAACTCCTGGGGTGAAGAAGCTGTGTTGTTGAGATGAAGGTTGTTGATGAGATAGGGAAGGCTGAGGTTCTGGTAATGCATGAGGTTGTGGTGTCATAGGAACTTGAACTTGACTTGACTGTGGCATGTAATAACAAGGGTACTGATAGGCATTTGACCCTGAGGAACAAAATATGCCGGAGATTGTTGTTGAGGATGATGACTAGATGTGACAGGATGTTGCCCTCTGTTTTGTTGACTGTTGCCAGGAAAAGTCACAAAGGGTGCAGTAGAGTTTGATCCAGTTGATCTACACTCTCTTGCAAAGTGTCCAAGCCGTTGGCATTTGTGACACCTCAACTTGCTCTTGTCAAAACCAACTTTGGTTTTGCCAGAGAGTCCTGGGAATTTTCTTCCAGTTCTTTTGTAGAACTTCTGAGATCTGATATTTATCAAGGCCATTTGGCTCAAAATATCCATCTCTTCTAAGTCATCATCAGCAATCCCCTTGAGATCATCCATAATGAAACAAAATTGTCATTATTACCTCCAGTAAACTGACCATCAACACTTACAAATGCAGAATTAGAAGTGCTCGAAGAGAAATTAATATGCTCATCATACTGGCATTCAGATGCAGCATATTCTGACTCATGACCCACCAAGGCAGTGTTGCCTTGTATAAAGTCTTCAGTGAGCTTTCCAGATGAAGACAGCTTTCTCTTCTGTTCTATCTCTCTCTCAAAAGTGAGCAATTTCCCATGGAGTTGGGTGAGAGATAGTTTGTCCAAACTTGCACTGGAGCGTAGGACAATAGTATATGTGTCCCATCTCTCAGGCAGTGATCTGAGAAATCTGTTATTCATCTGAATATTGGTGTATTCAAGTTTGACCATTTTTAGTTCAGAGATCAAACAAGAAAACCGCTCATATTGTTGAGTCAGTGTCTCACCCTTTCTATGAGAGAATGTCTCATATTGTTGGGCAAGAATTTCTCTATTATTTGCCAAGACCTCATCTGTTCCTCCAAATTGTTCTTTCAAAGCAATCCAGAGGTCATGGGCAGTTTCATGATGCATTAGCCCAGAATAGATTTCATTGGGCAAAGCCATGGCCAGAATTCCATGGGCTTTTGCATCAATCTCAAGCAACTTTTTATCCTCATCTGAGTATTGCTCCCTCCTCTTCGGAACCATTTGATTGGTTTCGGGTATTCACACATAGGCTTGTGTGGACCATGTACCACTGATGTCCAACACCCTGCGCTGTTAACAGACAGGTGATGGAGCATACGTCTTTGCCATATGTTATACTCATTCCTAACCAGCATAGGAGGCTTGGTTGAGGAACCAGTATTGTGAGGATCATTGGAGGGAGTGGTCATTTTCAGTTCAAAAACAGTTTAGTTCAAGTTTAAAAAGAAGTTTTAGACAAACCACAACAAACTCAATGAGAACCAAGAAAAGATCTCAGGATGAATGAGCAGAAATACAGAAAATTCAATCTCTATAACCGTTTCTTGCAAAAACAAAAGCTAATTCAATCAAACTTGGATCTTGAATAGCAGTTTCAATGATCAATTATTAGATCGATCAATGATTAACCTGCTCTGATACCATTTGACAGGATCAGTGATCACAAGTTTGATGTATCAGAATATAAAGCAGCGGAATACAAACACGAATTAGACAAATTGTAGCAAGCAATCGATACTTGTAAGCGTTAAGATCGCATACGGTTATAGGGAGAGAATATGAATTTCTGATTTCTAGGAATGTTTATAGATGTAGAATATTTCTAATCGAATCAATCAATCATTCCATTCAATTGCTCATATCGCTCACTGATTACAATAGGTTGTCACTCCTTATATAGAGTGCAACAGTCACTGCTGTTATCACGGAAAGTGACAACTGGCAGATCCAATACAGAAATAACTAATTCTTAACAAACTACTGAAATGTTCACAACTACTGAGAACATATCAGCAAGTTAAGTACAAAATATAAAACTACTGAAACTACAACGACTGAAGAACAAGCTCTTCAGTCGTTTTACAAAACTACTGAAACAAAGAAAATAAAACTACTGATATCACAACTACTGAAGAAGTACTCTTCAGCAGTTGTGACAAACTACTGAGGCTTCAGTACTTGATCTTCAGACTTTGACCTTCAGGCGTTTCATCAGCTGATGACTTCAGTAGATATCATCAGCTGATGTCTTCAGTCTTTGTCTTCAGACTTTGTACATCAGTTGTTGATCTTCAGCACTTGTGAACTCTTTAGCTGTTGTTCTTCAGTACTTTGGTCTTTCAGCTTCAGCACTTGTGTTCTTCAGCTGTTGTACTTCAGCACTTTGGTTCTTCAGCAGTTAAGGTCTTCAGCACTTGATCTTCAGCTGTTGAAGTCTTCAGCACTTGTCAAACTACTGATGAGGCTTTCAGCAGTTGTTGTGATACCGTGTGGGACTAGAGGTTTTCTGATCTTGGCTCATTGGTTCTTTTGGTCCAACAGCCATACTCATGCATCAGTCTGCACAGGCACATACAAACCTCATCCATTTGTGCGATTGGTTCATTCTGTGATCCAATCCATGGATTGCCCATGCTTATGATCAATCGTGTGATTGCTATTCCATACTATGTTCAATCGTAACCGGCTCATACTTATGTGTTTGACCTTGTACAACTTTCAAACATACCCGTGTAACATGTAAGTTTATGACCGATGATCATCTCAGACATGACCTTTTTAATTTGAACACTGTTGATCACCTCAGATGTTATCCTTTTATTTCAAAAACCCGATTGGTCACCTCACTGACCATTTTAGTGAGTGAGTTCATAATTTAATCCATATGTCATAGTCCTCCTTTTACCTAACAAATACAAGTTAAATAAACAACTTGAATTTAAAACGAAAACAAAACGATATATTTTTGTATTTTTGATTGGAGATGGATTATGCCTAAATTGGATTTAAATGAACAAGTCATTTTTTTTTCTGGTACGATTCATTATGGAATCATACGGTATATCAGAGTCTTTGGGCATTTTTAATAAACCATTTTGATGCTAGATTCTTGTTTTGACCGGAGTCATAGCAATTTTTAGGAAATCATACTAGAGCTATAAGATGCACATAATGATTTTGACTTTCAAGACTGCAACTCACGATGATTGTCAGTATAACTGTCCTCTTAAATCCATACACAATTTTTGGCACACATTGGTGATGATTACGGTTTAATTATTTCAACGAGCATTTGTGGATCCCACACTTAATTGTAATCAACATTCCTCAGGAGATTTTTGAGCGTTCTACGGGTTATATTTCAAGAAGAGACTATTCTAAGAGCTTTCAAGAGATGCCAAGCCTCAGGTCAGTGCCATCGCACAACAGAGAGGCGCACCAACAATAAATTCTAGAAATTTAGGTTATGCTTATCCTCAGGTTAGAGCCACCACACAGCAGAGATGCACACAACCTATCTTCTTGTTAGAGTATTTATTTTTCTTTTTCACATAGCTCACCAACAACTAAGTTATTAGCTTGATCGCATTAGCATTTTTCCATGTGCTTTCTATTTTTATGGTCGTCCGCACACATTTGTCACGTTTATTTTGCTCTTCCCCTTTATTGAACTGCGTTGATTGTGTTAACCAGTGATAAGATGGGAACTCACAGCAAGTTGAACAACCTAGTTTGAATTTTAAACACCAATGAGGTCTACTCATCTATTGTGTTGAATCTCCGACACATCTTAATGAATTAGCAACTTGTAGGTCTACTTTCTCTATGTTACCTTAGTAACATGCTAGTTTTTATTATATTTTCTTTTATTTTGCTTAGACTTCTCGGACTTATACTTTGAATTTTGCATCTTAATCATTTAAATCTTTTAAAGTCCCAAATAGTCTGTTCCCTGTGTACTATCATTTTCCAAAATGTTGAATCAGAATCATAAATTTGATTTCATTTCTTTTGCTCAGCTGTCCTCCTCCCTTATTTTTTTTATAATAATTTAATACTGCATGAATTTAATACTAATTTAACTATTCTCCCCCCCTAAATTCTAAAAAACCAAAATATTTTTTTGTTTTTAGATTTTAATAGACAGAAATAAGTAAATAAAATAAAATAATATAAAAATTAATATACTAGTCGACTACAACTTTCGTCTTCTGGATTGTAACGCCCGATTATTTTTAAGACAAAGATAGAAAGAATAAAGAGAAGTTAAAAAAAGGAAAGAATAAAACTTTAGTCTAGGGGTTAAAGGTGACAAAAAGGACAAAAGTTTAAAAGTTGGTGATAAAGGTGGTATGGCCGCCTAAATCGTCACACCACCCTTTCATTCGGATCTTGGTAGAGAGAGAAGAGAAGGAGCTGAAACTCTCGGTTTGAAGAAGAACAGAAGAATTTGAATTCAAGGTAAGAATTCATGTGTTTCATGATGTTCTTGACTTGTTTTAATCCTTGGGTTTATGCTTATGTGTGTTTGTATGTGTTCGGGTATTTTTTATTAGTGGTTTCTAGGCGGTTGAAGTAAATTGCAAATGAGTTTGGAAGAAACCATACTCAAAGCTACTATGGTGAGTTCTAGAACCCCTCTTTTACTGATTTTTTAACTGTTTAAAAGCTGAAAATGCATGAATGTATGTTTTCATTTAACTGGGTTTTCAACCCGTATGTATGAATGTGTGTATGTTACGATTATGATAGGATGTTGGGTTAAGTTCATGCTTGTTGATGTTATGATTGTGTTTCTAAGGCTTAGAATGTAAGATTTAAGCTTAGAACATGACAGATCTGAGATCTGAGATGTAGAAGAAATGCGGATGAGAGAAATGCGGATGAGTAATGGAAGTCAATGTGGATGAATAGTTAAATGCGGATGAACAGTTAATACGGATGAGCATTAACTATTAAGTAAGTCAATGCGGATGACTAATGGAAGTCAATGCGGATGAGCATTAACTATTAAGTAAGTCAATGCGGAGGACATTGACTAAGTATGGGAAATGCGGATGAGTAAGATTAATGCGAATGAACATTGACTAAGTATGGGAAATGCGATGAGTAAGATCAATGTGGATGAACATTGACTAAGTATGGGAAATGTGGATGAGTAAGATCAATGCGAATGAACAGGAACAAATGCGGATGAAGTAAAACAAATGCGGATGAACTATAGCAAATGTAGATGAACCATAGCAAATGCGGATGAACTATAGCAAATGCGGATGAACAAAAGACAAATGCGGATGAACACATAGAATGTTTTCTGACTTTCTGGGGAAAAAGATGAATGTAGGCTTTGACTTGGGATATTCCCGGGGGTTCATGTAAGCTGACTTTTGAGGTCATAGATATTATGATGGGCATGTTATGATGTATGATTGATGCTTGGCATTATGTGTATGATGTATGCATGATGGTATGTATGATGTATGTGATGTACGATGCCCTGTATGATGATGATGACTATGTATGATGATGTTCCTTATTATGTATTTTATTTTCCCATGGCTTTACGTTGAATGTTAATGAATGAAATGAAAGTATTATCTAACGTAAAGTGGAAGATAATGAAAAAAGGAACATGATGAATGAATGCATGCATTAATGAACGATGGAAAGTAAAGAAAGTCTTGCAAGTATTGTATGTTGGGACACGCCCCATTGTAGGGTGTTAGCCCAGCGATGTGCGGGTTAGCTACCCCAGAAGGATGCACATCGGGGTCTTTCTTTGTGATTGACCATATGTATGGAACCTTTGTCGCTTACCCTAGGTAGTGTGGCCAGGCTGTTGTGTGCCATGACGGGGGGTCAATAATGGACCCTGGCCCAGTATCAGCTTTATGTATGATGGTAGGGTATAACACATGACACTAGTACGCCTGAACTTACCCTAGGTACTATTTCCAGGCTACTGTACACCATGACGGGGGGTCTATGACGGACCCTGGCCCAGTACCAGCTTTATGCATGACTGTAGGGTAAGGTTTGTGGTTTGATGGAATGAAATGAAGTAATGATGAATGATGAATGAATGGAAGTAAATGAACAAATGATGAAGATAATAATGATATTATCTATTTGTACGTATGATATGTGGTCACATGTAAAAAGTAAAGAACGGTTTAATGAAAGTAAAGTATGTTTTATTGTAAAACTAGAACTCACTCAGCAACGCTGACTTTTTATGTATTTTCCAGTTGGCAGGTGAGCATTGCTGAGGATGGCGCGAGGCAGCTACTTGGCATTTTAGATGGCATTCTTTTGTTAATGTTTTTGCATTGTAATGCAAACAAATGGAAATGTGTAATGAATGATTGTATTAACTTTCAAAAGCAGTTATTATGAAAGAAAAAGTTATTTTTATGTTTCGCTGCGATGTTTTTATGAAGTTAAATGTAATGGTATGATTGGTGAGCAATGATAGGCCCGCTGTAAGCGTCACGGGAACGGGGCCTTACAGGAATCACTTCACATTTCTTTTTAATGCCATTGACCTCTAACAGATATAAAAATCGTGGTTTATCAAATGCTTTTGTGTAGAAGTCGACGCATTGAAAATCCGTATTTATTTTAACCACATCGATTAAGTGCTTTTCAAAACAGTAAGGTATAAAGTGATATTGAATACCAATGTGTTTAGTTTGAGGATGTTGGACTGGATTTTCTGTTACGGCTATAGCAGCAGAATTATCAACAAAAATAGAGTGTTAGAAAATTGCAAACCGTAGTCGCGCATTTGCTGTTGAATCCAAATGATTTGTGAACAGCAACTTGCAGCAGCAACGTATTCAGCTTCACATGTTGATAGAGCAACGAGGTTTGCTTCTTACACTGCCAGGTGACTAGCCGTCTACCGAAGAACTGACATCCTATTGATATTGACTAGTAATTCATTTTGCAACCGCCATAATCCCAGTCACTATACGCTATAAGCTCAAAGTCATCGTCATGAGGATACCACAACCCGAGTGTGGAGTACCCTTCAGATAATGAAAAATCCTTTTAATGCCTATGAGATGGTTGACTTTTGGTTTTGCCTGATATCTGGAACAAAGACATGTCGCGAACATGATATCAGGTCTTGAGGCTGTGAGGTACATGAGAGATCCGATCATTCCTCTGTACATAGTGGCGTCAACCAGATCACCATTTTTGTCGGGTGCCACATCATGATTTGTAGCAAGTGGAGTTCCAGCTGCAGAAGAATTCTCCATATCGAATCGATTGAGGATATCGCCTACATACTTCGTCTGATGTAGAAATATTCCTTTTGGGGTCTGATCCACCTGTAACCCGAGAAAGAACTTCATCTCTCCCATGGCACTCATCTCAAATTCTGCTTTCATTATAGATTCAAATTCTTTACATAACTCTTCGTTTTTGGAACCGAAGATTATGTAATCAACATAAATCTTCGCCATCTTTTGCTCTGATGAACAATGTACAATCAATAACTCCTTTGCGAAAACCGTGTTTCACCAGATGAGTTGAGAGTTTCTCATACCATGCTCTAGGGACTTGATGGAGTCCATAGACAGCCTTATCCAGCTTGTAAACTCTGTCCCGATGATAAGGATCATCAAATCCTTCGAGTTGACTGACATACACTGTCTCATGGATCTCACCATGAAGGAACACACTCTTGACATCTAGTTGATAGACTTTGATCTTCATGTAGGATGCATAAGCTAGAAATATGCGTATTGCTTCCATCCTTGCCACTGGTGCAAACACTTCCTTGTAATCTATGCCTTCGACTTGTCGAAATACTTGAACTACAAGTCAGGCCTTATTCCTGTTTATTACCCTTTGGTCATCTTTCTTGCATTTCACTACCCATTTAGTGCCAATCACCTTAGAACCTTTTGGTTTGTCCACAAGGGTCCACATTCCTAATTTTTTGAACCGTAGGAGTTCTTCTTGTATTGCACTAACCCATGCCTCATCATTTAACGCTTCACTAACGTATTTTGGCTCAAATTGAGACACAAAACATCGATACGCTCCATTGTGAAGGCATCACTTTTCCATTACCAAGGCATAATCAGCTGTGTATAGCTATTTTCTGGTCTGTACTCCCGATCTAACATCCCCAATGACATTGTCCAAGGGATGATAAACATTTAGCCAAGATCCGGGAGTTGTTGGAACAACCACCTCATTATCAAGATTTTTAAACTCAGGTTCAGGATCTGTAGCTATTGGGGTGTGAGGTTTCGAAATGTCAGAGGCATGAACATTTGATGCTTGTGTACTTTCTGTAGCAGGAACTTGTTCCTCCTGATTCACCTGTTCAGTCTCCACTTCTTCATCATTAGAGGAGGAATCTCTTACATCAAGTGCTCCCCTAAAGGATTAGAAGATTCACCTTGTGGAGTTGATGCTGTCAAGTATAGTGGCGGTGTGTCTAGGACATCGGACATCATTCTGGTCGTTAGCTCATCATCAGGAAGGGAGATAGGTATGCTGAAGACTTATAGAATCCATCATTGTCAAAGAAGAATGAAGGTCCCTTTCCAGCAAGGGGTGGTGTATCTCTGAACATCAACGTTGCACCACACTTCTACCTGACCCGTTGAGTTGTTATAAACTCTCTTGTCCGGTATATTGTTGCTGAGAAAGATCCCTTCTTCAGCCTTCTCACTAAACTTCCCTGATTGAGTTTTCTTCAGCAGCGTACATGGTGCACCAAATGGTTCGAGATACTCCAGGTTAGGTTTACGTCGCTGAGCAACTCATAACATGTTTTACCATGACGTTTGACCACCAAGATCCGATGAGGGTGTAACATGCATTGGCCACTGCCTCGTTCCAAAATTGGATAGGCAGTTTCGAGTCGACTAGCATCGTTTTTGCTGTCTCTATCAAGCTCCGATTCGTTTGCTCAACAACTCCATTCATCTGTGGGGTGTAGGCAGACGTAAATTGATGTATAATCCCTTTTCCTTTATAAAACGCATCCATCCACTAGTTCTTGAACTCTGTGCCGTTGTCTGATCTAATCTGTCTAACTTTCAGCTTGTAGAGTGATTCCAGAGTAGTTACTAGCTGTTTCATTGATTCAAATGTCTCTGATTTGGATTTCAGAAACATCACCCAAGAAAATCTTGAGTAATCATCCGTAAGTACATATCACTACAAATCACTAGCAATACTTTTAGTGCTAACAGGACCAAACAGATCCATGTGTAGAAGCTCGAGAGGCAGGTCAATAGAATTAACTTTCTTTGCCTTGTGAAACTTCTTGGTCTGTTTGCCTTTCTTACATGCTATGCAAAAATCCAGAAGCTGGAAGTTCTTGACATTCACTCCATTCACTAGATTATTCTGTATCAAGTGATTCATCTTCCGTGGATTTATGTGTCCCATTCTCCTATGCCAAGACATCGAGTCCCTCTCTGTTGCCTTTGACAAGAAGCATTGAACTTTCTGATAAGTTGTGGAGGCTTTTTATAGATCCAAGACATATAAATCATTATATCTTGAAGCTGACATTAAGGCTTTGTCCTTCGGGATAACGTAATTCTTTTTCAGCACGTAGCACTTCTTGTTATGAAACACAACTTTGAAGCCCTTGTCACAGATCTAGGAGACTGAAAGCAAGTTGATCTGTAGTTGTTGAACATAGTTGACCTTATCAAACTTGACTTTCTCGTTTCCCACTTCGCCCTGAGAAGTGATATATCCTCCTTTATTCCCAGTAAATGATACATGTCCTCCTTTAATTTTTTGACATTGAAAAGGAGAGACAAGTTCCCGGTCATGTGCCTAGACACCCCACTATCAACAATCCAGGTATTTGTGATAGCAGTGTAGCGGACTCCCGACACATTCAAATGAAATTATTAGTTTAGGTTTGGGACCCAAGCCTTAACTGGCTTGGGTGACCCAGAGGAATCACATATCATAAACTCAACCCACTATCCACTTGAGGATGAGGGCATATTGTTCTTCTTATTGTTCTCATTATCAGACAACTTATTTGACTTTTCTTTCCATAAGACAGTTTTGTGTAAGGCCTGCTTGTGATAAACAGACGACTGGCTTATAGTTTGAACTTTAGGTTTATTAGTTCTCTTCGGAGGAGTAATACAACTCCTTTTAGAAGAAATTTGTTTAGTGTCATAAATTTCAATTTTCTTTCTAGAGTCTGATAATAAGGACACTTAGAAGAAATATGTCCTCTCTTTCCACAACTGTACTATGATCTCCCTTTTACATGTTGAAGAAACTATTTATATGGGGTTGAATGTGATACAGGTGCGACACGAGTCTGGTTAGGTTTAGTCACTTCTCGTTTAGATGTTTCTGCTTCTTTAACAAAATTAATTGTTTGGATATTTTCAACATCTTTAGCTTTTAGTTTATTTGGACTTTGATGTGTAACACGGGTTTGGTTAACTGGTTTAGTCATTTTGGTTTTAGAGGAAGACATGTGTGAACTTGATCTGACATTAACCTTTTCAAATTTATTATCCAAATTAACAATAGGTATCTTTCCTTTTGATTCCAAGGTAGACTCCTTCCGTTTAGTGCTTTCTGTCATAGGTTTGCTTGTCAAATCGGGATCACTAACCAGACGAGTGGACACCACATGATCCTTTACTGAGTTATTATTTACAGGTCTACATTTAGCATTTAACAGGATCTCATGTGGTGGTGGAACTACCTTGTAACCCAACCCTTCCCCATTATTTCATTCTTTCACTAAGTGTTGAACTATGTGAGAAGAACTGGTCCAACTGTGCAGTTTTTGTTTTAAGGAATTAACTTTGACTTCTAAAACTGCTTTTTATTTCTTTGTTTCTTCCAAAGAATTTAAATAAAACTTTATATCATTTGCTTGATTGAAAGCAACAACCTCGGTTTCCCTTAGTTTTTTGCTCAAAAGTTCTATTTTTTCTTTGTAACTGCACTCATTTTGTTTTAAAATCCGATTAGCTTCAGTGCACAGTTGTAAATCATTTACTAAGTTATCATTGTGTTCTAATAACCTAGCAAATTTCAGATCAATGCTCTCTCTAAATTTATTATTCATCACAAGCATGTTTTTCAAATAGTTGGTCTTTAGTACTTACTGTGAGGATTCGGTTGAATTAGCCATCAATGCAGAGTTAGACTCTTCGGATGCTAGAGATTCCGAACTTGTTGCTCTGAGCTCTTCCTCAGCCAAGTGATGTACCACGTTCACAGCTTCTTCAGTATCTGACATTACTTGCTCAACTGCGATTTCACATTCACTCATAGAATCATCATCCAGTCCCTCAACACAGGCAATGTTTGATTCACCCGGAGACACAAACCGGAAGGTCCAGTCTTGCCCTTCATCACCTTAAGCAGTCAAGGCCTTTGTCTCTTTGCTTGAAGAGGTATCTCCACTCATGGGTTTGTCTTAACGGTTGAAGGTGGAAAATGGATTTCCCTTTCCAGTCTTCTTGGGCTTTACACATTCCCCTTTAAAATACCCCTTTTCACCACAATTAAAGCAAGTGACTTTGGTTTTGTCGAAACCAAAGGTTGTGTCCTTTGTGGCTACCAAATTCTGCCTAGTCTTCTTAATGAACTTTTTGGCTCGTCTAATTGCACTTGCAAGAGCCCACATGATATCCATTCTCTCCATCTCGTTCTCATCAACTTGCTCGTAATCTTCATCAGTAAGAAGACAATTACCAATCTTCCCAGCAACTAAACCATCATAGGATTAGACAATAGCTGTAAGGAGATACATGTGCTCCTTCGCAACCTCCACTGTGACATTACTGAGATTCTCAGTCTTCAACTTTGTAGTGTTGGCTTCAGGCACTATGTATTGAGTCGATGATGACCCTGACGTTTCTTGTCCTGAAGCAGTGGATTGAGTAGGAGCCGTAGAACTGGACACAAAAGTGGTTTGAAGTGGTGCTCCTAAATTGGTTGGAGTGGAAAAAGAGTTGTAAAGTGAAGGATTCTAATCATAGGATACTTTCTGTGACCTGTACTTCATTCTCAGTTTCTCTTCTCTTAATATCAGGATGAAGTCATTTATGTCTAACTTTGCTAGAATATCATTCTGTCTAAGATTAGACACAAACGAATCCCATTTCTCTGGCAAACCGTATGCAAAACTTGACATTTTATATTCCATAGACGTTGTTACACCATGAGTGTGCAACTCACTCATTAGATGGTAGAACCTGTCAATGATGTCATCCAAGCTCTCCTTCCCTATCGAAGAGAAGTTATCAAACTCCTTTTTGAGAGCCTTAGCCTTCAGAGCCTTTAATGTTGCATTCCATCATATCTCCTTTCCAATGCTTCCCATAACTTTTTCGTCTGCTTGTTCTCAGAGAATTGATGAAAGATGTCTTTCGGTATCGACTGAGTCAACAAGGCATACACTTTCTTTTCTGCATTGTACTTAACCTTCTGCCTGTCATTCATTCCTACCAAAGTCATCTTTACTCCATCAGCACCAACTGAGATAGTGTAACCTGTCTCAATGGATGCCCAAAGATTGGGATCAACTCCATTTAAATAGATCTCAAACCTCTACTTCCATTATGGATAATCATCTAACGCTATAAGCTTTAGTGGTTTATTATGATTCCCAATTTCATTTTCCAAAAGCAGAAGGTTCTGGATGCGAGAGTCCCTTCCTGCAGTAATGGTAGTGAATTGATCATCAATTTCTATAAACTTTGAACTTTAGAACAAGTCTAGTTCACTTATGCGAATGGACAAATACGGATGAGTCAATCGTGCGATTTAACAAATGCGGATGAGTCAATCGTGCGATTGGACAAATACGGATGAGTCAATGTGGATGACTCAATCATGCGAATGGACAAATGCAGATGACTCAGTCGTGTGAATGGGTTTCTAGGCAGTTGAACTCAATTACAGACGAGTTTGGAAGAAATCATACTCAAGAGCTACAAAGGTGAGTTCTAGAACCCCTCTTTTACTGGTTTTTAACTGTTTTGGGGCTGAAAATGCATGAATGTATGTTTTCATTTAACTGGGTTTTCAACCCGTATGTATGATTGTATGTATGTTGTGATTATGATGTGATGTTGAGCTATGTTCCTGATTGATGATGTTATGAATGTGTTCTAAGGCTTAGCATGTAAGATTTAAGCTTAGAATACGATAGATGGTGATTGGGGACTGAGATATGATATTTAGAGCTCATATGTTTAAGTTTTAGAATCTGCCTAAGTATGCAGAAGAAATGCGGATGAGTAATGGAAGTCAATGCGGATGAGCAGCTAATGCGGATGAGCATTAAACACCAAGTAAGTCAATGCGGATAAGTATTAGATGAAATGCGGATGAACATTGACTAAGTATAGGAAATGTGGATGAGTATTGGATGAAATGCAGATGAGTATTGGATGAAATGCGGATGAACATTGACTAAGTATGGGAAATGCGGATGAGTAAAGTTAATGCGGATGAACAAATGCGGAAGAATAGGAAGAAATGCTGATGAAGTAAAACAAATCCGGGTACTATAGCAAATGCGGATGAACACTTGGAATAGTTTTTGACTTTCTAGAGAAAAGTGAAGCTTAAGCTTTGACTTGGGAGATTCCCGGGGGCTATGTAAGTTGACTTTTTGAGGTCATAGATAATGTGATGGGCATGATGCTTATGCATAATGATATGTATGATGCTTATGTATGATGTTTTGATGTATGCTAGGTATGTATGATGCTTTGTATGATGATGTTCCTTTCATTGTATGTTATTTTCCTTGGCTTTATGTCGAATGTTAATGAACGAAATGAAAAGTATTATGTAATGTAAATTGGAAGATAATGAAAAGCGGAACGTAATGAAAGAATGCATGCATTAATAAATGAACGAACGAAAGAAAGTCTTGCAAGCAAATGTATAGACGTTCACACTCAATGAGGAGTGTTAGCTCCCATGTGCGGGTTAGCTACCCCATGAGGATGCACAATGGGGCTTGATCCATGTGATCAAGCATATGTATGGAGGTTCACACCCAATGAGGGGTTGTCAGCTCAATTGTGTGTGGGTTAAATACCCTATGAGGATACACACAGGGGTTCAATCTTTGTGATTAACCAGATGTATGGGGTCCTTGTCGCCTAACCCTGAATTGCCTGCTGCTCTAGAGGGGGGTTAAGCACATGACAGGACCTAGATGAAAACGAAAGGTAATAAAAGTACGAAATGAACGATGATTAAGATAATAAAGATATTATCTATGTGTACGTATGATGTGTGATCACATGCAAAAGTAAAGATCAGTTTTAATGAATCTAAAGTATGTTTTATGTTAAAACTAGAACTCACTCAACAACGCTGATGTTTTATGCATTTTACAGTTAGCAGGTGAGCATTGCAGAGGATGGTGCGGGGTAGCTACTTGGCATTTTGGAAGTCATTCTTTTGTTAATGTTTTTGCATTGTAATGCGAACAATTGAAAATGTGTAATGGATGTTTGTATTAATTTTCAAAAGTATTTTTTATGAAATGAAAAGTTGTTTTGACATTCCGCTGTGATGTTTTATGAAATATAAATGTAATTATATGTTTTATGAGCAGTGATTGGCCAGCTGTAAGCGTCCCAGGGACGGGGCCTTACAAGTCAATCGTGCGATTGGACAAATGCGGATGAGTCAATGCGGATGACTCAGTCGTGCGAATGGACAAATGCGGATGACTCAGTCGTGCGAATGGACAAATGCGGATGACCGAAGCGGATGACTCAATCGTGCGAATGGACAAATGCGAATGACCAATGCAGATGACTCAGTCGTGTGAATGGACAAATGCGGATGACCAATGCGGATGACTCAGTCGTGCGAATGGACAAATGCGGATGACTAATGCGGATGGCTCAGTCGTGCGAATGGACAACTGCAGATGACTCAATCGTACGAATGAGCTATTCGTGCGACTGAAGGCTACTGTGTTTGAAAAATTTCGAATTTTGACACTTTGACACGAATTACAATTTACCCAGAAACCCTAATCTGCCATATGACGAAAAACTTCAACTTGAATGCCTGTAAACGTCTGAAAACACCAGTGGACCCAAAAAGATGACTCTTTTGAGTTAAAACGTGAGGTTTGACACAATTCTAATTGAATCAAACGTAAAATCAAGAGCCAAAACTTTGATAACACTTGTCAGGACCATGTATGTATAGAATACTAACAGATTATACGTTTATACGTAATCAATAGTGCGGAATCCTATTTGATTGGCGATCCAATCAGTGAGAATAATTACCTGATTGATATAAGATTGAAACTAAACGTTATGAACAAGTAAAGATCGATCAGGATTGATCTATGAAGTTGGACAGGCTTCCCTGGACATTCTAGACGGCTAGGGTTCGTAAGAGTATCAAGTGTTTCTCAAGTGTTCTTCAAGTATTTTCCACGAATTAAGTGGTATTTATAGGTTATGGGTTTTCAATCGTACGACTTAACCATTAACATGGTTCAGTTGTAACACCCAGCTATTTTTAGACAAGAAAGAAGAATAAAGTGAAGAAAAGGAAAGAAAAGAAATAAAACCCAAGTCTAGGGGTAAAAAGTGTCCAAAAGGACAAAATGTTTGAAAAGTGGGTGTGAAAGGTGGTATGGCCACCCATATGTCACATACACCAATGATCTTCGGGTTTAGAGAGAGAGAGAGAGAGTAGCTGGGAGCAGCAAATTCTCGGTTTTGAAGGAAGAACAAGAAAGAATTCGAACTCAAGGTAAGAATTCCTTTTTTTATGGTGTTCTTAACCGGTTAGGTCCTCAAGTTTATGCTTATGTGTGTTTATATGTGTTCGGGTATGTTTTTAGTGGGTTTCTAGCTGGTTGAATTCAATTTGCAAACGTGTTTGGAAGAAGCCATACTCAAGAGCTGCAAAGGCGAGTTCTAGGACCCCTCTTTTACCTGTTTTAACTGATTTTGGGGCTGGAAATGCATGAATGTATGTTTTCATTAAACTGGGTTTCGGACCCGTATGTTGAATGTGTGTATGACGACGCTATGATATGATGTGTGACTATGTTCATGCTTGATGATGTTCTAAGACTTAGGATGTAAGATTTAAGCTTAGAACATGCTGAACGGGGAGTTGAAATTGAAATCCGATGTTTAAGGCTCATATGTTAAGTTTTATAATCTGCATAAGTGTAAAAGTTAATGCAGATGAGTAATGGGAAGAAATGCGGATGAACAGTTAATGCGGATGAGTATTAACTGCTAAGTAAGTAAATGCGGATGAACAGTTAATGCGGATGAGGTCAATGCACATGAGCATTGACTAAGTATGGAAATGCGGATGAAGTAAGTCAATGTGGATGAAGTAAGTCAATGCAGATGAAGTAAGTCAATGCGGATGGGGTAAGTCAATGCAGATGAAAGTCAATGCGAATGAAAGTCAATACGGATGAACATTGATTAAGTCTGAGAAATGCGGATGAATATTGACTAAGTAAGGGGAAATGCGGATGAGTAAGGCCAATGCGGATGAACAAATGGGGATGAAGTAAGACCAATGCGGATGAACTATAGCAAATGCGGATGAACTATAGGAAATGCGGATGAACACTTAGACTTTTCTGACTTTCAGAGAAAAAGACAAATGTAGGCTTCGACTTGAGATGTTCCCGGGGATTCATGTAAGTTGACTTTTGAAGTCATAGATGTTAAGATGGGCATGTAGTGATGTGTGATTGATGCATATGCATGATGATGATGTACGTGTTATGAATGTATGACGATGCCCTGTATGATGATAATGACTGAATGTTATGTTCCTTGTGATGTATGTTTATCTTTCCGTGGCTTTATGTATTATGTTAATGAATGAACCAAAAGTATTATGTAACGTAAAATGAAAGATAATGAAAGAGGAACATGATGTATGAATGCATGCATTAACGAATGAATGAATGTATGTTGGACCAAAAGAACCAATGAGCCTGATCAGAAAAACCTCTAAGTCCCACAGACATTACAACTGCTGAAGAAGATCACAACAGCTGAAGACATCAGCTGATTACAAGGTCTGAAGACAAAGTCTGAAGCTATCAGCTGAAGACAACGTCTGAAGTAAAAGTCTGAAGAACAAAGACTGAAGATAAAGACTGAAGACCAGAGTGATCGTAGTTGTCACAACAGCTGAAGTTATTAACTTGAGTAGTTGTGATGATTTTCCTTTTCAGTACTTGTAATTTACCTTTCAGTAGTTTTAGTTCAGTAGTTTTATGTTCTAGTACTTAGCATTCTCTGAGATGTGATCAGTTGTTGAGAACATTCTTAGTAGTTTTCATAGTTCAGTTGTTTGTATAATCTGTTAGATGTCACTATCAAGTGACATCAGCAGACGTCACATTCCTTATATAAGGAATGTTGACCTAGTTGTAACGCGTGACATTCAGCCACCACGCAAGAAGCATTTGAATGAAATATTCCTTTTGCAAAATTCTCTTTCTCTCTCTATAACCGTGTGCTTTTCTATTGAATATCAATTGAGTTCTTGCTAAATTGTCTAATTCATTGTTCGAATTCCGCTGCAATCTACTCTAATTGATCAAACTTAGATCACTGATCCTAACAAATGGTATCAGAGCTGGTTAATCATTGATCGATCTAACAATTGATCATTGAAACTGCTATTTCGATATCTAATTTGATCGAATTAGTATATTTGCAAGAATTGGTTATAGAGATTGTATTTCTGCTGCTTTCGGTTATTTGCTTTGAATTTCTCTTGGTTCATATTGAGTTTGTTGTGTTTTGCGCTAAATCAGTTAAAACTTAATTGAATTTGATTGAATCTTAGAATGACTACTCCTTCTAATGACCCTCACAATACTGGTTCCTCAACCAAGCCTCCGATGCTGGTTTGGACTGAGTATAGCATATGGCAACGAAGAATGCTCCATCACCTGTCTGTTAACAGTTCAGGTTGTTGGACATCTGTGGTACATGGTCCACACAAGCCTATGGTGAACAATCCGGAAACCAACCAAATGGTTCCAAAGAAGAAGGAACAATACTCAGATGAGGATCGAAAACTGTTTGAGATTGATGCTAAAGCACATGGAATTCTGGCCATGGCACTGCTGAATGAAATCTATTCTGGACTTATGCATCATGAAACTGCTCATGACCTCTGGAATGCATTGAAAGAACAATTTGGTGGAACAGATGAGGTCTTAGCAAACAACAGAGAAATCCTTGCCCAACAATATGAGACATCTCTCATAGGAAGGGTGACACTGACTCAACAGTTTGAGCATTTTTCCTGTTTGATCTCTGAGCTGAAAATGGTCAAACATGAATACACTAATAGCCAGATGAACAACAGATTCCTCAGATCACTACCTAAGAGATGGGACACATATACCATTGTCCTACGCTCCAGTGCAAATCTGGATAGCCTATCTCTTACCCAACTCCATGGGAAACTGCTTACATTTGAAAGAGAGATAGAGCAGAAAAGGAAACTGGCATCATGAGGAAAGCTCACTGATGACTTTGTACCAGGGAACACTGCCTTGGTTGGTCATGAGTCAGAATATGCTGCATCTGAAAGCAATTATGATGAGCATATAGATTTCTCTTCAAACAGTTCTGATCATGCATTTGTTAGTGTTGATTTAGTCAGGCTGTAATAGTGACAATTGTGCTTCATTATGGATGATTTGAAAGGTATTACTGATGATGTCCTAGAAGAGATGGATATTCTAAGCCAAATGGCCTTGATTAATATCAGATCTCAAAAGTTCTACAAGAGAACTGCTGGAAATTTCCAGGACTCTCTGGCAAAACCAAAGTTGGTTTTGACAAGAGTAAGTTGAGGTGTCACAAATGCCACAGGCTTGGGCACTTTGCAAGAGAGTGTAGATCAACTAGATCTCACTCCTCTGCACCCTTTGTGACTTTTCCAAGCAATAGTTTACAAAACAGAGGGCAACATCCTGCTAGTTCTGGTCATCACTCACAACCTATATCTCCAGCATATTTTGTCCCTCAGGGTCCAATGCCATATCCATATCCCTGCTATTACATGCCACAACCAAATCAAGTTCAAGTTCCTATTGCACAACAACCTCAAGCCTTACCTGAGCCTCAACCATCTCAATCATCTCAATCACAACCTCATCACAGCTTCTTCACCCCTGGTGTTGTTGAGTGGAGCAGTCTACCAGATGATCTTTCTGGTAATGAGCAATTATTTGCTAGTGATGGTCAACATGGTGGTGAACATCCTTTTGGGAATCTTGCTCTAATGGCCCTGGAGTCTACTGAGGTTCATGCTCCAATGCATCTTCATCACAGTAACCCAGGTATCCTCTGAGGCTAAGGCCAAGCTATGTTCTGAATCTTGCATAGCTGCATTTATCTCTATTAGAAAGGCAAATGTAGCTTTAATAAATCAAAATCTTGAGCTTGAGCAAACCCTTTCCAAAAGAAAAGCTGAGTATGAGTCTGTCCTTAAAGATAAAGATGATGAGATTTATAAGCTTAAATGCCAATAAATGATGAAAAGGCTAAGCTAGAGGTCATTCTTGAGAACCACAAAGACCTCAAAGAAACACTTGCAGCTACCCAAGTTGAGTGTGACCGCTGGGTATCATCCTGCAAGGGATTTTAAATGCTTCTCAGCAAGCAAACAGCTTCAATGTGAAGTTTGGAATAGGTTACAATCACATTGCACCACCTACAAATTTTACTCCAAAATCAATAGTAAAACCTGAAGGTGAAAGTAATTTCCAAACCACATCATCATGTGTATCATCCTCAAGAGATCACCCAAAATCAGAAGATGAAATCAGTGTTGATACCTCAGCAAATCAATTGCCGATGGGTTAACTACTGATAAGCACATGAAGCTGAGTACTTCAGATGTTGTCCCTCAAAGTACCTCAAGTACTGAAGGGCAAGTCACAACATCTGAAAAGCATTTCAAATCAACTGAAATAAAAGGATAACAACTGCTGAGGAATCTATCATACGGTCTTTCAGGACGAGTAGAGAATAGCTGAAGAACAAGTCTTCAGTTGTTATAGATCCTTCAGTACGTAAACAAGTACTGAAAGGAGGAAAGTACTGAAGATCACACCTTCAGTAGTTTCCACTTCAGCAGTTGATCAATCCAAGATAAGAATAAGCCATGTGAAATATGTGGTAAATTCAATCTTTCTGATGAATGTTGGTACAAAAAGGGTTCCAAACTCAACAGAGATAAGCTCATTAAAATGCAGATGGATGAAATGAAAAATGAGTTTGAGACCAAGTTTGTACCACAGTCATCCCAATGTGATATACCCAAGGCTTCACCCAATTCAAAAAGAAGGATAGGGTTTATCATAAAACAACTGATAGTGTTCCTAATGATAAACATCAGACTAAGTCTGTGAATTACAAGGAGGAAATGGTGGGTCACAGGAACTCATCAAAAACAAGTACTGATGTGTCACAAGAGCTGAAAGCTTTAGCTACAAATCAGACACAACTTGTTATGATGGTTCAGCATTTGTTGGGAGAGTTAACCAACTAGATGCACCTGTGATCAAACCACTGAAAAGGTATTCCAAGCCCAAATCCAAGGAATCCATTTCAGCACCATCCCCACCTTCATTAGCTGTTAATCATGAGAACAAGTTATGGTTAAATCTGTTGATGAAAACAGACCCCAAAACAAAAAGGTTTGGGTCTCAAAACTAACTAGTTCCTTGTGATGAATGCAGGGTTCTTCAGCATGCCAAAGGAGCATCTGGTATGTAGACAGTGGAGGATCTATGCATATGACAGGGAGCAGTTCTCTTCTTAATGACTACTCTCAAGGAAAGAAGGGATTTGTTTCATTTGGAAATGATGCTAAGGGTTACATCATCAGGAAAGGATATGTGTCTAATGGAGAACTCAGATTTGATGATGTTAACCATGTGGAGAATCTCAAGTATAATCTACTGAGTGTCAGTCAGATGTGTGATAAAGGGCATGTTGCACTTTTCACAAGCCAGAACTGCAGGATTTTGTCTTCCCAAGTTCTGAGGCTGATTGACAAGGTATTGGATGAACATACTCTCCTGAAGGCCAACAGGATTGGAAGAGTATATGCCCTGGATTTGTCAAAGAAGATTGATTTGAAGGGTCATCCTTGCTGTTCTCCAAAGCCTCTCCTCAGGAATCTAAACTGTGGCACAGAAGGCTGGGTCATGTAAATCTCAAAAACATGAATCAGCTGATCCACAATAGTTAGTGAGAGGTCTACCAATAAAGGAGTTCCACTGTGATGAAACCTGCACTGCTTGTTTGAAAGGAAAACAACACAAAGTCTCATTCCTCCTATTGAAGAACCTAAGTCCACTGCCTGCTTGCAGTTACTGCACATGGATCTATTTGGTCATGTGAGAGTGATGAGCATGGCAAAGAAGAAATACTGTCTGGTAATTGTGGATGATTACTCCAGATTTGTATGGACTTTCTTTTTGCATTCAAAGGATGAGGTTGCTCAGACGATTATCAACTTTGTGTTGTATGTTGAGAAGCAGTATTCCCTATCAGTCAAAGTATAAGGAGTGATAATGGAACATAATTCAAAAACCATACACTTGATGATTTTTATTTTTCAAAGGGAATCAAGAGGCAGTTTAGCATCCCAAGGACTCCAGAACAAAATGGAGTAGTGGAGAGAAAGAACAGGACCCTAATTGAAGCTGCAAGGTCCATGTTGGCTGACTCTGGTTTGCCATTGACCTTTTGGGCTGAAGCTGTCAACACAGCTTGCTATGTGCAGAATAGAGTTTTAGTAAATCAGAGTTGATGAAAACTCCATATGAAGTTCTACATCATTTGGCTCCTCTAATTTCATTCTTCAAAGCCTTTGGGTGTCCTTGTTTCATTCTCAACACAAAGGATCAACTCCACAAATTTGATCCTAAGGTGGATGAGGGTATTTTGTAGGATATTCATCCACATGCAAGGCTTACAGAGTCTTCAACTGAAGACAAAGATAGTTGAAGAAACCTTGCATGAAGCTAAATGAATCTCCTAAGGATAAAATTCCACAAATCATGTGGAGTTGTTTGATCTGGATATACTGCAATATGTTCCTTATCAACCTCCAGCTATTGCAGATCATGTGAATAATCATCTTCTGCACAAGTCTTCCACCTGGTGGTACTAAGATGATGATGATATCAGTACTCACCTTTTCAAGTTTAGTGATCAACTGCCTGAGTCCACTAAACTTGATGTTCCTATAGCTTCAGCAGCTCCATCCACAACAAATGTTGATGAGATTTCTGACTCCTCTACATCATTTGAATTGCCATCTCATACTTGGTTTCTAGAGTCTGGATCAACATCTGCTGTTGCTGAACCTGCTACAAACACTTGCACTGATCTTATAGTGTACCAAGAGCTGAAGAATACCCCATGTCTCAAATCATTGGTGATATCAATGCTGGTGTCTCAACCAAGAGTCAATTGTCCAACTTCTGCTTCTATGCTCTCTTCATCAGTCAGCTAGAGCCAAAGAACTATTATGTTGCTTTAAGAGACAATGGATGGGTTGAAGCCATGCAGCTTGAGCTACTTCAGTTCAAAAAGCAGCAAGTGTGGGAACTGGTTCCTCTACCCCCAGGTAAGTGTGCAATAGGCACTAAGTGGGTGTTTAGGAATAAAACTGATGAAAATGGCTTATTGTCAAGAACAAGGCTAGACTGGTTGTACAAGGTTTTTTACAAGAAGAAGATTGATTATGATGAAACCTTTGCCCCTGTAGCCAGACTGGAAGCAATTAGATTGTTCTTAGCCTATGCTGCATTCCACAATCTTAAAGTTTTTCAAATGGATGTCAAAAGTGATTTTTATATGGAAAAATAAAGAAGAGGTTATGTGTGTCAACACCAGGTTTTGAGGACAATAAACATCTTGATTGGTGTATAAACTTGATAAGGCTCTTTATGGGTTGAAGCAAGCTCCTAGAGCCTGGTATGAAACACCTTCAAATTTTCTTCTTCAAAATAATTTCACTAGAGGCTCCATAGATAAAACTTTGTTTATTAAGAAAGTGGATCAGCATAAGCTACTTGTTCAAATTTATATTGATGATATAATTTTTGCATCCTCTGATCCCCAGTTGTGTGATGATTTTACAAGTTCAATGAAACAAAAGTTTGAAATGAGTGCAATGGGAGAATTACAGTTCTTTCTAGGCTTGCAAATCAAACAAAAGCTGATGGAACCTTCATTCATCAGTCAAAATATACAAAAAACTTTTGAATAAGTTTGATTTACAAAACTGTAAGCACTGTTCTACTCCCATGTGCAACACCACACAACTGGATGTAGATCAGAAAGGTAAAGCTGTTGATGAAACACTTTACAGATGTATGATTGGGTCCTTGATGTACTTAACAGCTTCTAGACCAGATATTATGTTTGCAACTTGTGTTTGTGCTAGATTTCAGGCTGCTCCTAAAGAGTCTCATTTGATTGCAGTCAAGAGGATCTTTAGATATCTGCAAGGTACACAATCTCTAGGTCTTTGGTATTCCACTGGACACTCATGCAATTAGTTGCTTTTTCTGATAGTGACTATGCAGGGTGTAAGTTAACCAGAAAGTCAACTTCTGGTGGATGTCAATTCCTAGGCAACTGTTTGATTTCTTGGCAGAGTAAGAAACAAACATCTGTTGCTACATCCACTGCTGAAGCAGAGTACATTGCTGCTGTAAGTTGTACATCTCAGGTACTCTGGCTTCAGAACCAATTATTGGATTATGGCATTACAGAGACTAAGACTCCATTATTAATGGATAGTGCTTCAGCTCTGTGTATTGTCAAGAATCCAGTCCAGCATTCTAGGACCAAACATATAGAGATCAGACACCATTTTATTAGGGATTGTTTTGAAAAAGGTCTGATTGATCCAAAGTTTGTGCCAAGTGCTGATGAGCTTGCAGATATATTTACTAAGCCTTTGGGTAGTTACTTTCCAAAACCTTGTGTTAAGGCTTGGTATGGTGTATAGAATAAGTGACAACTACTGATGATCTCAGTAAACAAGTACTGATGACATTAGTAAACATGTCACAAATAGTACTGATTCTGTTAAATGAAATGATGCACTTACAAATACTGATGTAGTTATAACTACTGATGTCAGTAAAAACAGATAAGTACTGATGTCCTATGAAACAACTGAAAACAGCTAAAAAGTCTGATGAGTAAGTGTTGAGGATAGTATGAAACAGCTGAAAAGCTAAGAATTGATGAAAACTACGATGAGAATTTTCTCTTCAGTCGTTTCCACAAACTGCTGTTTCACCTTAAACAACTGATGACAAAACCATGTTTTCAGTAGTTTCACAACTACTGATGACTAACACCAAGTTCTCAGTTGTTTCCTACACCTGAAGACAAAACCAAGGTTTTCAGTAGTTTCATAACTACTGATGACTAAAACCAAGTCTTCAGTTGTTTCAAATGTCTGATAGTTAAAACCAAGTCTTCAGTTGTTTTCATACAACTGATGACAACACCAACACTTTCAGTCGTTTTCTTTTCAGCATTTTCTTAACCTATAAATACATGCACTTATAGCCGAACGTTTCATTAGCCGTTTTCTATCCTTTTCTCTCTTAATAATGGCGACCATGAAACTCAAACCTAGACACAACTGGGTTGCCTACCTCTCGAAATCGGCCTTCTGGAACAAATTTGATAATGCCATCGATCTTATGGTGGATTTCCAATATCGAACCGCCTTTCTTTTGAATCCTACCATATACCCCGATTCCTTACACCAATTCTGGACCAACGTCTCTGTCACAACTGGTGAAAATGATAGCCAATCACTCTCCAGTCGTTGGTTAACCAGAAACAGGTGGTAATCACCCCTGACATCATTCGCAAAACCCTAAATTTGCATGATGCCACCTGTATTATAGAATACCCGAAAGGCACCATTGATATGTCTTTCATCAACAACGGGTATGAAGGAGACTTAAGTGCTACAATCATTCTCAAAAAGCACTTCCATGATGCTGAAAGACTTATCTTCCACATGGTGAATGTCTGTCTTGCTTCAAAGACATCTTCATGGGATCAGATGTCCTCAAGATGGCAACAGGTATTGTATTCTATCTTTGAACGACAAAATCTAAATTTTTCTGAGATAGTGTTTATGGAACTTAAGGATCTGGCTCAAAACCTGTGACAAACAGATGGCTACTATATCCCAGGTTTCTGATGGCCATAATTTTAAATCAATTAAAATCTGACGGCCTTGTTGGTCTTGGAGTCCCTGCTCCAGCTGTTTTAGCTGAGGTATACTCTAGACATAACTCTGACCCTACTCTCAAAGGGACTGCCAGGCTGCTCAAACCCAAGCAGAGGGAACCCACAGCCTTCACCTCCAGATCCAAAGTCCCCACCAAACCCCACCTCAAAAGCCCAAAGGGCTACTCAGGGAGATGAGTCCCCTGCGGATGCCCCTATACCACCAATACAGGATACACATACTAGTTCCTCTCCACAGATCCTGTTGCAACCAAATTTGGGGATACCACATTACTGAAACCTATCTCAGTTGAGAAGGTTACCATTGAAGAGCATCTCTCACCCCGGGTGCAATCTGCTTCTGACCAATCTCCAACTGCAACCGCCCCTCAAAGCCAACCCTTATAGTTGCTAAAGTGCTGAGTCAGCTGCATTCCTCACCCCCTCCCTAGAAACCAATTAACATTGGGAATACCTCAACAATTAAGGGAGAGGACCAAAATGCTGCTGATAACCCACAACACAAGGGTTATAATGTTCAATCTCCAAGTGTAGAAGAGGAGGTTAGAACATCTGGTCAAGCTGCCACTTCTACTGATTCAACAAATGAACAGGATGAAGTTGGTACCATATATAAGACCTCACCAGAGGCAACTGCCAATGAAAGACAATGTCCTGAGGCAGGAAGTCCCCAGAACCAAGAACAAGGGGCACATGCATATACCGATCTACACTCAGGGCATGTACATCCTGATTTAATCAGGAGGTCAGATATTTAGCAAAGATTGATGATGACCTGGGCTTTTTCTTTGATGTCTTAGCCCATAACACAATCCTAGAGACTGAGGTGAGCAGACTCAAAGAGCTGCTAGCCAAAATGTCTCAGGATGAAAGTCCATCTACCCCCATTGACCCACAGATGGCACCTTCATTTGAAGGTTCACCAAACACAACACCATACACTTAACTAAGCCACCAGCCACTGCTTTTGGCACCACCTCTTAGGGACAGAACCCCTCTGAGCAGATGGTTGCAACCTTTCAAAGCTCCTTACCTCTCATCACTCCCATCATCACTGAGATAGTACATAAAGCCATTGATGAGAGGATCTCCTCAAATCTCCACACACTTATTGATGATGCTGTTCACAAGTCACTTTCTGCCTTTCAAGCCCCTGATCCCAATGCATCCAAAAAGGGGGAGACTACTAAGTCTAAGGCAGTGAAAGAAAGGAAATGGAAGAGAGTAGAAGATGAGAAAGAACCAGAAAAGAAAAGGAGTTGGAGAAAGAACAAGAACTGATCTCAGAGAAACAGCTGATCACAGTGCAAGAGCTGAGCACAGACAAAGAGCAGAAAGATCAGCTGATCACTTACAAAAGGAAGGAAAGTGCTGAATCAAAGTCTGATGGAGAAAAGTCCTTAGAAGATCTTGTCAAAGAAGCTGATAAAGCTCACAGCAGATCTATGGACAAAATAATAGATCAGCTCTTTAGACAGGGTCATGACACAACCACCTTAGATGTTGAGATCAGAAGGCTAGAGATAAATGAGATTCAAGCAAGATGGGCTAGTTATAGTGTGATGGATAGGGAAAGATTGGAGATTATGATTAGATTTATTGCCAAATATCTAGGAAGATCATTGATAGAGATAAAGTCTTGGTCCAGAGACAGTATCTTGGAGATAACCAAGAAAGTCTGTTCTACTGGAACTATAACAAAGGTTGATCATCGAAGCACTGGATGAAACAGGTGCTGGGAAGAGAACTGAGATGGCAAAGTTCTCAAAAGCCAAACTCACCACTAAACTGCTAGATCAGCCTTCTCATACTCCCACTAAAAAATAACCCTCAAGCAATCATCTCTAAAATCTGCCAAGTCTATCCCTAAACCAAAACCACCCACAACTCAACCCATAAAACCATTTCCATTACCCCAAAAACCATCTCAAACCATACCCAGTGATACACCCAGAAGGAGGAGAAGGGTGTTGAGGGTAGAAGAAGAAGAAGAAGAGGATGATAATGAAGACAGTCTGCCAATCTCTGCTGTTCTCAAACTTAATACACCCGAGCCTAGAAGTCAACAGATGATCACACCTGACTTGCAAATGCAAATGGTGAAAGTGAGGATTGAAGAAGCAGAACAACAGAAGCAACATGATGAGCAATTTCTCAAAATGGTTGACAAGGGCTTCCCTCAGTCCTCATCCATTCAAGAAATGAAGAAACAAGCTCTGAGGCTGTACACTCTTAGACATACATTCCAACATCAAAGATAAAGAGTGAGAATTTGGCCAGACCCCAGGGTAAGTTCCAGAATTCACAAGAAGAACATACCAAGTAGATATCATGGCCAAGTGAAAAAGACTTTGAATGCTGCAAATATGTTGGCTATGGTAGTCTCACCCTGGGAGATTATAGAAGAATTCAAGAAAGCACACAACTCAAAGACAACTCCTCAATCTATAGTTGAAAACAAAATGATCAAGAAAGGGCTGTTATACAAGAGACTTGAAGATCTTCAAAAGAGTGAACTCCAGTTGTTGCTAGAAGGCTCTCATCTAGATGAATTCGCATACAGAGAGATCACAACTGTTGAGTTAAAGAATGGGAAGACAATAAGATATCTGTCTGAATATTATGGCCCAGAGTTCTTCTTTGAGGGAGAAGCAGAAGAACTCACCAAGGAGGAACAAGTTGTTCTCCTTGAGGCCTATGCAAGAGAGTCTTACAGACTCATTAATGGGAATTAGGTTTCATGGTTGGGACAAGACTCTGTGTCCAGTTTCCCCAAGACAGAGTTCCCTTCCATACTTAGCCAATCAAAAGATCAGAAACCTTTTCCCGGCCTGTGCTTACATGATTACCTCTGAAGCTGATCAAGAGGGTGTTCCTGCCAAAGAATAAGTGGGATCATCAATAAACTTAGAGGTTTTGGCTGCATTGGTTCAGGGGAGTTTGTTGGACCAAAAGAACCAATGAGCCTGATCAGAAAAACCTCTAAGTCGTATAGACATCACAACTGCTGAAGAAGATCACAACAGCTGAAGACATCAGCTGATTACAAGGTCTGAAGACAAAGTCTGAAGCTATCAGCTGAAGACAACGTCTGAAGTAAAAGTCTGAAGAACAAAGACTGAAGACAAGACTGAAGACCAGAGTGATCAGTAGTTGTCACAACAGCTGAAGTTATTAACTTGAGTAGTTGTGATGATTTTCCTTTTCAGTACTTGTAATTTACCTTTCAGTAGTTTTAGTTCAGTAGTTTTATGTTCTAGTACTTAGCATTCTCTGAGATGTGATCAGTTGTTGAGAACATTCTCAGTAGTTTTCATAGTTTCAGTTGTTTGTATAAATCTGTTAGATGTCACTATCAAGTGACATTAGCAGACGTCACATTCCTTATATAAGGAATGGTGACCTAGTTGTAATGCGTGACATTCAGCCACCACGAAAGCATTTGAATGAAATATTCCTTTTGCAGAATTCTCTCTCTCTCTCTCTCTCTCTCTCTATAACCGTGTGCTTTTCTATTGAATATCAATTGAGTTCTTGCTAAATTGTCTAATTCATTGTTCGAATTCCGCTGCAATCTACTCTAATTGATCAAACTTAGATCACTGATCCTAACAATGTAAGAAGTCTTGCAAGCAAATGTATGGAGGTGCACACCCAATGAAGGTGTTAGCTCAATGGTGTGCGGGTTAGCTACCCCGAGGATGCACATTGGGGTCCAATCTTTGTGATTGACCATATTAATGGGATTCTTGCCGCTTGCCCTAGGTACTGGAGTCAGCTTCGTGCACAATGTTCGAGGTCTATGAAAGACCACAGGCCTAGTTACCCGCTTTGTGCACAATGTTCGGGGTATAGCATATGGCAATTATCCGGAATGAAAGAGAAAAGATAAATGGTGAATGTACTTGCCCTAGGTACTGGAGTCAGCTTTGCGCACAATGTTCGAGGTCTATGAAAGACCTCAGGCCCAGTTACCCACTTCGTGCATAATGTTCGGGGTAATTTACATGTCACCGGAAGTAATGAATGAACGAATGAAAGTCAGAATGTATGAACGAATGAAAGTTAATGAATGAATGATGAAGATAATAATGATATTATCTGTGAATACGTATGATGTATGATCGCATGAAAGTAAAGTATTGTTTTATTATAAAACTAGAACTCACTCAGCAACGTTGACTTTTCTGCATTTTCTAGTTGGTAGGTGAGCATTGCTGAGGATGGCACGGGGCAGCTACTTGAAATTTTTGGATGGCATCCATTTGTATAGCAATGATGTTTTTGTGATGTAATGCAAATCACGACATTTTGTAACAGTTAACTACATTGTATCATTTTAAAAAAGCTGTCATTAATATATGAAATGGTTTTAAATTATTCCGCTGGGATGTTTTTCATAGATGTAAATGTATATTTTATGTTTTATGTGCGACGATTTACCAGCTTTAAGCGTCCCGGGAACGGGGCCTTACATCAGTCGTGCGACTGAATCATGTGATTGATCCATACGCATGACTAAAGGTTCAATCATGCGACTGAGTCAATCTTCTGTCTCAATCGTGCGACTGATCCAGTCTCCTGGTTCAGTCGTGCGACTGGTCCATTAGCATGATGTATTCATGCGATGGTCCATAAGCATGGTCCATTCGCATGAAGAATCATACAACTAAATTTGAACACATTTCTCATCATTATTGACTAAGAACTATGCACAACAACCTTAAAACTATATAGTAAGTTCATTATACTTCAACACACAATAATACTGTGAAATATTAAACTTTATAAACATCAACCACATATTATATTTCATTTAACCCATTCATTACATATGTGTAAGACATGATAGACTTTTACATTAAGCACATGAACTAGGGACATATGTATCAACACTATACATATATATAAGTATATACACACACACACACACACACACACACCACACACACACACACACTGTAAGGCCCTGATCCCGGGACGCTTACAGCTGGCCAATCATTGCTCATAAAACATATAATTACATTAACTGAAATAAACGTTGCAGTGGAAACATAAAAACAATATTTTCATTAAAAAATGCTTTTGCAAAATAATACATTGTTATCAAATTACAAAATATATGTTATATTTCAACACAAAAGCACTATAAATATGGATGCCATCCAAAAGAGCTAAGTAGCCGCCCCCTGCCATCCTCAGCAACTTTACCTGCCAACTGGACAATGCATAAAAAGTCAGTGTTGCTAACTGAGTTCTAGTATTAAAATAAAACATACTTTACTTTCATTAATACCGTTCTTTACTTTTGCATGTGATCACACATCATACGTGCAATTAGATAATATCATTATTATCTTCCTTTACTGTTCACCACATATTTTGTTTAACCCTTCCCTTCTTTATCACATTCATTATCACTTTTTGGATCAGTGTCATCAGCTATGCCCCAAACAATTGGGGTACTAGGCCAAAGTTCATAATTGACTTCCACACTGCACATAGCCTGGCACCAGCACCTGGGTAAGCGACAAAGATCCCAACTATATACTACACCCAAACATAATGCATAAGTCGGGTACTGGGCCGAAGATCATAAATGACTTCCACACTGCACATAGCCTGGCACCAGCACTGAGGTGAGTAATCACCATAAACCACTATATACTATACCCCCAACATTATGCATAACTCGGGTACTTGGCCGAACATCATAAATGACTTCCACACTACACATAGCCTGGAACTAACACCGAGGTGAGTAATCACTATAAACCATGTACCACACTGTTGGTCAGTCACAAAGACTGGAACCCCTGCATGTATCCATAGGGGTTAGCTAAACCATACGCAGTTGAGCTTACGACATTTTAGAGCCGTGCACCTCTGTACATTTTGCTTGCAAGCCTTTCTATACCATCTTTTATTAATGCATGCATTCTATCATTATGTTCCATTTTTAATTATCTTTCACGTTACATTACATAATACTTTATCATTTCTTTCACAACTATAACACATAAAGCCACGGGAAAAATAAACATACATAATAGGAACATAAACATAATCACACAAAGCATCACCATACAAGGCATCATCATACATACGTAACATACATCATACATATCATCATACAATAATCATCAACCATACATCACATCACATCATCATACTATGCCCATCACAACATCTATGACCGCAAAAGTCAACTTACATGAACCCCCGGGAACCTCCCAAGTCAAAGCATACATTTCACTTTTTCCCCAAAAAGTCAAAAAATTTTCAAAGTGTTCATCCGCAATTCCTTTTTGTTCATCCGCATTTCCTTTTTGTTCATCCGCATTTCTTTTTGTTCATCCGCATTTGTTTATCCGCATTAACTTTGTTCATCCGCATTAACTTTGTTCACCCGCATTTGTTCAGTCGCATGAACTTACTCATCCGCATTTGTTCATCTGCATTAACTTTGTTCATCCACTTTTGTTCAGTCGCATGAACTTACTCATCCGCGTTTGTTCATCCGCATTTGTTCATCCGCATTTGTTCATCCGCATTGACTTTACTCATCTGCATTTGTTCATTCGCATAACTTACTCATCCGCATTTGTTCATTCGCATGACTTACTCATTCGCATTTGTTCATTCACATGACTTTCTCATCCACATTGACTTTCTCATCCACATTGACTTCTCATCCACACTGACTTTCTCATTCGCATTGATTTTCTCATCCGCATTGACTTTCTCATTCGCATTGACTTTCTCATCCGCATTTCTTACTCATCCGCATTTGTTCACACTTATGCAGTTTTTCTAAACTTAGGCGTATGAACTACTGTTTGGGCGCATGAGCAGCCTAGGGCACACTTATCATCATAATCAGTCCCCAAAGCTCATCTATCATGTTCTAAGCTTAAATCGTGCACTCTAAGCCTTAGAAACACAACCATAACATCATCAAGTATGAACATAGGCCAAAATCGCACGATAACCACAACATACACACATTCAAATGTATGGGTATGAAACCCAATTTTATAAAAACTTATATTCATGTATTTCCAGCCCTAAAATTAGTTAAAACAAGTAAAAAACGGGGTTCTAGAACTTACCTTTGCAACTCTTGAGTATGGATTCTTCCAAACTCGTTTGCAATTGAGTTCAACAGCCTAGAAACCCACCAAAAACACACACCCAAACACACATGAGCACACAACCAAGGATGTAACCAGTTAAGAACACCATAAAACCATGAATTCTTACCTTGAATTCGAATTCTTTCTTGTTCTTCTTTCTAAAACCAAGAGTTTACTGCTTCCTGCTACTCTCTCTCTAAAAATCCGATGATTTGGGTGTGTAAGAAGAGAGTGGGCGGCCATGCCCACTTTACACCCACTTTCAAACTTTTTGTCCTTTTGACACCTTTTACCCTTCGACTTGGGTAAAATATATTTTCTTTCTTTTTCTTCTCTTTATTCTTTCTTTTTTGACTTTAAAAAAAGTAACTGGTGTTACAAGTCCACCCCCCTTATATAGGTTCCATCCCCGAAACCTGTTATTCCTCGAACAAACGTGGGTAATGTTGTCTCATCTCTTCTTTAGTCTCCCACGTAAACTCAAATCTTTTTCGGTGCTTCCATTGTACACGCACCAGAGGAACCTCTTTATTTCTTAACCTTTTCTCTTTACGGTCAACGATCGCCACTGGTTGCTCCACATAATTGAGCCATTCATCTACCTCGATATCCTCCGGTGGTACAACCCTATCCTCGTTTGCTAAACATTTCCTCAGATGAGATACGTGGAATGTCGGGTGAATTTCACTTAACTCATCTAGTAACTCCAATCTATAGGCCACCTTTCCTACTCTAGCAATGATTCGGAAAGACCCTATGTATCTCGGGCTCAACTTGCCTCGCTTTCTGAACCGAATGATACCCTTCCCAGGTGAGACTTTCAACATAACTCTGTCACCCACCCAGAACTCAATCGGTCTATGTCGTTTATCAGCATACGACTTCTGTCTACCTTTGGCTACCTTCCTGAAGGCCTTAATCTTTTCAAGCTTTTCAATTGTAGCCTTGATCACCTCGATGCTTCCTAACTCTCTGACCAATATCACCCCAACACACTGTTGTTCGGCATCTCCTACTATATAGCGTCTCATAAGGAGGCATACCAATGCTAGCATGATAACTATTATTATATGAGAACTCAGGTAATGGTAAGTGGTCATCCCAACTTCCTCCAAAATCAATGACACATGCACGAAGCTTATTCTCCGGCATCTGAATGGTCCTTTCCGACTGACCATCCGTCTGCGGGTGATAAGCCGTGCTAATATGCAACTTTGACCCCATTGCATCGTGGAATTTCTTCCTAAATTTTGATGTAAACCGGGTGTCACGATCAGACACAATAGACCGAAGAGTTACGGTCTCCTTGATGAAAAGATCCGGCAACCTCTCAGATGAATACATTTCGCGAATCGGTAGGAAGTGAGCACTCTTCATCAAACGATCAACTATCACCCATGTGGCATCATACCCTTGCACGGTACATGGTAGTTTCGTAATAAAGTCCATGGTGATGTGCTCCCACTTCCACTCCGGTATATCCAAAGGTTGGATTTTCCATAAGGATTCTGATGCTCCGCGTTCACTTGATCTTAACCCCATACAATCTTTACATCTTTCCGGGTCAACTTGGTTAGTGGAGAAGAGATCTTAGGGAAGTCCTAGATGAATCTTTTGTAGTAGCCCGCCAAACCCAAGAAACTACAAATCTCAGATGGCATCTTTGGAGACTTCCATTGTATCACTGCCTCCACCTTTGTCGGATCCACCATAATCCCCTCAGGATTCACCATGTGACCCAAGAATGAACCTCGCGCAACCAGAATACGCACTTGGAGAATTTAGCATACAACTTCTCCCTTCTCAGCGTCTGCAACACCTCTCGAATGTGACCAGCATGCTCCTCCTTACTCTTGGAATAAATCATGATATCATCAGTAAACACAATCGCTGATTTATCCAACATCAACCTACACACTCGATTCATCAGATCCATAAAAGCAGCTGGCGCGTTGGTCAACCCAAATGACATAACGGGGAGCTCGTAGTGACCCTAACGCGTGCGAAAAGCTGTTTTAGGAATATCTTGCTCCTTAGCCTTCATCTGATGGTAGCCAGATCAAAGATCTATCCTCGAGAACTATCTGGCACCTTGGAGCTGATCGATCAGGTCATTGATCCTCGACAATGGATACCGATTCTTGACCATCAACTTGTTCAGCTCTCGGTAGTCAATGAACATCCTCATACTACCGTCCTTCTTCTTCGCGAATAAGACGGAGCACCCCAAAGAGAGATACTCGGTCTAATGAACTCCTTATCAAGCAACTCCTACAGTTGCTCCATCAGTTCCTTCATCTCAGTCAGAGCCAACCGCTATGGTGCCTTAGCAACAGGTTGGGCAATCGGTATTAAGTCAATCTGGAACTCGATCCCGCAATCTGGTGTCACTCCTAGTAAGTATTCTGGGAACACCTCTGGGAAGCCACACACAACCTATACATCAGACAGTTGTGGTGTTGGCATATCCACATCCTTCACGTAGGCCAAGTAGGCACTACACCCATGCCTCATGCACTTTCCTGCTACCGCCATCGAAATCACCTTCGGAATAGTCATGACTCGATCACCATAAACCGTCACCGTACTCCCATCAAGCGCTGTTAATCGAACCATCTTTTATGACACACAATGTTAGCCTCGTAGTCGGCCAACCAATCCATTCCTAGGACTACGTCAAACCCGCCTAAGGTTATCACAAATGGTCTAATAGGAAACTTGTGACCTTCTAGTTCTATATCACAACCCTTTATCTGCTCAGAAATCCTGGTGCCATCACCTATGGCAGTTTCTACATCAAAGGGCTCATCAATACTTCTACTCCTAATGGGCAACTTAGCACAAAAGGCAGCAGAAATAAAATTCCTACTAGCACCAGAATCAAACAACATAGAAACAAGAGTTTGGTTACTAGATACGTACCTGACATGACGTCGGGGTCCATCCTAGCCTCTTCCCTGGTCATCATGAAGGCCCTGTGCTCACTTTCTGCCCTTTAATTCTGGTCGTCTTCCTTGCTCCAGAACTCTCTGCCTTGGCTTCTTGCAGTCCCTGGTTATGTGACCCCTTTCACCGCCGTTATAACACTTTATCACCCCACAATATTTTGCCAGATGATCGGGCCTCCGGCATTTGAAGCAGAGGTTTGATCCCCACCTACATTCTCTTGTATGCCCTTTAGCACACTTACCACACTTCCTCGTCTCCGCACCGGATGAAACTACATGCCGGTCATTTGTCCTGGCAACCTTGTTGTTTGGAGTGTAACCCCCACGTTCAACCCGCTTTCCGTTCCAATTCTGGTTGCCGCTACTCTTCTGGTTCACTTCAATCACGGTCGTTTCCTTCACCGCCCTAATTACCTCAGTCACCATGGATGGCAGAATTGCCTGCATGACTTGTTGAACTCCCTCAACAACAGCCTGTTTCAATGTGGTCCTCATACTAGCACTATCATCACCGCCTTCTGGGTGATGGATCTCGGGCTCTTCGAGTTCCATTTCAGCAGCCCTAGTCATACTTCTCGTGACACGCGGTCCAGCACCACATCCACCACAACCTTCACCTGACGAAACCTTTGGAGATCTACCACCGACCATCCTCAACACACACTAAAAGATTCAAACACCAACACGGTCATTCAAGGGCATAGCTTAGATTATTTCAAATTACAGTGGCAAGTTGTGATTAGCCACTTACTTTACTCTTCACACCCCAAGCATTTCCTATCCTGACTACATCAGTATCTAAATCTACAAGAAACACATAAACCACATAAGATGCGCATGTAATACTGGCATCCCTTCTCTTCCCGTCCCATTTTCAGTTTAAGTTTAGGTTTATTTTGAAAATTTACCCGTTTCACTTAAACTTTAGCTCTGATACCAACTTGTAAGGCCCCGATCCCGGGACGCTTACAGCTGGCCAATCATTGCTCATAAAACATATAATTACACTAACTTGAAATAAATATTGCAGCAAAAACATTAATACAACATTTTCATAAAAATGCTTTTGCAAAATAATGCATTTTTATCAAATTACAAAATTCATGTTACATTTCAACACAAAAGCACTATAAATATGGATGCCATCCAAAGGAGTTGAGCAGCCGTCCCGTGCCATCCTCAGCAACTTTACATGCCAACTGGAAAATGCATAAAAAGTCAGTGTTGCTGAGTGAGTTCTAGTTTTAAAATAAAACATACTTTACTTTCATTTAAACCATTCTTTACTTTTGCATGTGATCACACATCATACGTACACATAGATAATATCATTATATCTTCTTTTACTGTTCACCACATATTTTCTTTAACCCTTCCCTTCTTTATCACATTCTTTATCACTATCTGGATAAGTTTCATTAGCTATGCCCCAAACAAATAGGGTACTGGGCCGAAGTTCATATTAACTTCCACACTAAACATAGCCTGGCACCAACACCGGGGTAAGCGACAAAGATCCCAACTATATACTACACCCCTAACATTATGCATAACTCGGGTACTAGGCCGAAGATCATAAAATAACTTCCACACTGCACATAACCTGGCACCAGCACCGAGGTGAGTAATCACCATAAACCATTGTATACTACACCCCAACATTATGCATAACTCGAGTACTGGGCCAAAGATCATAAATGACTTCCACACTGCACATAGCCTGGCACCAGCACCGTGGTGAGTAATCATTATAAACCATGTACCACACCGTTGGTCAGTCACAAAGACCGGAACCCCTGCGTGTATCCTTAAGGGTTAGCTAAACCATACGCAATTGAGCTTACAACATTTTAGAGCCGTGCACCTCTGTACATTTTACTTGCAAGCCTTTCTATACCATCTTTTATTAATGCCTGCATTCTATCATTATGTTCCACTTTTCATTATCTTTCACTTTACGTTCAATAATACTTTATCATTTCTTTCACAACTATAACACGTAAAGCCACAAAAAAGATAAACATACATAATAGGAACATAAACATAATCACACAAAGCATCGCCATACAAGGCATCATATACATACATAACATACATCATACAATAAGCATCAACCATACATCACATCACATCATCATACTATGCCCATCACATCATCTATGACCTCAAAAGTCAACTTACATGAATCCCCGGGAACCTCCTAAGTCAAAGCCTACATTTCACTTTTTCTCCAAAAAGTCAAAACATTTTCTAAGTGTTCATCTGCATTTCCTTTTTGTTCATCGGCATTTCTTTTTGTTCAACCGAATTGACTTTACTCATCCGCACTTGTTCATTTGCATAACTTACTCATCCGCATTTGTTCATTCGCATGACTTACTCATCCGCATTTGTTCATTCGCATGACTTACTCATCCGCATTGACTTTCTCATCCGCATGGACTTTCTCATCCGCATTGACTTTCTCATTCGCATTGACTTTCTCGTCCGCATTGACTTTCTCATTCGCATTGGCTTTCTCATCCGCATTTCCTACTCATCCGCATTTGTTCACACTTAAGCAGTTTTTCTAAACTTAGGTGTATGAACTACTGTTTGAGCGCATCAAGCATGAACATAGCCCAAAATCACACCATAACCGCAACATACACACATTCAAACATACGGGTATGAAACTCAGTTTTATAAAAACATACATTCATGCATTTCTAGCCCTAAAATTTGTTAAAACAAGTAAAAAGAAGGGTTCTAAAACTCACCTTTGCAGCTCTTGAGTATGGCTTCTTCCAAACTCATTTGCAAATGAGTTCAACCACCTAGAAGCCCACCAAAAACACACACCCGAACACACACAACACACATGAGCACACAACCGAGGATGTAACCAGTAAAGAACACCATTAAACCATGAATTCTTACCTTGAATTCAAATTGTTTCTTGTTCTTCTTTCTAAAACCGAGAGTTTGCTGCTTCCTGCTACTCTCCCTCTTTAAAAATCCGATGATTTGGGTGTCTAAAAAGAGAGTGGGCGGCCATGCCCACTTTACACCCACTTTCAAACTTTTTGTCCTTTTGACACTTTTTACCCTTCAACTTGGGTAAAATATCTTTTTTTCATTTTCTTCACTTTATTCTTTCTTTCTTTAACTTTAAAAAAAGTAACCGGGTGTTACACACACACATATATTTTCAAGAATGTTATATATTACTCTAAAGTTCTTCTACAAGTGTTAAGCACATTTCTAAAGTAACAAAGACCTGAGATACTTATACTACATCCTACAGCCGACAATACTTTGAAAGCCAGTTGGATACATTTGAACTAGAAAAAAGAATTAAATGTAGAGTGAAAAGGCATATTGCCTTTTGACTAGTGACTATGACATGCCATAGCTCACATCCTAATATATTACAAAAAGGATAACAGTACATAAAGTAGAATGCACAGACTCAAGACCTCAATGTACATTTGACCAAAAGCATGGACCTTTTCACCAAATAGTGAAATTTGGTGAGTCAACAGAGTTACAATGGAAAGTGATCCAACTTTATGGTAAATTACATTAGATAAAAGCATGTATTCAAAAGTATTTGGAAGATAATTTTTCTTCACTTCTAGGCTTCAGAAGACTTTGTATCTGAAGCTTGAGAAGACTTTGTATCTGAAGCTTTGGAAGACTTCACTTTAAGCTTTGGACGATTTATCACTTAGAATATATTCTAGTGCATGGTGTAAAACTTCTGAAGCATTTCTACTTCTGCACTTCAGTGCGTGCATGCAGGAAGACTTTGGATGTTTTAGGTGCATCAACCTTTATATAAACCTTGCAAACTCCTCCTAGGCTGATGCTACCAAAACATATGAAGATCTTAGATGTTGATAGTCCTCATTGTGATAATGACCATGCCTTTCTTCATCAAATGGTCAGGATCACTTAGACTCTCATAGTATTTTACCACCTCAAAGAGATCATGTTGAGGTAGATTGAACATGTCTTGCCATATTTAGACATCTTCAATACCTTGATCTCTAATCACATGCTATCTTTCTGGATTAGTGGATCAAGTCTAGGATAAGACGGGTCTTCCTATTGCAAGGGGAGCTGCTTGAATAGGAGTTGTTTGAGCTTCCTCTTGATGTACTTCCTTAGGATGTTTTGACTCATCTTGAGGTCTGGAGGTGAATGACCCTGTCTTCTTTATCTTCTTAGGCTTAGGCTTAGAGGCCATCCTTTTCCTCCTCTTTGAACTTTTTAACTGAGAAGACTGGCTTGCAACACCATGTTGTTTTGTCTTGTCTTTCTCAGTTAGGTTTGCCTCCCTCACAGGTTCAGAAGAAGATGGAGGTTGACCCTGCTTTTGATCAGAAGATGAAGCTTGCTAAGACTCAGCAGGGGGTCCAGGTTAAGTTGTCTCAAATGGTTTAACCTTAACCTCCGCTTCTTAAGGGGCTTGACTTGGTGGGGAGTGTAAATCAATGAGTTCTCCTCTTTTAATCTTCTGCTTGATCACCCTTATGTGCTCATCCATGGTGGATAGAGACATTGGACCAAGTCTCCTTTCGAAGAATCCACACAGCTTCAAAAAGCTCATCATCCTCTGCTTATTAGCAGACTTCTTTTGACTTTTCTGGATGATGCCTTGCTTTGGTAGCTTCTTCCCTCATTTTCCTCTTTGTTGCCTTCTACTCTTTGAGTACTTCAAGTTCAAGTTATTTGAGATACTCAAACTTAATGTACTCAAATACCAAGGATGAAGTGCATCTGGTTGGTACAGACTTATGACACTCAGGTAGTTGATCATATTTATCTTGTTAGCTTCTTTATCTACCTGAGGTTCTTGTGGTGCCACAGTCTCTTGCACAGGGTTTTCTTGAATTGGTGAGAGAGTAGGAACATGTTTGTAGAGTTTTTTCAATCTCTTTTCTTCTTTGATCTGAAGAACCAATCTTGCATCCTCTGCTTCTTTCTTCTCACTAGACATTTCAATGTCTGCTAGTTCATTTAGTTCCTCTAAGGGGTGGGAGATGAGTTGATCAATGTTATAGTTTTTGGTCTATAAGTAAGCAATCATGACTGCCCTTAACTCATCATTCTGAGTATCTGGTCTAGGGGCAGCCCTTATTATAACTTCCATGAATAGTAAAGACCCATAGAACTATCTCCCCTTAGCTTCCTCTTCCTCTCTCTCTCCTCCTCCTTAATCTCCTTAGGATTCATTTTCCTTTTCCCTTTGTCACTCACAGACCTTTGTGACTTTGGGTGGAGAGAGCTTTGGTCTTCATTGTTTGGAGTAGCATCCATGCTCCAGCTAGAGAGATGGTGTGATACACCTTCACCAGTAGGTGTATCACTAAGGGAATGCATTGCTGAGTGGTTGTAGGTGAGACAGGACTCTCAAGCTCTATCACTAGGCCTTCAGTCAAGGGTTTCACTTTGAAGCTAATCTCTGACCGATGATATTACTTGATAGTCTTTGTCTCCTTCTTTGGCTGAACACTTCAGTAATTCTATCTTAAATCCTCTGAGCCATCCTACTAGCTTGCCTAGATTGGCTTGGGTTGGCAAGTGGCATGTTGATTAGGTCAAGACCTTCATAGTAGTTCAAGGTCTGAAAATTGAAGACCTCTTGCTACCCTTGAACTCTTTGAAGAATGAGTGATCTTCTATCAGCAACATCTTGGGGTTGGCTTGATATCTTGCATTGATACATGTATCAAGCATGTTATCAGGCCTGTTAGCTGTGAGGTACATAAGAGACCCAATCATAGCTCTCTAAAACTGTTCATTCACACATTCCCCCTCAAGATCAGGACCAAGGGAGTGGTTTCTAGCTGTGGGTGTCTTAGCAACCTTACAGTCAGCCATGTTGAATCTTTTAAGTATGTCCTGAACATACTTTGACTAACTTATGAAGATGACATCTTCAACTTGCTTCACTTGAATTCCTAGAAAGAAATTGAGTTCCCCTAAGGCACTCATTTCAAATCTATCCTTCATTAGCTTCTTAAAGTCTTTGTAGAGCTTTGAATTAGTTGACCCAAAGATGATGTCATCTACATATACTTAAACTAGCATTAAGTCATTCCTTGATCCTTTAATAAAGAGAGTTCCATCTATAGTACCTCTTTTGTAGCCATGCTGACAGAGATACTAAGACAGAGTCTCATACCATGCTCTTGGTGCTTGATGCAACCCATAAAGAGCTTTATCGAGCCTCCATACATAATTAGGATGATCAAGATCTACAAACCCAGGTGATTGTTTGACATACACCTCGTCATCAATCACTGCATAAAGAAACGCACACTTGACATCATGTAAGGCCCCGTTCCAGGGACGCTCACAGCTGGTCAGTCATCATACATAAAACATATATTTAGATTAACTTTAATAAAACATTGTGGCGGAAACATTTAAACAACCTTTTCATTTCATTATAATTGCTTTTGCAAAATAATCCAACATTCATTACAAACATCATTTGTTCGCATTACAATGCAAAAACATAATACAAAAGAATGCCATCCAAAATGAGCCAAGTAAGCTCCCCGTGCCATCATTAGCAACCATTAACTGCCAAATAGAAACACATAAAAGTCAGTGTTTCTGAGTGAGTTCTAGTTTTAAAATAAAGAGTAAATTGCAATTTTCATACCTGTGTTTTGGGGGTGTTAACAGGATTAGCCCCAACTTAACAGTTTGCATACTTGAGTTTACGAATGCTAACACTTTACGCACCTCCGTCCAATTTACGTTAAACAACTGTTAAATCTCCCCCACATGCTCTTCACGTGAGGGGAAAAACTATCAATTCACCCAATTTATTAATCTTTTAAGAGTATATTTAATTTTCATACCTATGTTTTAGGGGTGTTAATAGTACCAGTCTCAGCTTTACAGTTTGCATACCTGAGTTTACGAATGCTAACACTTTACATACCTCTGTTCAATTTTCATTAAACAACGTTAAATGTCCGCCACATGCTCCTCACGTGAGGGGCAAAACTATCAATTAACCGTGAGCAGCCTCTACGGCAACCTCTCTCTCCAAACCCGACCTTCCATCCCCTCCATCCAAAACCTCTCACCGGAGACTCTCAAACTCACCATCTCCTACCACTGCCTCACTGCCCTCAAACCCTACCCCGCCACCCACATTAGCCACCTCGCCGTCAACAACCACCGCCTCTACGCTGCCTCCGGCCACCACATCCATGTATTCGAGACGATGTTGTTCTCCCTTATCGACACTTTCACCGTTAACGATTCCTCCTCAGGTTTTGCTAATTTCCTCATGTTTTATAATGGAAAAGTGTTCATATCTCATCAGGACAGTAAGATTAGAATATGTAAACTAACCGAACACAAATGACATAAACACCCCGGAACCCTACCGACGGTGGAAGATTGATAAATTAGGTGAATTGATAGTTTTGCCCCTCATGTGAAGAGCACGTAGGGAGATTTAACGGTAGTTTAACGAAAATTGGATGGAGGTACGTAAACTATTAGCATTCGAAAACTTAGGTACGCAAACTGTTAACCTGGGGTTGATCTTGTTAACACCCCTAAAACACAGGTAGGAAAATTGCAATTTACTCTTAAAAGATTAATAAATTGGGTGAATTGATAGGTTTGCCCCTCACGTGAGGAGCACATGTGGGAGATTTAACGGTTGTTTAACAGAAATTGGATGGAGGTACGTAAAGTGTTAGTATTCGTAAACTCAGGTATGCAAACTGTTAAACTGGAGCTGTTCCTGTTAACACACCTAAAACACAGATATGAAAATTGCAATTTACTCTAAAATAACATACTTTATTTTCTTTCAAAACCGTTCTATACATTCATACATGATCGCACATCATACATACACATAGATAATATCATTATTATCTTCCTTTACTATTCATCTTATTATTTCTTTACTTTTTCCGGATCAGTGTCATCAGCTATACCCCAATATATGCACAAAGCGGGTACTGGGCAGAAGATCGTAAATGACTTCCATAACGCACATAGCCTGGCACTAGCACTGGGGCAAGCGACAAAGATCCAAACTGTATACTACACCCTAAACGTATGCACAAAGCAGGTACTGGGCCGAAGATCATAAATGACTTCCATAACGCACATAGCTTGGCACCAGCACCGGGGTGAGTATCCACTATCATCCATGTACTATACAACTGGTCAGTCACAAAGACTGGATCCCTGTGTGTATCCTTATGGGTTAGCTAAACCACACACAGTTGAGCTTACGAAATTTTAGAGTCGTGCACCTCTGTACATTTGCTTGCAAGACTTTCTTTACTTTCACTTTCTCTTTTATTAATGCATGCATTCTATCATTATGTTCCTCTTTTCATTATCTTACATTTTACGTTACATAATACTTTATCATTTCATTCATGAACATTCAATGTAAAGCCATGGAAAATAAACATACACAACAAGGAACATAAACACAATCATACAAAACATCACCATTCAAGGCACTATCATACATGACATATCAATCATCATACATGCCATAACATATCCCATACATCATCAAAAGTCAACTTACTTCACCCCAGGAACATCCCAAGTCAAAGCCTACACTTTACATTTTCCCCAAAAATCAGAAAAATATTCAAAGTCTTAGGCGCATGGGCACTATACAGGCACATGCCTTTCAGGCGCATGAGGAACACTTAGGCGCACAGGAAACTTCTGGGCACACGGGCACTATTGGGGTGCATGAGCAACACTTAATCAAATCTAGGAAAATTCTAAGCACATGGGCACTATGCAGGCACATGAGTGCCTAGGCGCATGGAATCCTGAGCGCATGGACACTTAGCCAAATTCAGCCTTTTCTAAGCACATGACCACTATTTGGGCGCATAAGCTTTGGGCGCATGAGCTTTGGGCGCATGGGGACACTTAGGCAATTTATACCGTTGGGCACATGGGCCACAATTTAGGTGCATGGACAGTCTATATCACACTTAAACAACTAATCCCTAATCATCATCTAACATGTTCTAAGCTTAAATCTTACATTCTAAGCCATAGAAAAACATTCATAACATCATCATAACCATAAACACACCCAAATCAACCCAACCTGCAAACACATACAAATATACATATGTGTAAGAAACCCATTTTTATAAAAAGTTTCCTACATGTATTTCCAGCCCCATATGTGCGTTGATTTATGTGTATAAGTGCAGGTACAAACATTATACTTGGTTAATTTCTGAAATTGACCATGTTAGGACCGTTTTTGTATAGAGTACTAATGGATTCTGCATGAGACCATATCAAATAGTGCGGTATCCTATTTGATAGGCGATCCAATTAGTGAGAACGACAACCTGATCGATCTAACGATGAAACAAACGTTAAGAATTAAGTAGAAATCGACAAGGAACGAACTATGAAGTTGATAGGCCACTTAGGGCGCTCTAGACGACTAGGGTTTGTGAATATTCGAAGTCTCTCATGTTGGACCAAAAGAACCAATGAGCCAAGATCAGAAAACCTCTAAGTCCCACATGATATCACAACAACTGCTGAAGGCTTCATCAGCAGTTCGACAAGTGCTGAAAACTCCAACAGCTGAAGATCAAGTGCTGAAGACTTCAACAGCTGAAGACTAAAGTGTTGAAGCTCAACAGCTAAAGAACACAAGTGCTGAAGCTGAACAGCTGAAGAACACAAGTGCTGAAGCTGAACAGCTGAAGAACTCAAGTGCTGAAGACTTCAACAGCTGAAGACCAAAGTACTGAAGTACAACAGCTGAAGAGTCTACAAGTGCCGAAGATCAACAACTGGTGTACAAAGTCTGAAGACAAAGACTGAAGACATCAGCTGATGATATCTACTGAAGTCATCAGCTGATGAAACATCTGAAGTTCAAGTCTGAAGACCAAGTACTGAAGTTTCAGTAGTTGTCACAACAGCTGAAGAGTACTTCTTCAGTAGTTGTGATATCAGTAGTTTTATGTTTTTACTTTCAGTAGTTTTGTAAAACGACTGAAGAGCTTGTTCTTCAGTCGTTGTAGTATCAGTAGTTTTATGTTTTTCAGTAGTTATAGTAACTGATAACACTTAGTATTTTTGTAAGAAGATGTCAGCTGTTTTGACATCTTCAGTAGTTGTGTTTCAGTTGGAATAATTCTGTTAGATGTCACTATCAAGTGACATCAGCAGACGTCACATCTCTTATATAATAGGTGTCGACCTAATTGTAAGGGTGACATTCCGTTACCACGAAAGCGAATATTAAATGAAATATATTTGCAGAATTCTCTCTATCTATAACCGTTTTTGTTCTTCATTGAATATCTTTTCGTTCTTGTGAATTGGCTAATTCATTGTTAGAATTCCGCTGCTATACTCTATAATCAATCAAACGTAGATCACTGATCCTAACAAGGTTATCAGAGCAGGTTAATCATTGATCGATCTAACAATTGATCATTGAAACTGCAAATTGATATCTATGTTTGATTGAATTAGCATATTCGCAAGAACTGGTTATAGATTATTGAATTTCTGTCGCTTTCGTTCATTTATTTTGAGATCTCTCTTGGTTCAATTGGTTGTTGTGTTTTGTTCTAAATCTGTTATAGCTTAATTGAATTTGATTGAATCTGAGATGACTACTCATTCTAATGATCCTCACAATACCGGTTCCTCAACCAAGCCTCCGATGCTGGTTAGGACCGAGTATAACATATGGCAGCGAAGAATGCTTCATCACCTGTCTGTTAACAGTTCAGGTTGTTGGACATCTATGGTACATGGACCACATAAGCCTATGGTGAACAATCCGGAAACCAATCAAATGGTTCCCAAGAAGAAGGAACAATACTCTGATGAAGATCGGAAACTGTTTGAGATTGATGCTAAAGCCCATGGAATTCTGGCCATGGCACTGCCTAATGAAATCTATTCAGGGCTTATGCATCATGAAACTGCTCATGATCTCTGGAATGCCCTGAAGGAACAATTCGGTGGCACAGATGAGGTCTTAGCAAACAACAGAGAAATCCTTGCCCAACAATATGAGACATTCTCTCATAGAAAGGGTGAGACACTGACTCAACAGTTTGAGCGTTTTTCCTGCTTGATCTCTGAGCTGAAAATGGTGAAACAGGAATACACCAATAGCTAGATGAATAACAGGTTCCTCAGATCACTGCCTGAGAGATGGGACACATACACTATTGTCCTACGCTCAGTGCAAATCTGGATAGCCTATCTCTCACCCAACTTCATGGGAAACTGCTTACATTCGAAAGAGAGATAGAGCAGAAGAGGAAACTGTCCTCATCAGGAAAGCTCACTGATGACTTTGTACCAGGGAATACTTCCTTGGTTGGTCATTAGTCAGAATATGCTGCATCTGAAAGCAATTATGATGAGCATATTGATTTCTCTTCAAATAGTTCTGATCATGCATTTGTTGGTATTGAGAGTCATTCTGGCAGTAACAGTGACAATCTATGCTTCATCATGGATGATTTGAAAGGAATAGCTGATTATGATCTAGAAGAGATGGATATTCTGAGCCAAATGCACTGATTAATATCAGATCTCAGAAGTTCTATAAAAGAACTGGCAGGAAATTTCCTGGACTCTCTGGCAAAACCAAAGTTGGTTTTGACAAGAGTAAGTTGAGGTGTCACAAATGCCAAAGGCTGGGACACTTTGCAAGAGAGTGTAGATCAACTGGATCTAACTCTTCTGCACCCTTTGTGACTTTTCCTAGTACTAGTCCACAAAACAGAGGGCAACATCTGCTGGTTCTGGTCATCATTCACATCCTAGGTCTCCTGCATACTTTGTTCCCCAGGGTCAAATGTCATATCCTTATCCCTGCTATTATATGCCTCAACCAAATCCTGTTCAAGCTCCAATTGTACAACAACCACAAGCATTGCCTAAACCACAACCTTCCTAATCTCATCAACAAACTCAACCTCAACAACACATCTTCTTCACCCCAGGAGTTGTTGACTGGAGCAGTTTACCAGATGACTTGTCTGGCCATGAACAACTGTTCTCAGGTGCTGGTGAACATGGTGGTGATAGTCCCTTTGGAAATCTAGCTCTTATGGCTTTGGATTCTGCTGATACTTCATCCACTAATGCTTCTACACCAAAGGTATCACAGGTATCCTCTGAGGCAAAAGCCAAACTATATTCTGAAACGTGTATAGCAGCATTTGCATCTATTAGAGAAGCAAATGTAGCTTTAATCAACAAGAACATTGAGCTAGAACAAATAATTTCCAAAAGCAAAGCTGAATTTGAGTCTGTGCTTAATGATAAGAATGATGAGATTTACAAACTTAAATGCCAAATAACTGATGATAAGGCTAGGGAAGAGATACTTCTAGAGAAGTATAAATTCGAATCTTTGTCAAAACGTTACATTACACTTCATGTTTAGATTCATTAGGTTCGTAGGAACTCGAAATAGCACTTAGTGTCATTTAAATCAACGTTTGTGTCCATTTAAGTGGTCTATGTTAGGGTATGGTCCCGGTTCTTGATTTTAATAATTTCAGTCATTGTGGGTTCGATTAATCCATTCATTTGACCCGATTTCAGTTTCAAAGTACATGAAGATGAATAGGATATCAGTTAATATCACTATCAAAGAGTAATCACAATAATAGAAATTTTGAGAGTTTTTGAAGTCGCCTAGGGTATATGACCGACTGCCCCTTTTTATATTATTTTAAGTTTCAGTAGTGCGACTAGACCAATACACATGACTCATTCGTGCGACTGGGTTTCAGTCTTGTGACTGACTTAGACTCTTTCATCCAGTCGTACCATTGGTTTGTTCTTGTGATCCAATTGCATAGTTGTACCATACTCATGGTCCAATCGTGTGATTGGCTCATACTTATGGTTCAAGCGTGCAATTGGCTCATACTTATAATTCAATCCTGTGGTTTTCTCATACTTATGAGTTTGACTTCATCCATTTCCATACACTCAAAATTTAACTTTTGATATATAACATTATGACTAGTGATCATCTCAAACATGACCTTTTTTAACTGAAAATCATTTGATCACCTCAGACGTGATCCTTTTAATAGAGAGCCGATTGGTCACCTCATACGTGACCTTTTAATTTGTGATTCACAGAGTTCATCTAGTTATATAGTCTGACATTGACGCAAAGAAGATAATGAAAATAGAAAACAACTTGAATTAAAGCAAAACAAGACATATTTTTGTGTTTTTGGTTTGAGGTGGATTGAAACCTTTTAAAAATCATCTAAGCGATTTTTCCTCCTGAGTAGAACAACTTCAATTTATTTTTATCATTTCTGCAAAAATTCATATGGAATCATATAGGTATATCACAATCATTTGGGACCCTTTTATATGTACCTGGATACAAGATTCTTTTTTCTCTTAGAGTCAATAACACTTGCAGGAAATCATACTAGAGCTGTAAGATGCACACAAGATTTTGACTATCAAGAGTTGCAGCCATGATGATTTTAGTATATTTTTCCACTTAAATCCATACACAGATTTATGACTCACATTGGTGATGAGTTAGCTTTTATTATTTCAACAAGCATTTGTGAATCCCACACTTATATGGTAATCAACATTCCTCAGGAGATTTTTGAGCAGTGTATGGGTATTTGACAAGAAGAAACTATTCTAAGAGCTTTCAAAGAGATGCCAAGCTTTAGGTCAGTGCCATCGCACAGCAGAGAGACGCAAACAACAATGAATTCTAGAATATTTAGGTTATGCTTATCCTCAGGTCAGTGCCATCGCACATCAGAGAGGCACACAACCTATCTTCTTGTTAAAACACTTTTTTCTTTTACACATAACACACCAACAACATTAGTCATTAGCTTGATTGCGCTTAACAGTTTTTCCACATGCTTTGCTCATTTTTATGGTCATCCGCACACATTTGTGGCATTTATTTTGCTCGTCACTCCTTATTAGAAATGCGTTGATTGTGTTAACCAGGGATTAGATGAAAACCCACAGCAAGTTGAACAAATTAGTATTAATTTAATTCACCAATGAAGTCTACTCGTCTATTGTGTTGAATCTACCAACACATCATATAATACACTAGCAACCCCAAGGCCTACTTTCTCTATGTTACCTCATTAGCAGACTAGTTTACTATCATTTTTCCTTTATTTTGCTTAGACATCTCAAACTTGAAATTTGAATATAGCATTTTGATCATTTAAATCGTTATGATTTCCCAAACAATTAGTTCCATGTGTACTATCATTTTCTATAATTTTGAATCAATATCACAGATTTGATTTCTTTGCTTTCAGCTTATCTACTTGCCCTTTTTTTAAGTAATTAAATACTGAAACTAAACTATTCTCCCCCTAAAATTCTAAAACCTAAAATGTTTTTGTGTTTTTGGATTTTGAAAGACAGGAAAATAAAATTAAAAAATAAGAAAATTTGTCGGACTAAGAACTCGATTCTTCTGGAATCACAACATTTTTCTTTTTCACGCCATTGACCACCAAAAAATATAAAAGCCGAGGGTTGTCAAAAGCTTTTGTGTAGAGGTCGGCACTTTGAAAATCCGTATTAATTTTAACAACATTGATTAACTGCTTTTCAAAACAGACACATATAAAGTGATATTTAATACCGATGTGTTTAGTTTTTGGGTGTTGGACCGGATTTTTAGTGACAACTATTGTAGCAGAATTATCAACAAAGATAAGGGTGTTAGAAAATTTCAAACCGTAGTCTCGCATTGCTGTTTAATCCAAATGATTTGTGAACAGCAACTTGCAGCAACAACATATTCAGCGTTGTTAGAGGACCGTGTACTGGACGGAGTACTAACCGATCTACGTGTATACCGAATCAAATAGTGCGGAATCCTATATGATTGGCGATCTAATCAGTGAGAATGTTAACCCGATCGACATAAGATAATCTAAATGTTAAGAACGAACAGGAATCGATCAAGAACGATCTATGAACTTGGACTGGCTTTCTTGGATGTTCTGGACGGCTAGGGTACGTGTATGAGTTGAATTCTTCAAAGTGTTTCATTTTTCCACGAATTAAGTGGTAATTATAGGTTGGGGTTACTTATTCCTGCGATTGAACCATTATCATGGTTCAGTCGTGCGACTGAGTCATGTGGTTGATCCATTCGCACAACTGAGTGTTCAGTCGTGCGACTGAGTCAATCTCATGTCACAATTGTGCGACTGATCTAGTCTCCTGGCTCAGTCGTGCGTCTGGTTCATTAGCATGAAGTTGTTCATGCGTATGGTCCATTAGCATGGGCCATTCGCATGAGAAATTCACATGATTAAGTTTAAGCACGTTCCTCAATCATTATTGACTAAGAACTATGTAAACAACCACAAACCTATATAGTTAGTTCAATAAGCAATAACACACAATAATTAATGAAATATTAAACACTATAAGAATAAACCACACATTGTATTTCATTCAAACCATCTAGTTACATATATGTAAGACATGAAAGACTTTTTACATTAAGCTCATAAACTAGGTACATATGTATCTACAAGATTCACATGTTGACAGAGTAATAGATGTCTGCTTCTTACACCGCCAGGTGACTAAGTGTCTTCCAAATAACTGACATCCCACTAATGTTGACTTGTAATTCATCTTGCAACCACCATAGCCCGAGTCACTATATGCTGTAAGCTCAAAGTCATCATCATGAGGATACCACAACCAGAGTGTTGGAGTACCCTTCAGATAATGAAAGATCATTTTTACCTCAATTAGATGTTTCACTTTTGGTTTAGCCTAATATCTAGAACAGAGACATGTGGCATCCATAATATCCGAATGAGAGGCTGTGAGGTACATTAGAGATCCGATCATTCCTTGGTACATAGTGGCATCTACCAGATCACCATTTTCGTCGGGGCCCATATCGTGGTTCGTGGCAAGTTGAGTCTCAGCAACCGTTGCATTCTCCATGTCGAACCGACTAAGGATATCTCCTACATATTTGGACTGATGCAGGCAGATTCTATTTGGTGTCTGATCCACCTGTACCCAAGAAAGAACTTCATCGCTCCAATGGCACTCATCTCAAACTCGGCTTTCATCACCAATTCGAATTCTTTACACAATGCTTCATTTTTGGAGCTGAAGATTATGTCATCCACATATATCTGCACCGGTAGTAAATCACCATCTTTCTCATGGTTCAATCGTGCGACTAAGTCATGCGGTTGATCCATTCACACGACTGAGTGTTCAGTCGTGCGACTGAGTCAATCTCATGTCACAATTGTGTGACTGATCCAGTCTCCCGGTTCAGTCGTGCGACTGGTTCATTAGCATGAAGTTCTTCATCGTATAGTCCATTAGCATGGGCCATTCGCATAAGAACTTCACACAATTAAGTTTAAGCACGTTCCTCAATCATTATTGACTAAGAACTATGTAAACAACCACAAACCTATATAGTTAGTTCAATAAGCGTTAACACACAATAATTAATGAAATATTAAACATTATAAGCATAAACCACACATTGTATTTCATTCAAACCATCCAGTTACATATATGTAAGACATGAAAGACTTATTACATTAAGCTCATAAACTAGGTACATATGTATCTACAAACACCCCCTTGGACCTAGTTTAATCTATTGTCTGACATTCTTCATAAGCTCTTCAAATTTCTTATACTTCTCCTCTCTTGTGACTCCTGCATGTATTTCAAAAGCAAAGCAGAGCCGTATCACATTCTGGAATTGGAGAGCTTGTACAATATCCTACGTGCATAGAACAGTGGCCACTTGTATAAAGTGTAGACATCGTCAGAAGACAAGTTAGTTAGCCATATCGGGTCAAATACCCTGATAGTTTCCATATTTCCATTCCTGTTCAGAACTATGACCGCCTCACTCATTCACCAGTCATAGTACCACCACTTAAAATGTGGAGTGAAGTCCTGAGGCATTTCGCTTAGAGGCATTCTCGACATTGTGCGCGGAGGACTCCACTTTAGCACAATCTTTGGCTTCCCAGTAATGGTATCAACTTCAGATGATCTGATATACCTCCTTGGTTGTTGAGGTTTGAAGTTGACCCACCTGGTGTGTACTCTCTCTTCAAAGCAGCTTCAAACCAGCCTGACATCTTTCGTGGATCAACATATAACAGCTTCAACTTGGCCAGCTGGTTAAGCTCAAAACCGGGTAGAGTCTTCAGATCGTGTGGGAATCTGAAGTACTCTATGCCCTTTTCTCTCTTCATGGCATATACATTCAGATACTCAAAATAAGCCCATGCGATGATCTTGCCTGACACCTTTAAGTGTTTCTTGACTTTGTACATCTTGGTGTAGACATTTGGCTTTTGTGCAGTGCGCATGGCTCGGATCTCAGCAAAACATGCCGCCCATTCAGCGTTTTTGATGTTGACATCTGCGTCTGAGGCTTAGGCTTGATCTTTCTTCTTCTCCGACTCCTGCTCCATCTTATCCAATATTTCAAAAGTATCACTAACAAGGGTGTCACCCAGATTGGGGACTACATTTCCCTCGTTGTTAGCATACTCTGGATAATGTTGTGTGGTGACGTCTTCAATCACAATCTCATCCACATCGTTAAGCTCATCGTCACTATCCATGTCCACAGTAGGAGCATCCTTCACAATCTCATCTGGATTCAGTTGGAATATCTCAGCCAGTGCTCATCAGTAAGGTCGTGAATTATTTCTCCTTCCTTAGCAGTGTAACTCACAGACCTCCTGACAATCCCTTGCAAATCAAGTATCATTGTGAGTTGAGACTTGATCTGCTGAAGGGGAGCAACGTCGTACTCATCTTGCTGAGATCTATGATCTGCTTGATTTAAAACATTAAACACATCATGCATCAGTAAATAATCAAGACATTAAACATTACATATATATACATAAACATTCAAGCACATAAGTTTAATACAATATTCAAATTACAGATGAATTAAATTACACAAAACTCTATGCATTACTTTTGTCTTGGAACATGTGTTCTTCTGCTGTCGGGGCTGATGTCGAGGCACCTGGATCTTAAGTCTTTTTGGTTTGCCTCTCATTAGCTTCCTGTGCAGCCAAAGCAGATGACTCTCCTCCTCCTTCAGTATCTCCTCCATCCTCATCATCACCTTTATCATCACCATCATCATCATCATCATCACTATCATCATCATCATCACTATCATCATCATCACTACCATCACCATCATCATCTTCACCAACATCACCGTCTCCCTCTCTGATCTTCAGAGGCTCATCCTTGTGCCCTTAAGTTGAGCAGGATGGTCCTCTTAGCATCCTCCAACTCCTCAATCTTCTTGGTAGATCACACATTTTGCTCCTTATGTTAGGAAATCTCTTGACTCTGAGCAACCATCTGCTGAGCTGCTCCTCAATCTGCTGTGCCTACTGAGATGTCTACTATGATTGAGCATCAATATGCTCCACTAACTATCATAGCTGAGCAGTCTTCTCATCATCGGCTGCTAACAGCTTCAGTATAATATGGTTTAGTGCTGAAAGCTGTTCCTCTACCCCACTGGGAGGTAGAGATGATCCTGATAGAAAGGAGGGGTGATATGATGGTCCTGTTTGGTGGCTAGAGGTGGTGGTGGTGGCAGTGGTGGCAGTGGTGTATATGGGAGGTGGTATGTGTGTGGTGGTGATGGGTAAGTGAAGTGGTGGTGGATATGATATGGGGAAGTGGTGGAGTGGCTGAGGTAGTGGTGGTGTGTGTGGTGGTAGTAGTGGTGACAGGTGGAATAGTGGCAGTGGTGATGGGGGGAGAGGTGGTAGATGTAGTGGGTGGTGTGGTAGAGGTGGTGGATGTGATGCTGGTGGTGATAAAGGTCATACTCCTATTCTTCGTCTTCATCCCATGGGGTTGAGCCATCCTTTTCCTCCTCTTGCCTCTGGAGGTGGATGCTCCCCTGGGATGCTGCTGGGCTGACCTGGTGAGTAGCTGGGGTCGGCTGTTGTCTCCTCAGACTCGCTAGGGCGTCCTCCAACCTCCCGAATGCCTCGGTCGTTGGCAACCCCTTCCTACCCTCTGTCCTGGTTAGGGGCTCCTTATCACTCTCTTCCTCCTCATGAGGAGGATAGAAATCCTAATGGAAACTGGCAGTGGTGGCATCTGTATGAATGGGTGGTGGAAGTGTAGTATGAACAGTGCAGGCCCTGGAAACAGCAGGGCCAGAATCTCCACCAATGTCTCTGTCATCATCATCAGAGTCATCAGATGGAAGAGCAATCTGCTCAACATCTGAATTACTCTCCTCGTGGCGCCACTTACGCCTTGCAGGCGCCATGTACTCCTCCTCGGCCAGATGCCCAAACAGTCTCTTTATAGGGGGTTTGACCTGCTTTCCCCTGTAGACCTTCATGCGGCCTAGTGTTGTGTCATCCATCACCTCAAGTGATACCGCATCCTGGCTCTCCTTGGGCAGAGAGGCCAGCTTCTAGTCGATAATCATCTGAAGAAACCTCGGGTATATGCAAAATCCCTCTTTGCCTTTTGCCTCAAGATTCTTTGTTGGACCAAAAGAACCAATGAGCCAAGTCAGAAAAATCTTTAAGTCCCACAGACATCAAAACAACTGAAAGTGGTCTACAACAGAAGAAGACAAAGTCTGAAGACAAAGTATGAAGACAAAGTCCGAAGACAAAGTCCGAAGACAAAGTCCGAAGACAAAGTCCGAAGACAAAGTCCGAAGACAAAGTCCGAAGACAAAGTCCGAAGACAAAGTCCGAAGACAAAGTCCGAAGACAAAGTCCGAAGACAAAGTCCGAAGACAAAGTCCGAAGACAAGTCCGAAGACAAAGTCCGAAGACAAGTCCGAAGACAAAGTCGAAGACAAAGTCCGAAGACAAAGTCCGAAGACAAAGTCCGAAGACAAAGTCCGAAGACAAAGTCCGAAGACAAAGTCTGAAGACAACAGCTGAAGACAAAGTCTGAAGATAAAGTCTGAAGACAAATTCTGAAGAAAAAGTCTGAAGACGAGTCTGAAGACGAAGTCTGAAGACAAAGTCTGAAGACAAAGTCTGAAGACAAAGTCTGAAGACAAAGTCTGAAGACAAAGTCTGAAGACAAAGTCTGAAGACAAAGTCTGAAGACAACAGCTGAAGACAAAGTCTAAAGAAAACTGCTGAAGACAAAGTCTGAAGACCAAGTTCTCAGAAGTTGTCACAACAGCTGAAGTAGTTCTCTTCAGTAGTTGTGATGGTTTACTTTTCAGTAGTTTGTAATCAGTAGTTTTATATTATGTAAAACATCTAAAGTTCTTACACTTCAGATTTTATAACTTCAGTAGTTGTAATGTTAGCTTGTACTTAGCTTTTTGTGAAGGTGTCCTCAGTTGTTGTGGACATCTTCAGTTGTTTAGTTTACTTTCAGTTGTTTGTATAAATCAGTTAGCTGTCACTATCAAGGAATATTGACCTAATTTCCTTGTAACCGAAGCGTGTGCGTGAATGAAAACATTCTCTTTGCAGAAAACTTTCTCTCTCTATAACCGTGACTATTTGATTGAATATTCATATTATTCTTGCTAAAATTTCGTCTAATTCTTGTGCTATTCGGTGCAAATCATAATCTAATTGATCAAACTAGATCCCGATCCTTCAAATGGTATCAAAGCTGGTTAATCACTATCAATTTAACAATTGATCATTGTAACTGCTCTTTTGATATCTAAGTTTGATCGAATTAGCAAATTGCAAGAATTGGTTATAGAGTTTGATTTTCTGTTGCTTCTGGTGAATTAATTTGAGATTCGTCTTGTTTCAAACTGTGTTGTTGAGTTTTTGAGCTAGATCTGTTAAAATCTCATTGAACCTGTTTGAATTGGTGAAAATGGCTACATCAATCAATGATCCTCATAATACTGGCTCCTCAACAAAGCCTCGATGCTTGTTAAGAGTGAGTATAACATATGGCAACGCCGAATGCTCCATCACCTGTCTATCAACAGTTCAGGTTGTTGGAAATCTGTGGTTCATGGACCATATAAGCCTATGGTGAGTAAAAAGGAAGCCAATAGATGGTTCCAAAGAAGAAAGAGCAATACTCAGATGAAGATCTGAAACTGTTTGAAATTGATGCTAAAACCCATGGAATTTTGGCCATGGCACTGCCTAATGAAATCTATTCTGGACTTATGCATCATGAAACTGCTCATGACCTCTGGGTTGCTCTAAAAGAACAATTTGGAGGAACTGATGAGGTCTTGGCAAACAATAGAGAGATCCTTGCCCAGCAATATGAGACATTCTCTCAAAGAAAGGGTGAGTCACTGACTCAACAGTTTGAGCGATTCTCCTGTTTGATATCTGAGCTGAAAATGGTTAAACATGAATATACAAACAGTCAGATGAACAACAGATTCCTCAGATCCCTACCTGAGAGATGGGACACATATATTATTGTCCTATGCTCCAGTGCAAATCTGGACAATCTATCTCTCACCCAACTTCATGGGAAACTGTTAACATTTGAAAGAGAGATAGAACAGAAAAGGAAACTGGCTTCATCTGGGAAGCTCATGATGATTTTATACCAGGGAATATTGCTCTGGTTGGTCATGAGTCAAAATATGCTGCATCAAAAAGTTCTTATGATGAGCATAGATTTCTCTTCAAACAGTGGAGATTTGCTTTTGTTGGTATTGATAGTAATTCAGGGTGTAGTAGTGATAATTGTGCTTTTTGATGGATGATTTGATAGGATCTGCTGATGATGATTTGGAAGAGATGGATATTTTAAGCCAAATGGCATTAATCAATATCAGATCTCAAAATTTTACAAAAGGACAGGTAGAAAATTTCCTGGTCTCTCTGGAAAAACCAAAGTTGGTTTTGACAAGAGCAAGTTGAGGTGTCATAAGTGCCATAGACTTGGACATTTTGCAAGAGAGTGTAGATCATCTGGATCTAACTCTTCTGCACCCTTTGTGACTTTTCCATGCAATAGCTCACAAAACAAAGGGCAACATTCTACCAGTTCTGGTCATCATTCACAAATTCAATCATCTCCTACATATTTTGTCCCTTAAGGTCAAATGCCATATCCTTATCCCTATTTTTACATGCCTCAGTCCAATCAGGTTCCTGTACCCATAGCTCAACAACCACATGCCCTACCTAAGCCTCAATCATCTCAATCAAATCAACAATCTCAATCTCAATCACATCAAAGCTTTTATACTCCTGGAGTTGTTGACTGGAGTAGCTTACCAGATGATCTTTCTGGTTATTCTGAACAAGTGTTTTCTAGTGCTGGTCAACATGGTGGTGAAAATCCTTTTGGAAATCTTGATCTTATGGCCCTGGAGTCTACTGATGGTTCATGCTCAAATGCTTCATCATCACAGGTACCACGTGTATCTTCTGAGGCTAAGGCCAAGTTGTGTTCTGAGTCATGCATAGCTGCTTTTGTCTCAATTAGAGAAGCAAATGTAGCTTTAATTAATCAAAATCTTGACCTAGAGAAAGTGATTTCCAAAAGAAAAGCTGAGTTTAGATTTACAAATTAAATGCCAAATCACTGATGAAAAGGCAAAGGTAGAGGTCATTTTAGAGAATCATAAGAATCTCAAAGAAACACTTGCAGCTACTCAAGTAGAGTGTGAACGCTGGGTAATATCCTGCAAGGGGTTTGAAATGCTTCTCATTAAGCAAACAACTTCAAATGTGAAGTTTGGGATTGGGTACAATCACACTGTACCTCCCATAGATTTTACTCCCAAGACAGAAGTAAAATCTGAAGGTGAAAGCAATTCCCAAACTATATCATCATGTGTCTCATCCTCAAGTGATAATGCACAATCAGAGGATGAAGTCAGTAATAGTACCTCAGCAAATCAATTTGCTGATGGTCTCAGTGTTGATAAGCACATGATTAAAGAAAAGCTGAGCACTTTAGGTGCTGTCTCACAAAGTATTCAAAGTACTAAAGAGCAAGTAACAACACCTGAAGAACATTTCAAACCAAATGATAACAAACATGGTTTGACAACTGCTGAAGAGTCTATCAGGAAATCCAAAAATACTGATAGAAAACTTTTGAAGAACAAGTCTTCAGTTGTTACAAATCCTTCAGTACTTAACATAAGTACTGAGAAGAAGAATGTACTGAAGAACACACCTTCAGTAGTTTCATCTTCTTCAGCAGTTGAACAACAAAAGATGAAGAAAAAGCCATGTGAAATATGTGGTCTATTCAATCATCTCACTGACAAATGTTGGTACAGAAAGGGTTCCAAATTCAACAAAGATAAAATCATTAAAAAGAAAATTAATAAAATGAAAGATGAATTTGAAACCAAGTTTGTGCCACAAACATCTCAAATGATAACCCAAAGCTTCACAAAAATCTAAAAAAAAGGAAAGGGTTCATCATAAAACAGCTGAAAATACTCGTCAAGGAGTATCAAAACACCAGACTAAGTCTGTGTCTTTCAAAAGGAGGACATGGTGAGTCACAGGAACCTATCAAAAACAAGTACTGATGTGTTTGCTGAGCTGAAGGCTTTAACAACCAATTAGACACAACTTCTTATGATGGTTCTGACATCTGTTGGGGAGAGTAAACCAAATAGATGTACCTGTGATTAAACCACTGAAAAGGAAAACTAAGCCAAAATCAAAGGAATCCTTTTCAGCACCATCTCCACCTTCAAAGACTGTTAATCATGACAAATCAGTTAGTATAAAATCTGTTGATGAAAACAAACCCAAAAACAAAATGGTTTGGGTCTCAAAAGCTAACTAGTTTGTTGGGGCAAATGCAGGGTTCTTCAACATGCCATAGAAGCATCTGGTATGTGGACTGTGGAGGATCTATGCATATGATAGGGAGCAGTTCTCTTTTTCATGACTACTCTCAAGGAAAGAAGGATTTGTATCTTTTGGTAATGATGCTAAGGGTTACATCATCGGCAAAGGCTTTGTGTCAAATGGTGAGATAAGATTTGATGATGTTAACCATCTAGAGAATCTCAAGTACAACTTGTTGAGTGTCAGTCAAATGTGTGATAAAGGGCATGTTGCACTTTTCACCAGTCAAAACTGTCAGATTCTGTCTTCCAATGTTTTGAGAATGATTGATAAGATATTGGATGAATATACTCTCCTGAAGGCCAACAGGATTGGAAGAGTATAAGCCTTAGACTTATGAAAGAAAATTGATCTAAAAGGCCATCCATGTATGTTTTCCAAGGCCTCTCCTCAGGAATCTGAACTATGGCATAGAAGGCTTAATTTCTAGGCAACTGTTTAGATTCTTGGCAGAGTAAGAAACAAACTTCAGTTGCTACATCCACTGCTGAAGCAGAGTACATTGCTGCTGCAAGTTGTACATCTCAGGTACTCTGGCTTTAGATTCAATTACTGGATTATGACATTACAGAGACTAAGACTGCTTTACTGATGGACAGTGCTTCAGCTCTTTGTATTGTTAAGAATCCTGTCCAGCATTCTAGGAGCAAACATATTGAGATCAGACATCATTTTATCGGGGATTATTATGAAAAAGGTCTGATTGATCCAAAGTTTGTTCCTAGTGCTGATGACCTTGCAGATATATTTACTAAGCCTTTGGATAATGCAACTTTCCAAAATCTTGTGCTAAGGCTTGGTATGCTGCAGCTTGAATGATTTGACAACTACTGATGATATCAGTTCACAAGTACTGATGAGCATTAGTATACAACTGTCAAAAATAAGTACTGATAAGTTATTTTATCTTTAGCAGTTTTCATAACTACTGAAGACTAATTACTTAAAAAGTACTAAAGTACATTATTTGTTGCAAAGTACTGATGTAGTTACAACTACTGCTGTGGTTACAACTACTGAAGTCTGTTCTAACAGATAAGTACTGATGACCAATGAAACATCTGAAAATCAGATAATCTGCTGAGTAAGTGTTAAGGTCAAATGAAACAACTGAGATATGTGAATTGATGACAACAACTAAGGAGCAATTTTACTCTTCAATTGTTTCAAACAACTCCTGTTTCATTTCAAAACAACTGAAGCCAAAACCAAGTCTTTAGTAGTTTAAACTACTGATGACTAACACCAAGTCTTCAGTTGTTTACAACATCTGAAAGTTAAAACCATGTCTTCAGTAGTTTTCTAACAACTGATGATTAACACCAAAACTTTCAATTGTTTTCTTTCAGCCATTTCATAACCTATAAATACCTAACCCTAACTTCAAACTTTTCATAAGTCGTTTTCGAATGTTCATCTTCCATTAATGGCGAAAATGCAAATCAAACCACGGCACAACTATGTTGCCTACTTCACAAAATCGGCATTTTGGACTAAGTTTGATGCTGCCATTGATCTGATGGTTGATTCCCCATATCAAACTGCTTTTCTTCTGAATCCAACCATCTATCCCGATACCCTTCACCAATTCTGGACAAATGTCACTGTCCATACTGGTGAGAATGATGTCGCGATCACTCTCCAGTCATTTGTAAAGCAGAAGAAGGTGGTAGTCACTCCTGCTATCATTCGCCAAACCCTAGATCTGAATGATGCCACCTTTGTCACCAAATAACCAAAGGGCACCATTGATCTATCATTCATCAACCATGGATATGAGGACGACCTACGTGCTACAACCATTCTGAAGAAGCACTTCCATGATGCTAAACGTCTCATCTTCCACATGATCAATGTCTGCCTTGCCCCCAAATCCTCTTCATGGGATCAAATGTCATCCAGGTGGCAACAGGTATTGTATTCTATCCTTGAACGCCAAAGCTTAAATTTTTCTGAATTTATATTTTTGAATTAAAAGATCTGGCAATGAAACCTGTAGCTAACAGATGGATATTATATCCAAGGTTTTTATGGCATAATCATAAATCAATTAAAATCTGATGGCCCTGTTGGCCTTGGAGTCTCTACTGTGGTAGTTTTGCCAGAGGTATACTCTAGGCACAACTCTGACCCACACCTCAAAGAGGCTGCGAAACTGCTAAAACCCAAGCAGAAGGAACCCACAGCCTCATCCTACAGATCCAAAGTCCCCTCCAAACCACAATCCTAACTGTGGTTATTGCACAATTGCGACTCAACTACATTCCTCTAACCTCCCCAGAAACCTATTACACTGGGAAACCTCACCAGTTGAGGGAGAGGATTTAATGTGGCTGATAACCCATAGCACAGGGATTACAGAGTTCAATCTCCCTGTGTAGAAGAGGATATTTGAACATTTGGTGGGCTGCCTCTTCTCCTGTTTCAGCACATGACCAGGATGAAGGTGGTATCATTTCTAAGACCTCACCAGAGGCAACTGCCAATGAAGGACATAATCCTGATGCAGGAAGTCCCCAGTTCCAAGAAATAAGGGCACATGTGAATACTGATCTACACTCAGCACATGTTCATCCTGATTTAATAAGGAGGTCAGATGATTCAGCAAAGACTGATGATGACCTGGGCTTTTTCTTTGATGTTCTAGCCCACAACACCATTCTTGAGACTGAGGTATGCAGACTACTAGAACTGCTTGCCAAAATGTCACAAGAATCAAGTCCATCTGCCCATATTCACCCATAGATGGCAGTTTCTTCTGAAACTCTCCCAAACACTGAGCCACACCCAACAACTTTGCCACCAGCATCTGATTCAAGCACCATTTCTCAGGGACAGAACCCCTCTGAGCAAATGGTTGCTGCCTTTCAATCATCCTTACCTCTTATCACTTCCATAATCACAAACATTGTGCATCAAGACATTGATGAGAGGCTTTCCTGAAATCTTCAATCCTTAGTTGATGTTGCTGTTTCTAAGAGACTTTCTGACATTCACACCCCTGAACTCAATGCAACCAAAAAGGGGAGTCTAAGTCAGTGAAATTAGACAAAAGAAAGAGAGTTGAAGAGGAAGAAGAAAAAGAGAGGAAAGAAAAGGAGATGATCACCTACAAGAGAAAGAAGAGCTCTGAACAGACTGAAGGTATGAAAAAGTTAGAAGAACTAGTCAAAGAAGATGCTAAGCAACATAGCAGATCTATGGATAAGATTATTGATCAACTCTTCAGACAAGGTTTTGACACAGCCAAACTTGACTCTGAAATCAGAAGGCTAGAGATTCAAGAGATTGAACATAGATGGGCAAGTTGGAGTGAGAAAGAAAGGTAAAGGCTGGAAGCTATGACAAGATTCATATCAAAGCATCTGGGAAGATCAATCATTGAAGTGAAGTCATGGTCCAGAGATAGTATCTTGGAGATAACCACCAAAATCTGTTCTTCTGAAGTATTCAACAAAGGATTGATCATAGAAGCTCTTGATGAAGCTGGTGCTGGGAAAAGATCTGATATGGCAAAGTTATCCAAAGCTTCACTCACAACCAAGATGCTAGAGCAGCCTGCACAATCTCCTACACCAAAACAACCAACTTCACAAACCTCAAAACCAACTCATTTACCCACGAAACCTACTCAAACCTTTACCAATGATGCACCCAAGAGGAAGAGAAGGGTGTTGAGGATGGAAGAAGAAGAAGATGATGAGGATGATAGTCTGCCAATCTCTGCTGTTCTTAAAATAAAGATGCCTGAGCCTAGAAGTCAATCAACAACAATCACACCTGACATCCAAAGGCAAATGGTAAAAGTCAAGCTTGAAGAAGAAGAACAACACAACAACATGATGAGCAGCTGTTAAGGATGATTGATAAAGAGTTTCCAAAGTCTTCATCCATACAAGCTATAAAGAAACATGCTCAGAGGTTGTATGCTCTCAGATTTACATTTCAATATTAGAAAGAGAGAGTGAGAATTTGGCCTGACCCCAGAGTAAGTGACAGAATTCATAAAAAGAAGATTCCAAGTAGATACAATGGCCGAGTAAAGAAGATTATAGATGCTATGATAATGCTGGCCATTGTAGTGTCACCCTAGGAAATCCTTGATGACTTCAAGAGGGCTTACAAGTCTAAGATGACTCCATAAACTTTACTAGAAAACAAAATGGTAAAGAAGGGGTTGATCTACAAGAAGCTTGAAGAAATAAGACGAAATAAGCTCCAGTTGTTGCTTGAAGGCACTCATCCTGATGAGTTTGCATACAGAGAAATAACTACTGTGGAGCTGAAGAATGGAAAGCATGTTAAGTACTTATCGGAGTACTATGGGCCTGAGTTCTTCTTTGAAAGTGAAGTGGAAGAACTCATAATGGAAGAACAAGTTGTTTTCCATGAGGCCTATGTCAGAGAGTCTTACAGACTTATCATTAGGAAGTAGGTCTCATGGATGGGGTAACAGCTCTGTGTCCAATTCCCCAAGACAGAGTTCCCATTCATCATTTGCCAATCAATCTTTTTGAAACCTCTTCCCTGGCCTGAGCTTAATTTGAAGATTTCTGAGCTGATCCAGAAAATGTTTCTGCCAATAAGTGGGACTTCAATAATCTTAAAAGTTTTGGCTGCATTGGTTCAAGGGGAGTTTGTTGGACCAAAAGAACCAATGAGCCAGGTTAAAAAACCTTTAAGTCCCACAAACATCAAAACAACTGAAGTGGTCTACAATAGCTGAAGACAAAGTCTGAAGACAAAGTCTGAAGACAACAACTGAAGACAAAGTCTAAAGACAACAGCTGAAGACAAAGTTTGAAGACAAAGTCTGAAGACAAAGTCTGAAGACAAAGTCTGAAGACAAAGTCTGAAGACAAAGTCTGAAGACAAAGTCTGAAGACAAAGTCTGAAGACAAAGTCTGAAGATAAAGTCTGAAGACAATAGCTGAAGACAAAGTCTGAAGACAACAGCTGAAGACAAAGTCTGAAGACAACAGCTGAATACAAAGTCTGAAGACAACTGCTGAAGACAAAGTCTGAAGACCAAGTTCTCAGAAGTTGTCACAACAGCTGAAGTAGTTCTCTTTAGTAGTTGTGATGGTTTACTTTTCAGTAGTTTGTAATCAGTAGTTTTATATTATGTAAAACATCTGAAGTTCTTACACTTTAGATGTTATAACTTCAGTAGTTGTAATGTTAGCTTGTACTTAGCTTTTTGTGATGGTGTCCTCAGTTGTTGTGGACATCATCAGTAGTTTAGTTTACTTTCAGTTGTTTGTATAAATCAGTTAGTTGTCACCATCAAGGGATGTCAGCTGATGTCACATTCCTTTATAAAAGGAATGTTGACCTAATTTCCATGTAACCGAAGCGTGTGCGTGAATGAAAACATTCTCTTTGCAGAAAACTTTCTCTCTTTATAACCGTTACTGTTTGATTGAATATTCATATTATTCTTGCTAAAATTTCATCTACTTCTTGTGCTTTTCCGCTGCAAATCTTAATCTAATTGATCAAACTAGATCCCGATCCTCCATTCTTGATCAAGTATGAGAATATCATGCTGAAGAAGCTGAAGGGGTGGTTCAGCACCAGTGCCACGTAGGCATTTTGAATCTGGTCTGATAGATCATCAAAGTCACCCCTCCTTGAAGCTATGCACTTAAGTATCACGTGTGCTAAGTACTTATACTGGAGACACAGGTTGCTTTTGTTTAGCACACCTGCATTTATGTCCCTAGAGTACTTCATCCTGAGGAAGCATCCCCTCACAGTTAGAGGGTGAAGCCTGGTTGGGTGATCAACATCCTCACCCAGATCCAGTACTCGTCTGAGATCTTTAGCAGTCACCTCTATATCATGCCCAAAATAGTACTCCGGATGCAGTAGGGCTCACGAGATCGATCAACTGATGCACCCTCCCAGAAGGCCTGCTGTATAGACCTGTAGGAGTGCACGATGTAGATATGGCTCTATGGATCCATGATCTCTTCAGGAATGCTATGATGCCGGCAAACTTGGCAGCGTTCCGAGTTGTGGTGTCCAGATCATCACAAATATTGTGCTTGATGTTTATAGTCCACCGATCAGCAATCAATCTATAACACAAGAAGCATACAAGTGAGATCATCAGACAACAGAAAGTAATTCAATATAAACTGTTTGAGGTTAGTTTGGTTCAATCGTGTGATTGAACAATAAGACTGGGTTCAATCGTTTGACCTATCATGCGACAGAATACAGTCGGGTGACTTATCATGCGATTGAGTTCAATAGGGTGACTGAGCCTGCGATTGGTTTAGTTGGCCGACTGAGCTCACTCGTATTGTTCATTCGACCGATTGAGTCATTCGTCCAGCTCAATCGTGCGATTGTAGTTCATCCGGGTGTCCAGTCGCATGACCGACTGTCTGTTCGATTGAGATTCAAATTTCTACCAAATCTTAAAATTAGACATCATGTTTTGGTTCAATAGACTCGCAATAACCCTACTTAGCACCTAATAACCTTGATTACAACATTTTACTCAGTTTTATTAGGTTATTTGTCCAATTTAACTCTCGATTCTTGTTAGGGCCGAATATCGTAATTTTGGAATCAAATCGACGAAATTTGGTTAGATAGCACCGCACTGTACCGATGAAAACACTAGAAATCATCAGAATATGAAATTTGAAGTCAAGTAAGGTCAGAAGAAATTTTGGCAGAGTAAGGGCTCAATGTGCGATTTTAGGGCAATTAGGGTTGGTGAGTATGTGTGATCGACTATGGCCCTATTTATACTAACTTTGGTTTCAATCGGGTGACTGGATCCATTCGCTTCTTTCATTCAGGCGATTGGAACCCAGTCGGGCGATTGGTTCAGTCGATCACTTTTAGTCGGGCGACTGGGTTTCAGTCGGGCGACTAACTCATTCGGACAACTCCATTCGGGCAACTGGCTCAATCTTGTAAGCCATTCGTGTGAAGGGTTCATACTCATGCTCCATTCGGTTGTCTAGAGCATAAGTATGGTCCAATCGTACGACTAGTCCATACTCATGGTCCAGTTGTGCGAATGGATCATACTTATGGTTTTGACTTTATGACCATTTGACATTTAACCCCATTTAACTGTTGATTGAACATTATGAGTATTTGATCATCTCAGACATGATCATTTTAACTTTGAAAACTTTTGATCACCTTAGTCATGATCCTTTTAAGCAAAACACATTTTGTCACCTCAGACGTGACCCATTTAACATTTGAAAACACGTTTGGTCACCTCAACGTGACCCTTTTAAGTAGTATAATCCCATACTGATTTCCATGATATAGTCCGACTTATAACTCTAGATTGACTAAATGTTTAAACCAGAACAAAAAACTAACATTAAAAGACAAAACTAAAGATGTTTTTGTGATTTTGTGTGAGATGGAAATCCTAAGATAGAAATCTAATAGATTTACTTCTTGAGCAGGCAGCTTCAAGTTATTTTGACCATAGGAGGAAACAATTTATCATGGAATCATACAGGTAATCAAATCATTCAGGACGTGTTGCCAAAAATCATTTGATGCTAGATTCTTTTTCGTCGAGAGTCATTTGCAAATTAAGGAAATCATACTAGTACTATAAGACGCACACATTGATTTGGACTTTCAAGAATTACAGCCATGATGATTGTCAGTGTACATGTCCACTTAAATCCATACATAGACTTTTGACACAGATTGGTGATGGTTTAAGATTCAATTATTTCAACAAGCATTTGTGGATCCCACGCTTATATGGTAATCAACATTCCTTAGGAGATTTTTGAGCGGTCTACGGGTATTTTTGACAAGAAGACACTATTCTTAGTGCTTTCAAAGAGAAGCCAAGCCTCGTGTCAGTGCCACCGCACAGCAGATAGGCGGCAAAGAACAATGAATTCTAGAATATATAGGTTATGCTTATCCTCATATTAGTGCCACCACACAGCAGAGAGACACATAACCTATCTTCTTGTTTGAGCAATTTATTTTGTTGCACAGATCACACCAACAACATAGGTTATTAGTTTGATTGCTTTTTGCATTTTTCATCATGTGCTTTGCTCATATTTTGGTCATCCGCACACATTTGTGGCGTTTATTTTGCTCGTCACCCTTATTGAAACTCTATTGATTGTGTTAACCAGGATAAGATGATGACTCATAGCTTGTTGAACAACTTAGTTTGATCTTGAGATCACCAACAAGGTCTACTTATCTATTGTGTTGAATCTACCGACACATCATCTAATGGTCTAGCAACCTCTAGGTCTACTTTCTCTGTGTTACCTTAGTAGTAGCTAGTTTGACTATCATTTTTCCTTTTATTTTTGCTTAGACTTCTCAGAATTATACTTTGAATTTCACATCTAATTCAATTTAAATATTTTAAAGTCCCAAATGCTTTATTCCTGTGTACTATCATTTTCCATAGTCGTTGAACCGATTCTCGGATACGATCTCATTTCTATTAGCTTGCCTGTCCTCCTCCCTCGTTTTTTAAATACTAACTAAACCTATTCTCCCCTAAATTCTAAAACCGTAACGATTTGCGTTTTAGGATTTTAAAAGGCGAAGAATTGAAATCAATAAAATAAATTAAATAAAATAATCTAGAATAAAAGAAAATAAAAGAAAATAAAAGAAAAAGGACTTGACGCGTCGGACTAGACCTGTTCATCGTCTGGAATTACATCACTTTTCTTTTTAACATCGTTGACATCTAACAAATATAGAAAACATGGTTTATCAAAGGCTTTTGATTAGAGGTCAACGCGTTGAAAATCCGTATTTATTTTAACAACATTGATTAGATTCTTTTCAAAACAATCACCTATAAAGTGATATTTAATGCCGATGTGTTTGGTCTTAGGATGTTGAACAGGATTTTTAGTAACGGCTATTGTAGCAGAGTTATCAACAATATAGGGGTGTTAGAAAATTCAAACCATAGTCCCATATCTACTGTTGAATCCAGATGATTTGAGAACAACAGCTTACCGCAGCAACATATTCAGCTTCACAAGTTGACAACACACTGATGTCTGCTTCTTACACTGCCACGTGACCAATCTTCTCCCAAAGAATTGACAACCGGCTGAGGTGAATTTGTAGTTCATCTTGCAGCCGCCATAATCTGAGTCACTGTATGCGGTAAGCTTGAAGTCATCGTCATGAGGATAACACAACCCAAGTGTTGGTGTACCCTTCAGATAACAAAATATCCTTTTGACCCCAATAAGATGGTTAACTTTTGGTTTTGCCTGATATCTTGAACAAAGACATGTTGGATAATAATATCAAGTCTTGAGGCAGTGAGGTGCATGAGGGATCCAATCATTCCTCGATACATGGTGGCATCAACTAGATCACCATTCTCTTCGGGTGCTACATCATGATTTGTAGCAAGTGGAGTCCCAGCTGCGGAAGCATTCTCCATGTCAAACCGACTGAGAATATCCCCTACATACTTGGTCTGATGTAGAATTATCCCTTTTGGTGTTTGATCCACCTGTAACCCAAGAAACAACTTCATCTCTCCCATAGCACTCATTTCAAATCCTGCCTTCATTACTGCTTCAAATTCTTTACATAATTCTTCATTCTTGGAACCGAAGATTATGTCATCAACATAAATCTAAACCAACTGCAGATCACCATCCTTTTCTTTGATGAATAGTGTACAGTCAATTACACATCAGTGAAATCCGTGTTTCACTAGGTGAGTTGAGAGTTTTTCATACTATGCTCTCGGGGCTTGGTGAAGCCCGTCGAGAGCCTTATCCAGCTTGTAAACTCTGTCCCGATGATATGGATTCTCAAATCCTTCGAGTTGACTGACGTACACTGTTTCCCGGATTTCACCATGAAGAAATGCACTCTTTACATTCAATTGACGGACTTTAATCTTCATGTAAGAGGCATAGGCTAGGAAGATACGGATGGCTTCCATTCTTGCCACAGGCGTAAATACTTCATTGTAATCAATTCCCTCGACTTGTAGAAATCCTTGAACTACAAGTCGAGCCTTGTTCCTGATGATGACACCTTGGTCATCTTTCTTACATTTCAAGACCCACTTGGTGCCAATGACTTTAGCACCTTTAGGTCTATCTACCAGTGTACATACACCTAACTTCTTGAACTGATGAAGTTCTTCTTGCATGGCACTCACCCATGCCTCATCATTTAGGGCTTCACTAACGTATTTTGGCTCAAACTGAGACACAAAAGAGCGCTAAGCACCATCGTGAAGATACCCCTTTTCCATTACCGAGGCATAATCAGCTGAATATAGCTGATTTCTTGTCTGAACTCCTGATCTGACATCCCCAATGACATTGTCCAGAGGATGATAGACATTTAGGCGTGATCCAGGAGTGCTGGGAACAACTACCTCAGAATCAAGATTATGAACGTTTGGTTCTGTATCTGAGGCAGTAGGAGTGTGAGGTTACGAAGACTTAGAGGCATGAGTGTCAGATGCTTGTGGACTTGCAGTAGTAGGAACCTGTTGCTCCTGAGTGTCCTGATCATTCTCCACGGCTTCATCGTCAGAGGAAGAGTCACTTCCCTCGAGTGCCCCCCCTGAGTGGGTAGGTGATTCACCTTGTGATCCAGATGATGTAGAGTCCTATGAAGGTGTGTTTAAGACATCATACATCATTTTGGCTACTAACCCATCATCAGAAGTGGAGAGAGGGATGTTGAAGGACTTGAAGAATCCATCATAGTTGAAAAAGAAGGCGGGTCCTTTTCCAGCAGGAGGGGTGGTGTATCTCTGAACATCGACATTACACCACACCTCTACTTGACCCTTTGAGTTGTTGTAAACTCTCTTATTTGGTACGTTATATCCTAGAAAGATGCCCTCTTCAGCCTTCTCGCTAAACTTCCCATCTTGAGTTTTCTTCAGCAACGTACATGGTGCTGCAAATGGCTTGAGGTACTCTAGATTTGGTTTACGTCATTGAAGTAACTCGTAACACGTCTTGCCATGACGTTTTACCACCAGAACTCGATTTAATGTGTAACACGCATTGGTAACTGCCTCATTCCAAAATTGGATAGGCAGTTTCGAGTCTGCTAGCATTATGCGTGCTGTCTCTATTAAGCTGCAATTCTTTCTCTCAGCAACTCCGTTCATTTGAGGAGTGTAGGCGGAAGTGAACAGGTGCACAATTACTTTTTCTTTGCAAAAAGCCTCCATCCTTTGGTGCTTGAACTCGGTTCTGTTGTCTGAGCATACTTTTCTTACCTTCAGCTTGTAGAGAGACTCCGGTGTAGTTACCAATTCTTTGAATGGCTCAAATGTTTCTGATTTTGATTTCTGAAACATCACCCAAGAGAATCTTGAGTACTCATCTGTTACTACATAGCAGTACAAGTCGCTTGCGATGCTTCTTGTACTGACTAGACCAAACAGATCTATGTGAAGAAGCTCAAGAGGCAGGTATATAGAATTAACTTTCTTTGACTTATGAGACTTCTTAGTCTGTTTGCCTTTCTTGCAGGCGACACAAAAATCCGGGAGTTGGAAGTTCTTGACATTGACTCCTCGCACTAGATCATTCTAGATCAAGTGGTTCATCTTCCATGGATTGATGTGCCCCATTCTCCTATGCCAGGAGATAGAATCCTTCTCAGTAGCTTTTGACAAGAAGCACTGAACTTGATGATCCGTTGCGGAGGCCTTCAATAGACCCAAGACGTAAGGGTCATTATATCTTGAAGTCGACATTAATACTTGCTCCTCCGGAATCACATAGTCCTTTTTCAGGACATAGCACTTCTTATTGTTGAAAACTACATTAAATCCCTTGTCACATATTTGGGAAATAGAAACTAGGTTATTCTGAAGTTGTTGAACATAGTTTACCTTGTCAAACATAACTTTCTGATTCCATAGTTCTCCTTGAGCTGTGATGTATCCTCCTTTGTTTCCAGCAAAAGAAACATGAGCTCCTTTGATTTGTTTGACATTTGATAGGAGTGTCTGGTTTCCAGTCATATGCCTTGATGCTCTGCTATCTACAATCCAAGTGTTTGTTTCAATACTATAGCGAACACCCTGCACATTCAATTGAAGACATTAGTTAAGGTGAGGGACCGAATTCTTAACCGGCTTGGGTGTCCCATAGGCATCACACATCATAAATTCTACCCATTTTCCATTAGTGGGTGAGGGAAGAAATTTGTCATATTGTTCTCATTAACAGACATAGACTTTTCTTTCCATAAGCCAGCTTTGTGTAAGGCCTGTGTGTGATAAACAGACGACTGGCTGATAGGTAGAACTTTAGGTTCACTGACTCTTTTTGGTGGAGTCATGGAGCTTCTTTTGGAAGATATTTCTTTAGTGTCATAAAGTTCAATCTTTTTCTTTGGTGTCTGATAATAAGGACAATAAGACGATATGTGCCCATACTTTCCACAGTTGTAGCATGATCTGCTTTCAACTTGACGACTTACCTGTTTCTGTGGAGAAGTATGTGACACACGAGTGACTTTATTCTATTTGGGTTTTGACACTTCTTGTTTAGATGTTTTATCTTGTTTAAGAAAATTAATTGTATGGACATTGCTAACATCTTTTCCCTTTTGTTTATTTGGACTTAGACATGAAGCACGTGATTGGTTAATTGTTTGGTATTTCTTGGTTCAGAAATAGACTTTGTTGAACCAGACTTATTTTAACCTTTTCAAATTGTTCGTCTAGATTAACACAAGGCATTTTACCTTTTGATTTTGAAGTGGTATCATTTTGTTTAGTGACAGATTCATTTGGTTTACATGTGGAATCTGGATCACTCACAAGAGGAGTGGACACCACATGATCATTGATTGGGTTATTATTTATTGGTTTACTTTTGGCATTTTCAAGGTCTCATGTGGTGGTGGTACCACTTTATATCACAAACCCTCCCCATTGTTGCGCTCTCTCACTAAGTGTTGGACAATGTGAGAAGAACTTGTCCAACTATGCAGTTTTTGTTTTAATGAATTTACTTCTACTTCCAAAACTGCCTTTTGTTTCTTAGTGTCTTCTAGGGAGTTTAGATAGAACTTAATGTCATTAGCTTGGTTAAAGGCTACAACTTCAATTTCCCTAAGTTGTTTATTCAAGAGTTCTATCTTTTCTTTATAGCTGTGCTCATATTGTTTTAAGACTTTATTGGCTTCAGTGCATAGTTGTAAGTCCTTTACCAAGTTATCATTATGGTCTAATAACCTAGAAAATTTTATATCAATGCTTTCCCTAAATTTATTACAATCAGAACAAGCATGATTATAGAAAATTTGAATAGTGGTACTTACCTGAGAAGGTGTGGTTGAATCAGCCATCAAAGTAGTGTCTGACTTTTCTGGTTCTGGTGATTCTGGACTTGTTGAACTTGTCCCTTCTTCAGGCTGGTGATCAACTATTGTTGCAAATTCTTCAACATTTGACATCGCGAGCTCCACTGCAATATCACCTTCGCTGGCTGAGTCGTCATGTAGATCCTTAACACTAGCGATGTTGGATTCTCCCGAAGACACAAACCGAAAGCTCCAATCTTGTCCTTCATCATCATGAGCTGTTAAGGCTTTAGGATCCTTGCTCGATGAAGTGGGACTGCTTGTGGGCTTATCCTCACGAGTGAAAGATGAGAATGGATTCCCATTTCACGTCTTCTTGGGCTTCACACATTCACGTTTGAAGTGCCCCTTTTCCCCACAGTTGAAGCAGGTAACTTTAGTTTTGCCAAAACCTAAAGTTGTGTCCTTAGTGGCAATCAGATTCTATCCAGTGTTCTTGACAAACTTCTTAGCTCTCCGAACATCACTTGCTAAGGCCCACATGATGTCCATTCTTTCTAACTCTGTCTCATCTACTTGCTCGTAGTCCTCATCTGCCAGATGGCAGTTCCCAATTTTCCCAGCAACTAGCCCATCATAGGAGTGGACAACAGCTACTAAGAGATCCATGTGTTCCTTTGCTACCTCTATTGTCACATTCCCGAGATTCTCGGTCTTAGTTTTGTAGCATTTGCTTTAGGTGCTATGTATGGGGTACCAGACGACCCTAACGTATCAAATCCTGAAGTATTAGCTTGTGATGGACCAGCTGAACTCGACACAAACACATTTGAAGTGGTTCTCCAGATGCTTCGGCTTGTGGAGTTGAGTTGTAAAGTGTCGGATTCTGATCATATGAAGACTTGTGGGCCCTATACTTCATCCTCAACTCTTCCTCTCGTAGTTTCAGAATGAAGTTGTTGAAATCTCACTTGCTAGCATATCATTCTGTCTGAGGTTGGAAACAAACGAACTCCACTTCTAGAGCAACCCATCTGCAAAGTTTGAAACTTTTTCTTCCATAGACGTAGTGACTCCATGAGTGTGTAGCTCACTCATCAAGTGGTAGAAATTATCAATGACAACGTCCAAGCTCTCCTTTCCCATTGACGAGAAGTTGTCAAACTCCTTTTTCAACGCTTTAGCCTTCGGAACTTTTAATGATGTATTTCCCACATACCTCTTTTGCAATGCATCCCACAGCTTCTTAGCTTGCTTGTTCTCAGAGAATTGATGGAAGATGTCCTTAGGAATTGACTGAGTCAGCAACGCATATACTTTCTTCTCTGCATTGTACTTTACATTTTGTCTGTCAGTCATACCGCTTAAGGTGAGTTTGACTCCATCTGCACCTACAGGCATACTATATCCTGTCTCTATCTACTCCCACAGATTAGGATCTACTCCTTTTAAGTAAATCTCAAATCTTTGCTTCCATTGTGGGTAATCATCTAACGTTATAAGCTTAGGGGGCGTGTTATGATTTCCCACTTCATTTTCTAGAAGCAACCGATTTTAAATCCTAGAGTCCCTTCCGGCGCTGAACGCTGGATATTGATCCTGTATTCTAATAACTTTGAACTTTGGAACAAACTGTTTAACTTGTGTGAATGAAGGTGTGCGATTGGACAGCTAATGCGATTGAACAATGCGAATGGCTCAAACATGCGAATGAGCCAATGCAGATGAATCAATCGTGCGAATGGTCAGGTGTGGATGAACAGTGGGAATAGACAGTTCAGTCGTACGAATGGATGTTTGAATGAGACCAATCGTGCGAATGAGGGATGCGTATGAATTCAGTCGTGCGATTGAGTCAATCGCGCGACTGAGGCTGCTGAATCTTGAAAATTCGAAGGTTTAAGGTATTTTGACGCAAAAACACGATTTTTTCAAGAACCCTAATTGCCGTATGGCGGAAAAATGTTAACTTTACGATCTGGAGACGTCCAAAACAACGTTTGACACAAAAAGATTGCGTTTTTGCATGAAAAACACAATTTTTATGTCAAGATCGATTGAATCACACGTAAATCAAGAGCCTTGGCTCTGATAACACTTGTTAGAGGACCGTGTACTAGATGGAGTACTAACTGATCTACGTGTATATCAAATCAAATAATGCGGAATCCTATTTGATTGGGGATCCAATGGATCCAATCAGTGAGAACGTTAACCCGATCGATGTAAGATTAATCTAAACGTTAAGAACGAATAGGAATCGATCAAGAATGATCTATTAACTTGGACTGGCTTTCTTGGACGTTCTGGACGGCTAGGGTACATGTATGAGTCGAATTCTTCAAAGTGTTTCGTTTTTCCACGAATTAAGTGGTATTTATAGGTTAGGGTTACTTATTCATGCGACTGAACCATTAGCATGGTTCAGTCGTGCGACTGATTCATGCGGTTGATCTATTTGCACGACTGAGAGTTGAGTCTTGCGAATGAGTTAATCTCATGTCACAATTGTGCGACTGATCCAGTATCCTGGTTCAGTCGTGCGACTGGTTCATTAGCATGATGTTGTTCATGCGTATGGTCGTTAGCATGGACCATTCGCATGAGAACTTCACACGATTAAGTTTAAGCACGTTCCTTAATCATTATTGACTAAGAACTATGTAAACAACCACAAACCAATATAGTTAGTTCAATAAGCATTAACACACAATAATTAATGAAATATTAAACAATATAAGCATAAACCACACATTGTATTTCATTCAAACCATCCAGTTACATATATGTAAGACATGAAAACTTTTTACATTAAGCTCATAAATTAGGTACATATGTATCTACAAGCTTCACATGTTGACAGAGTAACAGATGTCTGCTTCTTACACCGCCAGGTCACTAAGTGTGTTCCAAAGAACTGACTCCCGCTGATGTTGACTTGTAGTTCATCTTGCAACCGCCATAGTCCGAGTCACTATATGCTGTAAGGTCAAAGTCATCATCATAAGGATACCACAACCCAAGTGTTGGAGTAAACTTCAGATAACATAAGATCATTTTTTTTGAAAACAAAGTTCCAAAACTTAAAAATATAGCTGATTTTAAAAATTGGTCTCTTAGACTAAAACAACACTTTAATTCCATTGACACTGATCTTTGGAAATCTATAGAAAAAGGACCATACATTCCTATAACAACTGATCGACCAGACAGAGGATTTGTGTATACTAAAGATTCTCTAGAACCTTATCCGAAGATGATCTTCAAGGAGATGATCTGAAAAGAGTTAAGAATGATATTAAAGCCTATTCATTGATGTGTAAAGGACTGCCTTTGGAAGTTCTTACAAGGCTTAATGCATATCAAACTAGATAGACACTATATAAAGCATTGAAAATCATTTGTGAAGGAGGAAAGGAGATTCAAAATCTAAAGAAACAAAAGCTGAAAAGACAATTAGAATTGTTTCAACATTTGTCTGGAGAGACAATAAATCAGATGATGAACAGATTTGTTCAACTCATAACTGAGATGTCAACAGCTGGTATCAAACCTGATCTTGAAGATTTAAATCTCAGACTACTCAATGCTTTACCATCATCATGGAAACAAACTGTAACTCTACTAAAGCATACTGAGAAGTTTCCAATGGATCTAGATCTTCTTATTGCAAAAATAGAATCGGTGGAGATTGATGAAAGCTCAAGGAACAATGATAGAGTAGCATCAATGTCTCAATATCAGTTTGTTGCTTCTCTTGCAACCACTATAGATAATGCATTCATGGCAAAGAGTGAGAAAAGTCTTGAAGAAGAAGGAGATCTGTTTGTTGGAGCAGGATTTTTCACTGACTCATCATTTACCAGTGCACCTGCATATACAACTCAGTCTCATTCTCAATCTCCTCCTAAACCACAGTCCCAATCATCAAATATTCAGACAGAGACTTCTTCATCATCTAACTTTGCTAATCTAGTAAAGTTAAAGATGTGATTAACATCCTATTAGAGGATGAACAGTCCAAAACTGCATTTACTGCTTTTATGGCCAGCTTTCAAGCATATCAAGGTAGCCATTTAACTCAACTAGAATTTGTTTTGTAGGATTTATTTGAGATGGATCCTGAAGATGTTGAAGAGATGGACCTGAACTGGCAGATGGTGATGATTGCCTACAGGACTCAAAAACATTCTTATGTCAACAAGAAATACAAGCCTAGTGCAAACAAGACTATTGGATTTGACAAGTCAAAAGCTAGATGTTTCAACTGCAACAGTTATGGACACTTCTCAAGAGAATGCAAAGCTCCAAGGAATAATGGAGGAAGTGCTCAAACAAGCTCAAATAATCAAAGGTTTCAACAAGCTCAGAAGACTTTTCAAAAGCCTTATCAAAGTCTTCCTATGCCAGAACTCAAAGATGAAACCAAATCATCAGATGAAACAAAGAAAGCACTAGTAGTCAACATAAAAGATGGATATGACTGGAGTGCATATGCAGATCAATTTACAAATGAATTAACATCAAGTTTATCTCTTATTGCAGAAATTCAAGAAGAAGATTGGTCAGAAAACAATGACCCAAAAGTGGAAAGTGATGAAGAGGAAGATAACTATGATTGGAGTGACAAGTCTGATCCTAAAGAGGATACAGAGGAAGTAGCTCTAATGGTTCAGTCTCATCAACCAAGGTTAACTCTTCTAATTCAACATCTGAAACCACAGTTCCAAAATTTCCTGAAATACCATCAGAAGTAAGAGAACAGCTTTGCACCAAATCATGTTTTGAACATGTTGAACACTACAGAAACTATTCATTCAAAATCTGTGAAAAGCTAAAACAAGAGGAATCTATGCATAACCAACTTAAATCTGATCATAAAACTGTAGGGTAACTATATGACACCAAAATCAAACATTATGTGATTGTCAAAAGTTAACAAAAAGTTGTTTTTAACTCCACAAAAGTACTGTGAAATTTGTGATATGAAAAATCACAATACCGCTGAGTGCTACTTCAACAAGTATGTCACATATGTGACATGAGAAATCATTCGACAGCAGATTGTTATTATAACAAATATGGTACTTATTGTGATGAGACTCACAACACTGCAAATTGTTACTTTAGAAATAGATCTCCCACTAGAAACTTTGTAAAATCAAACATGAGCAAAGGATTTGCTAATCCATAGTATTTGAGAAATCAAACTAATGGATTTCAAAGAGACATTAATCAACCTAATGTAGGTTTGAGATCTTTTCCTAAGAACAATTATATGAGCTCAAAACATAACATGCAAGAACACTTAATACCAAGACCTGTAAGGATGAATAATAAAATTGTTAGTCATCAATACATTTCAAAAATGATCAATCAAATGGTATGAATGTTTACAAAAATAAATCAAATAATTTTCAGAATAAAATTGGTAAATTCATCAAAAATAAACCTAATTTGAAAAATCTCCATTATAAAGAATTTACAATTATTGATAAATTTGGAAAGCCCAAGACCATTTCGGCTTGGGTAGATATTTCAACTTAACTTTCTTGTAGTGCGGGTACGCCCAAAAAGACCAATCAATACATGGTATGTGGATAGTGGGTGTAGTCGGCACATGTCAGGCAATACTGCCTTGTTACAAGACTTTAAGTCAAAAGATGGAACTCACGTCGCCTTTGGTGGTGATGCTGGAGGAAAAATAACTGGTGAAGGAACAGTATCCAATGGGATAATAAGATTTGACAAAGTCAACTTTTGTTCACAGTTGAACTTTAATCTTTTAAGCATATCTGAAATATGTCACAAATCTTATTCTGTTCTGTTTGATGATTCATTCTGTTATGTTTTGAAGCCAGGTTTCAAGATAAGCAAAGATTGGGTGATTGTTACAGCTAAGAGAGACAGAGATGTATACAAATTGGATATGTCTCAAGTTGATCCTTCAACTGAAACAACATGCGTAATTGCAAAGGCATCAAATGATGAAAGCCAGCTTTGGCATAGGCGTCTCGATCATTCAAACTTCAAGAACATGAACAAGCTTGTAACAGGAAATCATGTAATTGGACTTCCATCTAAGAAGTTTGCAACAAATGATCACTGCTCAGCATGTTTGAAAGGAAAGCAACACAAAGCGTCTTATAAGTCCAAGCCTATAAACTCAACATCCAAACCTCTCCAGATGTTACATATGGACCTTTTTGGACCAACAAACGTCAAGAATATTGGACGAAAATCATATTGTTTAGTTATCATTGATGACATTACAAGATTTTCATGGGTTTTCTTTCTTTATGCCAAATCTGAAACAGCTGATTTACTAAAAGAATTTATCATTAAAGTTCAAAATCAATTAGAAAACAAGGTGACAATAATAAGAAGTGATAATGGAACGGAATTCAAAAATGCTAACATTGAAATGTTTTGTACATAGAAAGGATAGCTCATCAGTTCAGTGCTCCCAGAACTCCTCACAAAATGGAGTTGCTGAAAGGAAGAATAGAACACTGATTGAAGCTGCTCGTTCTATGTTAGCTGATGCAAAAATCCCTATCACTTTTTGGGATGAAGCAATATCTAATGCGTGTTTCATTCAGAATCGAATCTTAATCGTCAAAGATAAACTGAAAACTCCATATGAGTTAATGTTTGGCAGAAAACCGAACATAAACTTTTTAAAATCATTTGGTTGTCCTATTATGATTCTTAATTCAAGTGATCAATTAGGAAAATTTGAAGCAAAATCTGATAATGGATTTTTTGTTGGATATTCATCGGTTTCAAAAGCCTATCGAGTCTACAACTCTAGGACAAATGTAATTCTTGAAACATTCAATGTTAATTTCTAGAAAATTCTTTTCCATCAGTTTCAAATTGTCCTGCATGGTTATTTGACTTAGATTCATTATCCAACTCTTTTCAATCTAATTTGTTTGATCAACCAAATTGTCTTAATTCTACAAATAAGAAGAACTCAAGAGGAGATCTTGGATCTTTCAGTGAAGATTTAGATTCTGATGACCCAGATGATTCAAGCTCATACTACCCATTTTTGTCATTTGTCAAGGATTCAACAATACAAAACCATGAAACTACAGTTTCAGATCATTCAGAGTCAATTAATCAGGAAGAATCACAAAATATTCCTAATGATGGTAATGAGTTTGTGATACCTGAGTCTGGAACATCATCCATTTCAGGTGATGTAGTTGATATAGGTAATTTTGATTACTTCGTCAATTCACCTACTCAAGTTCCAAACTTCAATCCACATTCCTCTACTTTGATACATGAGTTTTCCAACATGAATCAAACAAATCTGGATGTTAATGTTCAAAATAATGAGATTACTACATCTCGCATTCACAAGATCATCCAATTTCTCAGATTATTGGTTCATTGAATGAGAGAACAACAAGGATTAAATCAGAACAAGCAAATGTATGCTTATACTCTTGTTTTCTTTCTCAAATTGTTCCTAAAAATGTTACCGAAGCATTAAAGGACAATGGTTGGATAGAAGCCATGCAAAGAATTACTTCAATTCCGCAAACAAGAAGTGTGGAATTTGGTGGATCTACCTGAAGGAGAAAATGCAATTGGCATGAAATGGTTATTTAGAAATAAAACTGATGATCGTGGTGTTGTAATAAGGAATAAAGCGAGACTTTTTGCACAAGGATACACACAGGAAGAAGATATAGATTATGATGAAGTGTTTGCACCAGTTGCAAGACTTGAATCAATTCGAGTTTTTCTGGCTTATGCTTCATTCATGAAATTCAAGGTGTATCAAATGGATGTAAGGGTGCATTTCTATATGGTCCAATCACTGATGATGTGTTTGTGAAGCAACCTCCAGGCTTTGAGGATGCACAATTTTCACATCGAGTATATAAACTGAGTAAAGCTTTATATGGACTTCATCAAGCCCCTAGAATTTGGTATGAAACGTTATCACAACATTTAATCCAACATGAATACAGATGAGGGAAAATTGATCCAACTTTATTCATACATAAGGATAATAATGATCTTTTATGTGTACAAGTGTATGTTGATGACATCATATTTGATTCCAATGAGTTCTATGGGAGAGATTAACTTCTTTCTTGGACTTCAAGTCAAGCAAACTACAGATGGAATCTTCAACAATCAAGAAAAGTTTGTTGACAAGCTCTTAAAGAAATTTAAGTTGCAAGACTGTCAGTCCATACGAACTCCAGCAGATGTTAACACCAAGATTGAACCTGATCCAAAAGGAAAATCTATTGACCAAACATTATACAGATCAATGATTGGATCTTTGATGTATCTTACTGCATCTAGACCAGACATTATGTATGTTGTTTGTGTATGTGCCAGGTATCAATCAGACCCGAAAGAATCTCACTTAATTGCTGTCAAAAGGATATTCAGGTATCTCAAAGGTAAACCAGCCTTAGGGCTTTGGTATCCTTACGAGGGTAACTTTGAACTATATGGATATACAGATAGTGATTATGGTGGATGTTGTCAAGATAGAAAATCTACTTCGGGTGGGTGTCAATTTCTTGGTCCCAGATTAGTCTCATGGCAATGTAAGAAACAAACAAATGTCTCTGTTTCAACTGCAGAAGCTGAGTACATTGCTGCATCAGCAGGATGTTCTCAAATCCTTTGGTTGCAAAATCAATTACTAGATTATGTATTCAACTTTCTTAAAACACCAATTTACATTGATAACATAGCTGCTATGTTCATAACAGCTAATCCTGTTCAACACTCAAAAACAAAACATATCGAAATTCGATATCATTTTCTTAGAGATAACTCTGAAAAAGGATTAATCATATTGATAAAAATTGCAACAGAAAAACATTGGCAGATCTATTTACTAAAGCCTTCCTACCAGGACGGTTTGAGTACTTAGTAGAATCAATTGGTCTTATAAATCATATGTGATCTCCCTAAATCAGAAGATCATAATAAGTGATACTCTCATTGTGAATTGCCTGTTTATATTTTTATGTGTGTGTGATTTTATGTTTTTTCATAGATAAATCAAATACAAAAATATATATCAAAAAATACAAAAATACTTAGTAGAATCAAGTGGTCTTATAAATCATATGTGATCTCCCTAGATTTTTTTGAAAGGATTATGTTTTGCAACATGTGAGAAATGATAGTACATTAGTAAGATCGGTTGCATACTTCACTCATTCATAAAGTCTAGACATGATCAGATATGATGTGTAGCCAATATCTGACTATTATGCTGAAAAGCAAATTCTTGTGATCAAACTAAACATACATGCTTATGTGTATTCATCTGAGTACTTTTGAGTTGCTTTAGCTTATCAGAATGAATGTTTGTTAAGATACATCTCTCACACCTGTAGAAACTATGTGAATCATGAGATCTGTTACAAAGCATCATTTCACTTCTTTGTTATGAGTCATCATAGACCTGAAGTACTGAGATATCCTCTGTTGTAAGTCATTACAGACCTGGATTCTCTTTTTGATCCAAAAGATGCCAATGTGCACAACCTATTCAAATGAATAGTCAGAGCTGATCAAATGGTTATTCATGATCATCCTCTAACGGCATCAACGACAACAACATCAGCTACGGCAGCAAGAGCAACCGCAACAGCAACGATAACATCAACAACCACAGTAGCAACACCACCAGTAGTAGCAACAACAACAACCCAAGTAGCTGCAGCAACAACAACAGTAGCAACAGTAGAAACAACAGGAGCAGCAACAACAACAACATCAACAACATCAACAACAACAACAACAACGTCAACAACGGAAACAACGGAAACAATAGCAACAACGGAAATTAGGACAACAACACAACAACAACAACAACAGAAACAACAGCAACAACAAAAACAACATAAAAAACATCAACAACGGCAACAACGGAAACAATGGAAACAAATGCAACAACGGCAACAACATCAACTACAACAATAACAACAACACCCCCATCAGTAGCAACAACACAACACAAGTAGCTGCAACAACAAAAATAGTAGGAATAATAGAAACAACAGGAGCAGTAACAACAACAACAACAAAAACAACAACAAAAACAACAATCACATCAACAACATCAACAATAGGAACAACAACAACAACGGCAACAACAGAAACAATTGTAACAACGGAAACAACGACAACAACGACAACAACGGCAACAACGGCAAAAACGGCAACAACGGCAACAACGGCAACAACGGCTACATCGGCAACAACGGTTACAGTGGCAACAACGGCAACAGCAGAAACGGTAGCAGCAACAACACCAGAAGCAACAGCAGCAGCAACAACTGCAGCGGCAACAATTAAAACAAAGGAATAACAGCAACAACATCAACACAACAGCAACATCAACAACAACAACAACACCAACAACAACAGCAACACCAACAACAACAACAACAAAAAAAGCAACAGCAACACCAACACCAACAGCAAAAGCAACAACAAAAGCAACAGCAACAGCAACAACAAAAGCAATAGCAAGACCAACAACAATAGCAACAGCAACAAAAACAACAACAACAATAGCAAAAGCAACAGCAACAACAACAGCAATAGCAAGAGCAAGAGCAATAGCAACAGCAACAACAACAGCAACAGCAACTGCAACAGCAACAGCAACAGCAACATCAACAGCAACAGCAACAGCAACAGCAACAGCAACAGCAACAGCAACAGCAACAGCAACAGCAACAGCAACAGCAACAGCAACAGCAACAGCAACAGCAACAACAACACAACACAACAGCAACACAGCAACAGCAACAGCAACAGCAACAGCAACAGCAACAGCAACAGCAACAGCAACAGCAACAGCAACAGCAACAGCAACACCAACACCAATAGCAACAACAACAGCAACAGCAGCAGCTGTAACATCAACAACAGCAGCAACAACAATAGCAACAACAGCAACAAAAACAACAACAACAACAGCAACAACAAGAGCAACAACAACAACAACAACAACACAACAGCAACAGCAACAGCAACAGCAACACACAGCAACAGCAACAGCAGCAGCAACATCACCAGCAACGGCAACAACAACAGCAACAACAACACCAATAGCAATAACAACAACAACAGCAACAGCCGCAGCTGCAACAGCAACAATAGCAGCAACAACAACAACAACGACAACAACGGAAACAATGGCAACAACGGAAACAACGACAACAATGGCAATAATGGTAACAACGGCAACAACGGCTACATCGGCAACAATGGTTACAGAGGCAACAACGGCAACAACGGAAACAGTAGCAGCACCAGCACTAGAAGCAACAACAACAACTGTAGCGGCAACAATAAAAACAACAGGAACAACAACAACAACATCAACAACAACATCAACAGCAACAACAACACCAAAAGCAACCGCAACAACAACAACAACAACAACACCAACTCCAACAGCAACAACAACAACAAAAGCAACAGCACAGCAACACAACAACAATAGCAACAGCAAGAGCAACAGCAACAGCAAAAGCAACAACAAGAGCAAGAGCAACAACAACAACAAAAGCAACAACAACAACAACAGCAAGAGCAACAGCAAGAGCAACGGCAAGAGCAACAACAAGAGCAACAGCAACAGCAACAACAACAGCAAAAGCAACAGCAACAGCAACATCAGCAGCAATAGCAACAGCAACAGCAACAGCAATAGCAACAGCAACAACAACATCAGCAGCAACAGCAACAACAACAGCAACAGCAACAACAACAGTAATAGAACAGCAACACCAACACTAACAGAACAGCAACACCAATAGCAACAACAACAACAACAGCAACAGAAATAGCAATAGCAACAGCAACAACAACAGAAACAGCAACACCAATAGCAACAACAACAACTACAGCAACTGCAGCAGCTGCAACAACAACAACAACAGCAACAACAATAGCAACAACCGCAACAATAGCAACAGCAACAACAACATCAACAGCAATAGCAACAACAACAGAAACAACAACAGCAACACAAACAGCAACAACAACAACAACAACAGTAGCATCAACAGCAACAACAGCAGAAACAAAAACAACAACAACAACATCAACAACAACAACAACAGGAACAACAACAACAACAGAAACATCATCAACAACATAAACAACGCAACAAAGGAAAGAACGGCAACACATCAGCTACGGCAGCAAGAGCAACAACAACAACAACAACGGCAACATCAACAACAACAACAACAACACCAGTAGTAGCAACAACAACAACCCAAGTAGCTGTAGCAGCAACAACAGTAGCGACAGTAGAAACAACAGGGCAGCAACAACAACAACATCAACAACATCAACAACATCAACAACAACAACAACAACAACGCCAACAACAAAAACACCAGAAACAATGGTAACAACGGAAATAATGACAACAACAGCAACAACAGCAAAAACAGAAACAACATGAACAACATCAACAACGGCAACAACAGAAACAACGGAAACAAATGCAACAACGGCAACAAAGACCACAACGGCAACAACATCAACTACAGCAATAATACCAACACCACCAGCAGTAGCAACAACAACAACACAAGTAGCTGCAGCAACAAAAATATTAGCAATAATAGAAACAACAGGAGCAGTAACAACAACAACAACAAAAACAACAATAACATCAACAACATCAACAATAGGAACAACAACAACAATGACAACAACGGAAACAACGGAAACAATGGTAACAGCGACAACAACGACAACAACGGCAACAACGGCAACAACAGCAACAACAGCAACAACGGCTATATCGGCAACAACGGTTACAACGACAACAATGGAAACAACGGCAACAACGTAAACGGTAGCCGCAACAGCACCAGAAGCAACAGCAGCAGCAACAACTGCAGCGGCAACAATAAAAACAACAGGAACATCAGCCACAACATCAACAACAATAGCAACAGCAACACCAACAGTAACAACAACACCATCAACAACAACAACAAAAAAGCAACAACAACACCAACACCAACAGCAACAACAAAAGCAACAGCAACAGCAACACAAAAGCAACAGCAACAGCAACAGCAACAACATAGCAACAGCAACAACAACAACAACACAATAGCAAAAGCAACAACAACAGCAACAGCAACAGCAATAGCAAGAACAACAGCAAGAGCAACAGCAAGAGCAACAGCAACAGCACAGCAACAGCAACACCAACAGCAACAACAACAGCAACAGCAATTGCAAGAGCAACAGCAACATCAGCGGCAACAACAACGGAAACAATAATAGCAACAACAACAGGAACATCAACAGAACCCGCAACACCAATAGCAACAACAACAGCAACAGCAGTAGCTGCAATATCAACAACAATAGCAACAACAACAACAATAGCAACAACAACAGTAAGACCAACAGCAAGAGCAACAACAACAGCAACAGCAACAGCAACAGCAACAGCAACATCAACAGCAACAGCAACAGCAATAGCAACAGCAACAGCAACATCACCAGCAACGGCAACAGCAACAGCAACAGCAATACCAATAGCAATAACAACAACAACAGCAACAGCAGCAGCTGCAAAGCAACAACAACAACAACAACAACAATAGCAACGACAGCAACAACAACAACATCAACAGCAATGGCAACAACAACAGAAACAACAACATCAACAAAAACAGCAACACCAACAGCAACAACAACAGCAGTAGCAACAGCAACAACAGCAGCAACAACAACAATAAGAGCATGAACACAGCAACAACAGGAACAACAAGAACAACAACAACAACAGTTTTAACATCAATAACATAAACAACGGCAAATACGGCTACAAAGGAAACAATGGCAACAACAGCAACAACATCAGCTACGGCAGCAAGAGCAACAAAAACAGCAATGGCAACATCAACAACCACAGCAGCAACACCACCAGTAGTAGCAACAACAACAACCAAAGTAGCTGTAGCAGCAACAACAGTAGCAACAGTAGAAACAACAAGAACAGCAACAACAACAACATCAACAACATCAACAACAACAACAACAACGACAACAACGAAAACAACGGAACAATGGCAATAACGGAAATTAGACACCACCAACAACAACAGCAACACAGAAACACCATCAACAACATCAACAACGACAACAACCGCAACAACTGAAACAACGAAAACAATGCAACCACGGCAACAACAACAACAACGGCAACAACATCAACTACAACAATAACAACAACATCCCCAGCAGTAGCAACAACAATAACACAAGTAGCTGCAGCAACAAAAATAGTTGCAATAATAGAAACAACAGAGGAGTAACAACAACATAGCAAAAACAACAATAACATCAAGAACATCAACAATAGGAAGAACAACAACAACGGCAACAACGGAAAAAACGGAAATAATGGTAACAATGGAAACAACGGCAACAACGGTAACAACGGCAATAACGGCTACATCGGCAACAGCGGTTACAGCGGCAACAACGGCAACAGCAGAAACGGTAGCAGCACCAGCACCAGAAGCAACAGCAGCAGCAACAACTGCAGTGGAAACAATAAAAATAACAGGAACAACAGCAACAACATCAACACAACAGCAACACCAACAACAACAGCAACACCAACAACACAACAACACCAACACAACAACAACACCAACACCAACAACAACAGCAACAAAAAAGCAACAGCAACACCAACACAAGAGCAACAACAACAACACAAGCAACAACAACAGCAACAACAAAAGCAACAGCAACAGCAACAGCAACAACACAGCAACAGCAACAAAAACAACAGCAAAAGCAACAGCAACAGTAACAACAATAGCAAGAGCAACAGAAAGAGCAATAGCAAGAGCAACAGCAACAGCAACAGCAACAGCAACAGCAAAAGCAACAGCAACAGCAACAGCAATAGCAACAGCAACAGCAAAAGCAACAGCAACAGCAACAGCAACAGCAACAGCAACAGCACAGCAACAGCAACAGCACAGCAACAGCAACGACAACAACAATAGCAATAGCAACAGCAACATCAGCGGCAACAACAATGGCAACAGCAATAGCAACAACGACACCAACAGCAATAGAAACAGCAACACCAATAGCAACAACAACAGCAACAGCACAGCTGCAACATCAACAACAACAGCAACAACAATAGCAACAGCAGCAACAAAAACAACAACAGCAACATCAACAGTAACAACAAGAGCAACAACAACAGCAATAGCAACAGCAACAGCAACATCAATAACAACATCACCAGCAACGGCAACAGCAACAGCAACAACAACGCCAATAGCAATAACAACAACAACAGCAACAGCAGCAGCTGCAACAGCAAGAACAACAGCATAACAATAACAATAGCCGCACCAACACAACAACAACAGTAACAGCAACAGCAACAGGAACAAGAAAAGCAAAAGCAACGGCAACAACATTAGCAACATCAAAAGCAACAACAACAACCAGCAACAGCAACATCAACAGCAACAGAAACAGCAACAGCAACAACAACAGCAACAACAACAGCAACAGCAACAGTAACAACAACAGCAACAGCAACAGCAACAACAACAGCAACAGCAACAGCAACAGCAACAGCAACAGCAACAGCAACAGCAACAGTAAAAACAACAGCAACAGCAACAGCAACAGCAACAGCAACAGCAACAGCAACAGCAACAGCAACAGCAACAGCAACAGCAACAGCAACAGCAACAGCAACAGCAACAACAACAGCAACAGCCACAGCGACAACAACAACAACAGCAACAGCAACAGCAACAGCAACAGCAACAACAACAATAACAGGAAAAGCAACAACAATAACAACACCTACACCAGCAACACACCAGCAACAGCAACAGCAACAACAACAACAACAGCAAGAACAACAGCAACAGCAACAGTATTAGCAACAACAACAACAACAACAGAAACAGCAAGAGCAACATCACAGAATAGCAACAACAACAGAAACAACAAACAATAGAAACAGCAACACCAACCAAAACAACAACAACAACACAACAACAACAACAACAACAAAAACAACAACAACAACAACAACAGCAACAATAACAACAACAGCAACATCATCAACAACAGGAACAACAGGAACAACTACAACAATAGAAACAACAGCAACAACATCAGCTACGGCAACAAGAGCAGAGCAACAACAACGGCAACATCAACAACAACAGCAGCAACACCACCAGTTGTAGCAACACAACAACCTAAGTAGCTGCAGCAGCAACAACAGTATCAACAGCAACAACAAGAGCCACAACAACAACAACACCAACAGCAACAATAGTAGAACATCAACACCAACAGCAACAACAACAACAAGAGCAACAACAAGAGCAACATCGACAGCAACATCGACAGCAACATCGACAGCAACATCGACAGCAAATCGACAGCAACATCGACAGCAACAGCGACCGCAACAGCGACAGCAACAGCGACAGCAACAGCGACAGCAACAGCACCAGACCAGCACCAGCACCAGCACCAGCACCAGCACCAGCAACGGCAACGGCAACGGCAACGGCAACGGCAACGGCAACGGCAACGCAACGGCAACGGCAACGGCAACGGCAACGGCAACGGCAACGGCAACGGCAACGGCAACGGCAACGGCAACGGCAACGGCAACGGCAACGGCAACGCAACGGCAACGGCAACGGCAACGGCAACGGCAACGGCAACGGCACGGCAACGGCAACGGCAACGGCAACGGCAACGGCAACGAAACGCAACGTCAACGGCAACGGCAACGGCAACGGCAACGTCAACGGCAACGGCAACGGCAACGGCAACGGCAACTGCAACGGCAACTGCAACGGCAACGACAACGGCAACTGCAACAGCAACTGCAACAGCAACAGCAACTGCAACTGCAACAGCAACAGCAACGCAACAGCACAGCAACAGCAACATCAACAGCAACAGCAACAGCAACAGCAACAGCAACAGACAGCAACAGCCACAGCAACAGCCACAGCAACAGCAACAGCAACAACCACAAAACAGCAACAGCAACAGCACAGCAACGCAACAGCAACCCCCCAAAACAACCACAGCACAGCAACAGCAACTGCAACAGCAACGGCAACAGCAACGGCAACAGCAACTGCAACAGCAACGGCAACAGCAACAGCAACAGCAACAGCAACAGCAACAGCAATAGCAACAACAACAGCAACCGCAACATCAACCGCAACAGCAACAACAACAGCAACAGCAACAGCCATAGCAACAGCAACAGCAACAACCACAGCAACAGCAACAGCAACAACAATTGCAAGAGCAACAACAACATCAGGAGCAACAGCAATAGAAACAACAACAACAACAACAGCAACAGTAGAAACAACAGCAACAACAAGAACAACAGGAACAACAGCATCAACAGATACAACATCAACAACATCGACAACGGCAACAACGGCAACAACGGAAACAAATGCAATAACGGCAACAATGGCAACAACATCAATTACGGCAACAACAGCAACAACAATAGGAGCAGCAACAACAACATCATCAGTAGCAACAACAACAACATCCACACGCAACAACGGAAACAGCAACACCAACTCCGATAGCAACAGCACCACCAACAGCAACAGCACCACCAACAGCAACAGCAACAGCAACAGCAACACCAAAAACAACAGCACAACGACAGCAACAGCAACACCAACTCCGATATGAACAGCAACAACAAAAGCAACAGCAACAACAACAGCAACAACAATAGCAACAGCAAGAGCAACAACAACAACAACCGCAAAAGCAACAGCAAGAGCAACAGCAACAACAGCAGCAACAACAACACACAACAGCAACAGCAACAACAGCAACACAATAGCAACAGTAGCAACAACAACAACAACAGCAACAGCAACAACAACAGCAAAAGCGACAGCAACAGCAACATCAGCAGCAACAACAACATCAGCAGCAACAACAACATCAGCAGCAATAGCAACAGCAACAGCAACAGCAAAAGCAACAACAACAGCAACATAAACAGCAACACCAATAGCAACAACAACAAAAACAGCAACAACAATAGCAACAGCAATAACAACAGCAACAGAAACAGCAACACCAATAGCAACAACAACAACTACAGCAACAGTAGCAGCTACAACAATAAGAAAAGCAGCAACAACAATAGCAACAGTAGCAACAACAACAACAGCAACAGCAATAACAACATTAACAACAATAGTAACAGCAACATAAACAACAACAGCAACACCAACAGCAATAACAACAGCAGCAGCAACAGCAACAACAGCAGCAACAACAACAGCAACACATCAACAACAGCAACAACAGGAATAACAGGAACAACATAAACAATAGAAACAACATCAACAACATAAACAACGGCAACAACGGCAACAAGGAAACAACAGCAACAACGGCCAACATCAGCTACGGCAGCAAGAGCAACAGCAACAGCAACGGCAACATCAACCACAACAGTAGGAACATCACCAGTAGTAGCAAGAACAACAACCCAAGTAGTTGTAGCAGCAACAATAGTAGCAACAGTAGAAACAACAGGAGCAGCAACAGTAGAAACAACAGGAGCAACAACAGCAAGAACATCAACAACATCAACAACAACAACAACAACAACAATGTCAACAACGGAAACAACAGAAACAATGGCAACACGGAAATAATGACAACAACAGCAACAATAGAAACAACATGGACAACATCAAAAACGGCAACAACGGAGACAATGGAAACAAATGCAACAACGGCAACAACAACAACAACGGCAACAACATCAACTACAGCAATAACAGCAACACCCCCAGCAGTAGCAACAACAACAACACAAGTAGCTGCAGCAACAAAAGTAGTAGCAATAATAGAAACAACAGGAGCAGTAACAACAACAACAACAAAAAAACCAATAATATCAACAACATCAACAATAGGAACAACAACAACAACGGCAACAACGAAACAAGAGAAACAATGGTAACGACGGAAACAACGACAACAATGGCAACAACGGCAACAATGTCTACATCGGCAACAACGGTTACAGCGGCAACAACGGCAACAGCGGAAACGGTAGCAGCACCGACACAAGAAGCAACAACAGCAGTAACAACTGCAGCGACAACAATAAAAACAACAGGAACATCAGCAACAACATCAACAACAACAGCAACAGCAACACCAACAGCAACAGCAACAGCAACAGCAACACCAACAGCAATAGCAACAAAAAAAGCGACAGCAACATCAACACCAACAGCAACAGCAACAACAAAAGCAACAGAAAAAGCAAAAGCAACAACAACATCAACAGCAACAGTAACAGCAAGAGCAACAGCAAGAGCAACAGTAACAGCAACAGCAACAGTAACAACAACAGCAACAGCAACAACAGCAACAACATCAACAACAACATTAACGGCAACAGCAACAGCAACATAACAACAGCAACAACAACAACAGCAACAGCAGCATCTGTAACGGCAACGGCCACAGCAACAACAACGACAACAACAGCAACAGCAGCAGCTATAACAGCAACAACACCAACAACAACAATAGCAACAACAACAACAACAACACACAGCAGATCAACCACAACAAGGCAACAACAGCAGCACAGCAAAACAGCAACAACAACACAACATCAGCAGGAACGACAACAGCAACAACAACAGCAACAGAAACAGCAATGCCAATAGCAACAACAACAACAACAGCAATAGCAGCAGCTGCAACAGCAACAACATCAGCAACAACAACCAACATCACAACAACAACACCCAACCCAAGCAACAGTAACAGCAACAACAACATGAACAGCTACAGGAATAACAAAAGCAAAAGCACAGCAACTGCAAAAGCAAAAGCAACAGCAACTGCAAAAGCAAAAGCAACAGCACTGCAAAGCAAAGCACAACACCATCAATAGCAACGCAAAGCCACAGCTACAGCAACAGCACAGCTGTGACATCCGTCACCTTAAGGTCCGTCGAACGACATAAATAACATAGAAATTTTTAAATTATTCTTCCTTTTCTTCATGAACTCCTGCTTTAAGGATCATGTCTGCTTATTTTTCCCTTGTGCCTGTACTTCCTTCGAGAACATGTGTTAAGCATAAAACTTTTATAAATTTCATCACCATTACCACCAATATATCATTTATTTTCGACCATTGTCATTAATAAAACCATTTTAGGCTATCAAATGCCATTAAACCACTTTTAACCGTAATATAACGAACATTTTAAGATCGTAATCAACCGAAAAAAATTTTTGGAAACTCGAGGGTTAAGTGCAGGGACTAAACTGTAATTTTGCAAACCTGGGCTGGGTATATAAACCCCATTCCTAGCCATTATCCTCATCTTCATCTTCTTCACCTTCACCATTTTCTCCACTTTCTCTCTCGATCTAGCACCTAAATCGTTACGTTTGTCGCGTTTTCACTGCCAAATCTTGGGTATCATCGTGTATACGCGTTCCTAGCAGGTAGACAACCTTGTTCAACCCGTTTTTGGTTCGGTTTTACTGCTGCGTTTTCTAGGTTTCGGGTGCTCGGGTTCATCCGAGCACATGAGGTCGAGTGGGTGTGTGTGAGGTCTTTCTGCTTGTTTTTCATGTTGTGTATTTGTTGAGTGTTTCTAGAAGTCCTCGTGGTATAAACCCGCGTTAGAGCAGCTCGGGGGCTGCTCAGCCCGACCACATTCACGATTCTGCAGTTCAGGCGATTGGGTCTGTCATGCGATTGAGCCGTGCGACTGAGTGAGTCGGCGACTGAATCATGCGTCTAAGTCACTCGTGCGACTGAGTTGTGCGACTAGCATGTCGTGCGACTAGGCATTCGTGCGACTGAGTCGTGCGACAGGGTGTCTGTATGCGATTGAGTCATGCGTGTGGATGATTGTGTGCGATCGAGTCAGGTGACCGACTGAGTGATATGCGATTGTGCGTGTTCGCACGACTGGAGTCCAATCGCACGAATGAAGTTCAATCGCACGAAAGTAGCTAATTCGCACGATTGAGGGTTGATTCGTGCGCATGGAGGTTGGGCCGTGCGAATGTGTGTTGTGTGGTGACTGAGTCCAATCGCATGAATGAGGGTTCAATCGCACGAAAGTAGCTAATTCGCACGATTGAAGGTTGATTCTTACGAATGGAAAGTGGTCGAGCGTATAGTCCTGTTGCGTGACTGATGATGATGTGAATTCCCTCGAACGTCTGATGATGATAAGGCAACATCAGTAAAAGTGTCATCGTTCATAACAAGGAGATCTTTACAACGATGTCGTAAGCAATGACACTACTCGTAGTACTTGGATCTACATAAGATCTTATACGTTGTCCGCTTGTGTGTGTGTGCACCCTCGACCGAACCGATACAACCCAAACCAACCAGCATTACTATACGCTTTATACATGTCTTATGCTTGACAATAACTGTCATAGGTGTTTGACCGTTTTTTTCACTCAACATTTGGGATACATTGATCTTACATACTTACGCTTAACAAGTGAGTTTCGTGGCCCCTTTTGTGCTTATACTATTAACAAATATTTAAAACAGGGGGAAAGTTGCTCGCCGTTTTTCTATGTTGTACACATACATACAATTTTCAGAATCAACGTGATACTGTGTTGCAAGTACTTATCTGATACATGCTTGGGTCTGCTGTGTGGTTCTATCTTTGCAATTATTTTAATTCCAGTGTGGGACCGATGGTTAGGTACTCGTAGTACTACTGGATTGACACCCACCCTCGTGTTGGTATACTAGTTAGTACCAACAATAGCCAGGTACGTGTCTTGGGCCGCCGATTTCTTTGTGTACGTCGCTAGGTTTGGTTGCAAAAGCATGTCATGTGATTTTACTTGTGTATATAACTGTATTCACGGTATTCCATATCATTTACTTTATACAGCATCACTTACACTTTTATTACTTAAATCTGCGAGCTCACCAACAATTTTGTTGACCATTTTGAGCATATCTTTTGAGGTGATCAAGCTAGCTGAGGTTTAGGTGTGGCTGCCTTAGTGGAGACCCTAGGATGCATTTTTTTGGACTAAACATGTTTTACAAACAGTTACTTGAACAATGTTGAACTGTGTAAACATTACAATCTTTTGAAACTTGTTCCGGGTTGTGGGAATTTACATTACAATTTCATCTTTATGTGATCATGTAATCGTTATCCTGTTATGCATATGCTATGTTGTCGTGAACATCGACTATACATGACACAATCCCCTTGTTGTCGGGTATCGTCATGACCGCTTGTCATCATTTTATTATTGCATCTCTATCGCTTACCATGTTTTATGACGATTCCCGTCTCGTCGCAACCCCGTGTTTCCGCTCTTAGCGGGTGTGACAGACTGGTATCAGAGCCATTGGTTATAGAAATTAGGCAATACGCTTGACCTAGACTATAACCTAGGAACCTTCATGTAGATTGCCGCAAGGGTTGTGTGCATTTTGTATCTCATACGTGTTCCTCATTTACTTGTTCGTTATCTATCTATTTTGTGATCTTTCCACCTATAAGAGAGCCTTGTGCTCACTCTTTTATAGGATGCTCCTATTAGATCTTTCGTTCCCTCTGCACGCCAAGTTATCATAACCAGATTCGGGTATTAAGACCCGAAGAGATCTTCACGGATCATATACATATACTGCGCTTACCCTTGGATACTGAGACCGACCCGAGGAGGCTATGTCTGAATCTTAAGGAGGCGAGATAGGCACCCTCCACAGATTATACGTGATTACTTGCTTGGGCTCTCAGTTGACCTGATGGATTATTATGGATATGATGTAAAGGAAGTCGGATGTCATGTAACCGGATCGGGCATCATTCTCGGTACATTGTTAGGTGGGTGGGAACGCTGCGGGAACCCTATATATAAACATCACCGGTATACCGAGAATATGCTTGAAATGGGCTGCATGGTGATCTTGACGACCGAACATGAACATTGGAACTTGATAACGGAATATACTTGTGTACCTTATGGTGACTAAAGCTTATATGTGATACTCTTTTATGAATAGAACATGCCGCCTCGAAGATCTACTCGCAGTAATAGTAGCGGAATTGAAGCCCCAGGGGCAGAGGCAGAGGCAGAGGCAGGGAAGAACCCCAAGAACAAGTGATGCTCCAACCAGTAGCAATCAAGGAACAGGGAACGCGAGATATGGCAGCCCTGATCGCTCAACAGCTGGCCGCACTAATTCCGACTATCGTGGGCTCAGTGAGCGATGTCTTCAGAATTCTCACCCCCACGGGGACGGTGGCAATGAATGAGGATAACGGTAACCCGACTGGGAACGAAAGCAATCAGGAGACCCGAAATGGTGGTACAGCCGTAACGAAACTGGAATTGTTAATGAGACCGGGGTTGTGAATGCTAGACGGGGATGTTCGTACAGGAATTTGTGGCTTGTAAAGACAAGATTTTGATGGCAAAGGTGGAGCCATAGCTCTGACTAGATGGCTTGAAAAGATGAGGCCGTGATCGACATCAGCGAATTCCTCGACAGCAAAGATTAAGTACGCCACTTGCTCACTACAGGGCAAGGCACGACGTGGTGGAACCACTCAGATTCAGGCTAGGGAAAGAATCCACGATGCAAATGTCGTGGGATGAGTTCAAGGCCCTAATCACCGAGGAGTACTGTCCCTCATCATGAGATGCAAAAACTTGAGCATGAGTTCTGGAATCATGCCATGGTGGGGGCTGAGCACGCAGCTTACACCGCCGTTTTCATGAGCTAGCAAGGTTTGTTCCGCATCTAGTCACCCCGGAATCAAAAAGGATAGAGAGGTACATTGGGGACTTGCGCCTCAAATCCGGGCAATGGTAACCGCTATTGCTCCTCCTACTATTCAGAGCGCGATTCTAAAGGCTGGCGCTTTGACCGATGAAATGGACAACGGGAGTTTTGGGTAGAGGAGCAGAAAGAGAAAGGATTTTGGGGAAACGAGCCGGTCGAGTGCGGGAAGTTTGATAAAAGAGCCAAGACACCAGAACCTTTGTGGCAGTGACGCAGGCAAGGCGAGAGTATGTGGGTCGCACCCCAAATGTGACAATGCAATTATCATCATCCCCCAGGAACGCAGTGCCGGGTGTGCGCGAATGTAGACGCCCGGGGCTCTTGCAAGAGACTGCAGAACAGCGTCGAATATGGTTGCACCGTCAACGCGGTTAACCCGTCAGGAATGCAAGGGCTTGTTATGAGTGTGGAAGCCTCGATCACTACCGAAACATGTGCCCATGCTGAATCGGGCACCGGTCAACAAGGAAACAACCAGCAGCAAGTGATGGCTATAGCTGGAAATCAAGGCCCGACCAATCAAGGGAATAAGCTCGGGGACTGCATTGTCATTGGAGCCAACGATGCTCGCCAGGACCGAATGTTGTCACGGTACGTAGTTACTCAATAATCACTTGCATCTATACTGTTTGATACTGGAGCAGAAATACTTTATATCTTCCAAGTTTGTGCAATTGCTTGATTTGAGCCCTAGTAGCTAGAAACTAGCTACTCTGTAAAATGGCCAACGGTAGGATTGTTCAGCTGATGAATTATTAGAAAGTGCTCGATAATATTAGAGACCACACTTCGATATAGACCTTGATACCCTTTGAGCTAGGAAGTTTCGATGTGATTGTGGGAATGGATTGGTTGTCGAAACACGGGGCCGAGATTGTCTGTCGAAACAAGGTAGTGCGAATCCCTATGTCAGAAGGGGGAGTACTCAGAGTTTCAAGAGAAAGACCGGGAGAAACTTAAAGCTTATTTCCTGCATGAAAGCACGCCGGAGTTTACGAAAACAGTTGCTACTCTTTTCTGGCTCATGTGGTGGAAAAGAACGAGGAGGAACAGGAATTGGCAAATATCCTTATAGTGCGGGATTACCCAGAGTATTCCCAGATGACTTGTCTGGTTTGCCTCCCCACGACAGGTGGAATTTTCATATTGATTTGGTTCCTGGATCTACACCGGTAGCAAAGCACCGTATCGGTTGCACCGTCTGAAATGCAAGAGTTATCTAGCCAGTTACAGGAACTACTTGAGAAGGGTTTTATTCGGCCGAGTCACTCGCCTTGGGAGCACCAGTGTTATTTGTCAGAAGAAGGATGGGTCGTTCCGTATGTGCAACGACTACCGTGAGTTGAACAAATTAACTGTGAAGAATCGGTATCCTCTCCCCAGGATTGACGACCTGTTTGATCAGTTACAAGGAGCTTCGTATTTTTCCAAGATCGACCTTCGGTCTGGATATCACCAACTAAGAGTTTTCGAGGAGGACATACCGAAGACAGCATTTAGAACTCGTTATGGGCACGATAGTTTTTGGTCATGCCGTTTGGATTGACTAACGCACCAGCTGTGTTCATGGACTTTATGAATCGAGGTGCAAACCTTACTTGGATAAGTTTGTGATCGTATTCATCGACGACATACTTATCTACTCTCGATCGAAGGAGGACCATGAGAACACCTTCGAGCAATACTGGAACGGTTAAGAGAAGCGAAACTTTTCGCCATGTTCTCGAAGTGTGAATTCTGGCTGCGAGAGGTGAAGTTTTTGGGTCATGTGGTTAACAAAGATGGGATTCATGTAGATCCCGGCAAGATCGAAGCGGTAAAGAAATGGGATACACCC